>CM061536.1:21313225-21868582 GCA_030545055.2 Neoaliturus tenellus | reverse complement strand
TCCTTGAAGCGATTACTATAGCTAGCGCGTGCAACTTAGCTTTCCGTCGTAATTTCCTAAAACCGGATACGATTGGCTTGATTCCAAAAGGTGGGTATCGTTTTTCCGACACTCAATCAGCTGCTGCATTGCAGTGGTTGACGTGGGAGGAGGAGAAACGTGGAATTAAGATACAGCATGCAGGACGGGGCAAAGAAGCCAAAATTAATGGGTTAAAAGTAGACGGGTTTGATGGAGAGAACATTTATGAATTTCACGGATGCTACTGGCATGGCTGCCCCAAATGCTACCCATACAGAAGGGAAGAACCTTTGAAGGAGGATCCCTCTGACACTCTCCACATTAGATATGAGAGAACAAAATCCAAATTGATAAACTTTTGGACTATAATATTGTAGAAATGTGGGAATGTGAGTTTAGCAGGTTGAAGAAGGAAAATAAACTAGATCATCTTAATAAACTACCAATTTTGAACAATCTCCCGCTCAACCCAAGAGATTCATTCTTTGGAGGCAGGACGGGCAATGCCAAAGCCTATCACAAATGCGAGGAGGGTGAAACGATTCAGTACGTAGACGTTTGCTCTCTTTACCCTTATGTAAATAAATATTGTAAGTACCCCATTGGCCATCCAAAAATCTATATAGGTAATGAGGAGTGCAGAGCACGTGGTCTTGATGTTGAAGGCCTGTTGAAATGTAAAATCTTGCCACCTTGGGATCTCTACCACCCCGTACTCCCTGCTAAAATGAACAATAAGCTGATGTTCGTATTATGTCGTACCTGCGGGGAAACCTTAAATCAGGGTGATTGCCTACATGAGAGCGAGGAAAGGGCTATAGTGGGGACGTGGACAATGGATGAGATACGGAAGGCTGTAGAGAAAGGCTATACCATCCTAGACATGTATGAGCTATGGGAGTATCGAGTGGCGACCTATGAGAACGGGGGCTTATTCACCGACTTTATTAATAAATTTTTAAAAATGAAACAAGAGGCATCAGGGTTCCCCTCTTGGTGTAAGACTGAACAAGACCAAGACCAGTATATTATGGAGTATTTCAAACATGAAGGAGTTCAACTTGAGAAAGTCAAAATTGCAAAGAATGCTGGGCTTCGATCAGTTGCTAAACTAATGTTGAATTCTTTTTGGGGGAAATTTGGCCAAAGGGAAAATATGACTAAAACGTCGATCGTGAAGGACTCTAAGGAGTTTTTCCGATTGTTAACTCAGCCTGGGGGTAAGGTAAATTTAATCCAAATCATAAACGAAGAAGTACTCCTCGTGAATTGGCAAATTATCGACGAGGCTAGTGAACCCTTGAGGACAGTGAATGTTGTGATCGCAGCTTATACCACGGCTCACGCAAGACTTAAGTTATATGAACATTTGGAAGTCCTAGGAGGCCAGGTATTATACTACGACACGGACAGCTGCGTCTATTACTACCGCGATGGCTTGTACAGGGTTAACACTGGCGATTACCTGGGAGAAATGACAGACGAACTTGCCAAGGACTACGGTCCAGGTTCCTATATAGTCGAGTTTGTGTCCGGAGGCCCTAAAACCTATGCCTATCTTGTGTATTCCACAAACCAAAATAAATTAGTCTCTGTATGTAAGATCAAGGGACTAACCTTGAATATTAAGACGTCAAAAGATGTGAATTTTGATACATTAAAAGAAATGGTCCTCAACGAAGCCACTCAAGTACTGGAAATCAAAGAGAGCCGAATCAGAAGGACAAAAACTCGAGACATTGTGACAGTAAATGAAGTCAAACAGTTTAAAATTACTGGAGCGAAGAGAAAATTGAACGATGATTATGATACTATCCCATATGGTTACAAAATTCAGAGAACCATGTGAACTAGCAGACACCAGTGCTCCATGGATGTCTATGGTCCTCACTAGCTCGTTTGATCATTCTCCTTCCAACTCTTGTACGGGTCGGACGTGTTTCCTCTTATTAACAAACATGGCGGTATTTCTGAAATTTTTGTCAAAGAGAAAGTTAAATGAAAATGCAAAATTCTGTAATACGTCTTTTGAGTATACGTTTTTTCTTACAGGTTCGATAGAGACATGCGAATGGCCTCTAGTATTTTCAGAGCATATAGTTGATCAAATTACGGAAATTGCTCCTTCAAACGCTCATATTGGCATAACAATAAAACTAGGAAAGGATTCAGGTCATATACCATTCATGCCTCTGGTTAAATTGACTCCAACAGTTTTTGATGAATATTTTGAAAAAATATTTTGTGGAGTTGAAGAGCTATCGGGTACTTTAAATGTAGAAGTGTCACTTGTTGCAATTCCGAGTTGTTACATCAAATAGATGTATAAATAGCCTTTGTAGAGTAATTAACCAGCAATGAATATACTAGTCTTTTCTAATGTAGTAATTGACATGGAATACTGTTAGCGCTTTGTATTAAATATTGCGTTTATAAATAAAGCTTTTCCGAATGGCTTACACAATCTGGCCTACACATGGGTTACAACTCAAACACTCTCTCCACATATAGAATTATGTATGGACTAATGTGGCTTAGCGCTTCCTTGCTCGGGTTCTATATAAATTTATAACTTTAAACTGGGGCGTTGGATAGCGAGTACTGACCGTACATTTATGTATGAATGTGAGGGCCTAGTAAATTGAGGCGCCCCGACCCGAGGAGGGTTCGGGCTACTCCTTGGAACAGCCCTGAGGTCCCTGGCGCGGCTGACGAAAAGGCCCGTAAACCTCTGTATGTGAGGGCCTAGTAAATTGAGGCGCCCCGACCCGAGGAGGGTTCGGGCTACTCCTTGGAACGGTCCTGAGGTCCCTGGCGCGGCTGACGAAAAGGCCCGTAAACCTCTGTATGAGTCAAAGTACTACGCTTCCTTCGACCACGTTAAAATTGAACCTCATGGAGGGCCATGTAGATTGAGGCGTTGGGGTCTGAGGAAGGCCCTGACTACTCCCTCGAACGGTCTGACGTGAATGGTTTGTAATATTCCACAGCATATAGTAATGTGAGGGGACCGTCTAGAGAAGGAAGCTCTACACCACAATAAAGCATTTAACACGGTCACAATTTGAAGAAGTTAGGTTATAATTGGCTGGCTTAAGTTAGGTTTCACTCTCGCAAAACACTTAACTAGGCTACTTAGAAGGTTTTAGAAATAAGTATTGTAATAAGTATAAAACAAGGCTAAAAGAAAGGGTAAGTGAGAGTGAAACCTAACTTAAGCCAGCCAATTATAACCTAACTTCTTCAAATTGTGACCGATGACGTCATCAGTCACGTGGTGTAGACCACGCCCCTTTTCCAAGATGGCGGCTGTTTTGGCGGGAAATTTCCTAACCTAACTTTTGATCACGTGTTCTAACCTCACTTTTACCGCGTGTTTGCCCGCGTGAGCAAAGATGGTGGCTGTTTTGGCGGGAAATTCTAAACTGTTGACCATGTGTTCTAACCTCACTTTTACCACGTGTTTGACCATATAGGTCAAGAACGCCCCTTTTCCAAGATGACAACTGCTTTGGCGGGAAATTCTCAAATTTTTGATCACGTGTTCTAACCTCACTTTTACCACGTGTTTGACCATGTGAGTCAAGATGGCGGGAAATTTCCAAACTTTTGACCACGTTTTCTAACCTCACTTTTATCGTGTGTTTGACCACATGTATCAAGATGGCGACTGTTTTGGCGGGAAATTTCCAAACTGTTGACCATGTGTTCTCACTTTTATTATGTAATTGACCACATGTGTCAAGCTCACGCGTGATGTATACTAGTCTTTAATTTTGGAGGATACTCAACTATTAGAACAGCTCAGGAAGATTTCCTCACAGGACCAGAGCTCTTTCGAAGTGGTACTTCCCAGCTCCATGGCGTTAGCTTTATCATGGCTCATGTGAAAAAACATCAACCATGACGTGGTTCCCCTACGAGAGCCTAGTTTCCCTTCTATGGGTCTAGGTTCTCCTCTACGAGCCTAGATACGCCTTTTTTTAAAGTGGTGTTTTGGCGAAATAATCCACTGTAAGAGCTGTTTTGCCTTAATTCGTCTACATTGTTATAGTTTAAGCGAGGAGGTGACCATTGCCCAGAAGAAACATTCAAATCCTAAAAGCCACATTCACAATTAACTTTATATTGTAGTATATACAATTTAAATTTTCTCGTGTGTTTGATAGTTGCCAATTATTGTTAGGATACCTTTAACATTCCCTCATTTGACATGATTTAGTTTAATTCGTTCGCATAAGGTATGCTAGTCTTGTATTTTGAAGGATACTAAACTATCAAAACAGCTCAGGAAGATTTCCTCCCATGGACCAGAGCTCTTTCGAGGTGGTACTTCCCAGCTCCATGGCGTTGACTTTTATCATGGCTCATGTAAAAAACATTAACCATGACGTGGTTCCCCTACGAGGGCCTAGGTTCCCTTCTATGGGTCTAGGTTCTCCTCTACGGGCCTAGCCACACCTTTTTTTTTTAAAGTGGTTTTTGGGCAGAATAATCCACTTTGAGAGCTGTTTTGATTGCAAAAGTGTCTATAATATGATGTATAAAATATATTGATACAATCAAGCTGTACATGTGGTACATCAAACACATCCCCACAACGTGTTAAATGCTTTATTGTGGTGTAGAGCTTCCTTCTCTAGACGGTCCCCTCACATTACTATATGCTGTGGAATATTACAAACCATTCACGTCAGACCGTTCGAGGGAGTAGTCAGGGCCTTCCTCAGACCCCAACGCCTCAATCTACATGGCCCTCCATGAGGTTCAATTTTAACGTGGTCGAAGGAAGCGTAGTACTTTGACTCATACAGAGGTTTACGGGCCTTTTCGTCAGCCGCGCCAGGGACCTCAGGACCGTTCCAAGGAGTAGCCCGAACCCTCCTCGGGTCGGGGCGCCTCAATTTACTAGGCCCTCACATACAGAGGTTTACGGGCCTTTTCGTCAGCCGCGCCAGGGACCTCAGGGCTGTTCCAAGGAGTAGCCCGAACCCTCCTCGGGTCGGGGCGCCTCAATTTACTAGGCCCTCACATTCATACATAAATGTACGGTCAGTACTCGCTATCCAACGCCCCAGTTTAAAGTTATAAATTTATATAGAACCCGAGCAAGGAAGCGCTAAGCCACATTAGTCCATACATAATTCTATATGTGGAGAGAGTGTTTGAGTTGTAACCCATGTGTAGGCCAGATTGTGTAAGCCATTCGGAAAAGCTTTATTTATAAACGCAATATTTAATACAAAGCGCTAACAGTATTCCATGTCAATTACTACATTAGAAAAGACTAGTATATTCATTGCTGGTTAATTACTCTACAAAGGCTATTTATACATCTATTTGATGTAACAACTCGGAATTGCAACAAGTGACACTTCTACATTTAAAGTACCCGATAGCTCTTCAACTCCACAAAATATTTTTTCAAAATATTCATCAAAAACTGTTGGAGTCAATTTAACCAGAGGCATGAATGGTATATGACCTGAATCCTTTCCTAGTTTTATTGTTATGCCAATATGAGCGTTTGAAGGAGCAATTTCCGTAATTTGATCAACTATATGCTCTGAAAATACTAGAGGCCATTCGCATGTCTCTATCGAACCTGTAAGAAAAAACGTATACTCAAAAGACGTATTACAGAATTTTGCATTTTCATTTAACTTTCTCTTTGACAAAAATTTCAGAAATACCGCCATGTTTGTTAATAAGAGGAAACACGTCCGACCCGTACAAGAGTTGGAAGGAGAATGATCAAACGAGCTAGTGAGGACCATAGACATCCATGGAGCACTGGTGTCTGCTAGTTCACATGGTTCTCTGAATTTTGTAACCATATGGGATAGTATCATAATCATCGTTCAATTTTCTCTTCGCTCCAGTAATTTTAAACTGTTTGACTTCATTTACTGTCACAATGTCTCGAGTTTTTGTCCTTCTGATTCGGCTCTCTTTGATTTCCAGTACTTGAGTGGCTTCGTTGAGGACCATTTCTTTTAATGTATCAAAATTCACATCTTTTGACGTCTTAATATTCAAGGTTAGTCCCTTGATCTTACATACAGAGACTAATTTATTTTGGTTTGTGGAATACACAAGATAGGCATAGGTTTTAGGGCCTCCGGACACAAACTCGACTATATAGGAACCTGGACCGTAGTCCTTGGCAAGTTCGTCTGTCATTTCTCCCAGGTAATCGCCAGTGTTAACCCTGTACAAGCCATCGCGGTAGTAATAGACGCAGCTGTCCGTGTCGTAGTATAATACCTGGCCTCCTAGGACTTCCAAATGTTCATATAACTTAAGTCTTGCGTGAGCCGTGGTATAAGCTGCGATCACAACATTCACTGTCCTCAAGGGTTCACTAGCCTCGTCGATAATTTGCCAATTCACGAGGAGTACTTCTTCGTTTATGATTTGGATTAAATTTACCTTACCCCCAGGCTGAGTTAACAATCGGAAAAACTCCTTAGAGTCCTTCACGATCGACGTTTTAGTCATATTTTCCCTTTGGCCAAATTTCCCCCAAAAAGAATTCAACATTAGTTTAGCAACTGATCGAAGCCCAGCATTCTTTGCAATTTTGACTTTCTCAAGTTGAACTCCTTCATGTTTGAAATACTCCATAATATACTGGTCTTGGTCTTGTTCAGTCTTACACCAAGAGGGGAACCCTGATGCCTCTTGTTTCATTTTTAAAAATTTATTAATAAAGTCGGTGAATAAGCCCCCGTTCTCATAGGTCGCCACTCGATACTCCCATAGCTCATACATGTCTAGGATGGTATAGCCTTTCTCTACAGCCTTCCGTATCTCATCCATTGTCCACGTCCCCACTATAGCCCTTTCCTCGCTCTCATGTAGGCAATCACCCTGATTTAAGGTTTCCCCGCAGGTACGACATAATACGAACATCAGCTTATTGTTCATTTTAGCAGGGAGTACGGGGTGGTAGAGATCCCAAGGTGGCAAGATTTTACATTTCAACAGGCCTTCAACATCAAGACCACGTGCTCTGCACTCCTCATTACCTATATAGATTTTTGGATGGCCAATGGGGTACTTACAATATTTATTTACATAAGGGTAAAGAGAGCAAACGTCTACGTACTGAATCGTTTCACCCTCCTCGCATTTGTGATAGGCTTTGGCATTGCCCGTCCTGCCTCCAAAGAATGAATCTCTTGGGTTGAGCGGGAGATTGTTCAAAATTGGTAGTTTATTAAGATGATCTAGTTTATTTTCCTTCTTCAACCTGCTAAACTCACATTCCCACATTTCTACAATATTATAGTCCAAAAGTTTATCAATTTTGGATTTTGTTCTCTCATATCTAATGTGGAGAGTGTCAGAGGGATCCTCCTTCAAAGGTTCTTCCCTTCTGTATGGGTAGCATTTGGGGCAGCCATGCCAGTAGCATCCGTGAAATTCATAAATGTTCTCTCCATCAAACCCGTCTACTTTTAACCCATTAATTTTGGCTTCTTTGCCCCGTCCTGCATGCTGTATCTTAATTCCACGTTTCTCCTCCTCCCACGTCAACCACTGCAATGCAGCAGCTGATTGAGTGTCGGAAAAACGATACCCACCTTTTGGAATCAAGCCAATCGTATCCGGTTTTAGGAAATTACGACGGAAAGCTAAGTTGCACGCGCTAGCTATAGTAATCGCTTCAAGGAACGGGTCTACGTTGCATTGCTCAAGAAGCAAGGCTCTAAATTTAATACAGGCTTGGGCCAGAATGTCGACATCTGAAATGCAATATTCTAAAATTTCTTTTTGAAAGTCAAATTTGTAATCTTCCGCTACTCGCTCATCATACCACTTTTCAAAAGCTGAGTGGGACTCTTCAAACATAGAGTCTGGACAGTAATACTCCTTGGCTGGCATAGGGCCTACATAATTTTGATTCGCCAATGTGTTAAAAAGATGTGGGAAATAGCCTTTCTTCTTCTCTGGAGGCAGGTCAAACGCTTTCGGGAGTGCAGAGAGGGACATGGGGAAGTAGCTAAGTGAATCGATAAACCTTACATTATCTACTTCAATTAAGATTGCTTTAGTCCCCCGAGAAGTTACGTTTGGGACAAATTTAGTTTCCTCCATCAGGTACTTTAGGATAAACTGAAAGTCAAAGCCCTGTCCATTATGGGCGATCACACATACAGTCTTAAAAGTTTTCCTCACCTGCATGACATAATCCATAAATTGTTTGACAGGGTCTTCTTTAAATATATTTTGCCGTTCCAAACAAGTTTCACACTCATTTCCGTTAATACATTTAAAGCAGTACTGTTGGGACACGCATAAGTTTACTTTATGAATTTTAGTTTCACTATCAGAAGGCAATGACTCATCTTGGCGAGTCTCCAAGTCAAAGAATATAAACAAAAA
This sequence comes from Neoaliturus tenellus, assembly GCA_030545055.2. NCBI lineage: Eukaryota > Metazoa > Arthropoda > Insecta > Hemiptera > Cicadellidae > Neoaliturus > Neoaliturus tenellus. The sequence goes on along the minus strand of CM061536.1, from coordinate 21,860,170 downwards.
ATCACGGTCCTTTGGAGTTTGCTTATCGACACGCATAAAACATTGGTGGTCAGCCGGTTTATAGTCTTTACAGGTGTTACAAAACACTTCGCCACATACATGAACTGATTTGCGTTTAGTTGGAAAGTCCATTTTGTGGCAATCGTGGCAAAACTTAATAGATTTACAAACTTGTCCACGATGAGCTATCAAACACTGCTCGTTTTTAAAGTGGCGACCACAAAATCGGCAGCTAAGGCCACCATGTTCAAGCTTACATGGAGGAGATATAGAATGACAGGAAGAGCATTTGTTTGAGCAACGATGGTCATACTTTTTGTTGTAAGGGGTATGGCACGCTTCACAATAGTAATCACAAACAAAAGCAGCGGTGAGGCTGGTGATTACATTATAATGGCCATTATGGAAAAGCAAGTTGATTTTATATTTGGCATCTTCACTGCCGCCCAAAAAGTATACATCACGGCCTTTAGAGTTGTAGTTATAAACAGTTATTCTGTACTTTTTAAGATGGGCCTGGAGCTTCTCAAGCTCAGGAATGCCTGCGCCCTCCTCTGGGATCTCTACTCTCGCCTTTGCTATTAGTTTTTTAGCTCTAAGTGTTTGTCTCAACCCCTTATCCTTTCGAATAGCATAGGTCTGGGGATCATTCTTCGCATACGCTTTTGCCACTACCAAAGCCCTGGGAAGACACAAATTATCTTTGTTTTTTATAACAACAATTCCCTGCCTCGACTTACACTCTTCTTCGAAAGTATTATAAAATCCAGGGCGTTTTCTACCACGACCTACAGGCACGTTGACTCTCACCACATCAACTCTAAACGTGTCAGTTGATTTGATATTTTCAGAGTTAGATTGAACAATACCTCCAAACACACTCCAGAGTACATCGCTGTTAACTTCAGAAGCCGGACGTGGAACTACATACCCTGACTCTTTTGTTTTCAAATTAATGCTATCTAATGTAAAGCCAAGGTAATCATTAGGATGGCATTCGGATTTCGCTCTCTCAACTATTTGAGCAAAACCTTGTCTAAGCCATTCAAATTCGGACGTTCCAGCTGGGGGGTTTGTAAACTTAAAAATAGTTTTAAGACCATACAACCTGAATTTTTTGATGTACGTCTGGTCTTCGCTAATAAAATGAATTGGTTCAGTCATATTTCGAGAACCCATTTTAGAAGACGATTCCATTTTTATAATAAGCTTATTATGAAGCGAAAAAGGGATTTTTATAGTAAAAGTGAGGTTATGTTACACGCACGTCTGTACAGTACCACGTCTGGAAAGACACTGAAGCAATAGAGCTGCTAACTCTGGTTTAATAGAGACTCACTATGGACTCACTCAAGTTTTACTATATGTACAGTAAAAGTACAATGAAAAGTGAGGTTATGTTACACAAGATCGGCACGTCTGTACGGTACCACGTCTGGAAAGACACTGAAGCAATAGAGCTGATAGCTCTGGTTTTATAGAGACTCACTATGGGCTCACTCAAGTTTTACTATATGTACAGTAAAAGTACAATGAAAAGTAAGGTTATGTTACACGAGATCAGCACGTCTGTACAGTATCACGTCTGAAAAGACACTGAAGCAATAGAGCTGATAGCTCTGGTTTTATAGTGGCTCACTAGGGACTGGTATTACTATATGTACAGTAAAAGTACAATCAAAAGTAAGGTTATGTTACACACACGTCTGTACAGTATCACGTCTGGAAAGACACTGAAGCAATAGAGCTGATAGCTCTGGTTTTACTAATATATTTGTACAGTAAAAGTACAATGAAAAGTGAGGTTATGTTACACAAAATCGGCACGTCTGTACGGTACCACGTCTGACACTAAAGCAATATAAATGATAGCTCTGGTTTTATAAAGACTCACTATGGGCTCACTCAAGTTTTACTATATGTACAGTAAAAGTACAATGAAAAGTGAGGTTATGTTACACACACGTCTGTACAGTATCACGTCTGAAAAGACACTGAAGCAATAGAGCTGATAGCTCTGGTTTTATAGTGGCTCACTAGGGACTGGTATTACTATATGTACAGTAAAAGTACAATCAAAAGTAAGGTTATGTTACACACACACGTCTGTACAGTATCACGTCTGGAAAGACACTGAAGCAATAGAGCTGATAGCTCTGGTTTTACTAATATATTTGTACAGTAAAAGTACAATGAAAAGTGAGGTTATGTTACGCAAGAGCAACACGTCTGTACAGTACCACGTCTGGAAAGACACTGAAGCAATAGAGCTGATAGCTCTGGTTTTATAGAGGCTCACTAGGGACTCACTCTGGTATTACTATATGTACAGTAAAAGTACAATCAAAAGTAAGGTTATGTTACGTGAGACTAGCACGTCTGTACAGTACCACGTCTGACACTAAAGCAATATAAATGATAGCTCTGGTTTTATAGTGGCTCACTAGGGACTGGTATTACTATTTATACAGTAAAAGTACAATGAAAAGTAAGGTTATGTTACACACACGTCTGTACAGTATCACGTCTGGAAAGACACTGAAGCAATAGAACTGATAGCTCTGGTTTTATAGATGCTCACTAGGGACTGGTATTACTATATGTACAGTAAAAGTACAATCAAAAGTGAGGCTATGTTACAAGAGACTAACACGTCTGTACAGTATCACGTCTGAAAAGACACTAAAACAATATAAATGATAGCTCTAGTTTTATAGGGTCTCACAATAGACTCACTCTGGTATTACTCTCACTAATATGATAATAAATAAATAACACAAAAAATATTTCTAAATTTGTGAAAGTTCAACATATTATTTACACAACCGTGGAACTCCCACAATTGTCGTGGAACCCGTATTTTGCCACTACTAATTGTTGTGGAACCGATATTTTGTCACTACTGATTGTCATAGAACATATATTTAGTCACTACTTCTAATGTAAAAACGGTTAAATTCAATGATAAATATAAGTTATTAGCCTGGTACACGTGCTCGACACAACCCAATCGAAAACTAGGGCGGTCCAGCAGCCGGTGACCCACATGGCGTACGGCCATATTAGTACATATGCTCGGCGTTGCCCAATCAAAAGCTGGGGGTAGACCCAAAATAGAACGCGCGGGGTGTAACCCGCATAGCATACGGCCGCACTAGTGTGGGTGTCACCCGCTGGGCGTTGCCATATTAGTACACGTGCTGCACTCTCGCGGCGGAACCGCTATGGGTAAAGCAGCGCTGCCATGCTGCACTCAAACGGAAAAATGTCAAACTGCGTGGCTCACACTCTAGCGGAAAAATATCAAACTGTAGGCGCTACTATTCATAACACACATCAAGACGCACTTAGCTCAACAGTCTGCTGGACTAGTGGTTAGCGTTGTGGTACACCAACTAGGAGGGTCGGGTTCAATTCCCCAAACCTCAATTTTACCCCACGTATAAGGTTCCCGCCAAACAGTAGCCATGACGCAATCAGCACCTGTGACATCACAAAAAATTGGCGCGGGCGCCGCCATCTTGATGACGTCACAGAAAAAAACAGCTCAAATTGGCGCGAAAGGGGCCGCCATCTTGGTGACGTCACAGAAAAAACAGCTCAAATTGGCGCGAAAGGGGCCGCCATCTTGGTGACGTCACAGAAAAAAAGACGCCGCCATGACGTCACAGAAAAAAATTGGCGCGAACATGGGCGCCGCCATCTTGGTTCTCGTTTCCCGGGATACCTACTACCCATAAGAGCCCATGTTAGACCTCAACTCCACGGCATAACTACTCTACACAAACAGCCATGCTTGGCGTTAAGTTCGATTCAATTTAAGGATCAAATATACTTTGAACTTTGCGGATCCTTCGCGCTAAGTGGCTGATGCTTTAACGCGTGCCAAAAATAAACAGCATGCTCAAAGTGAGTGTAGTTTGGGTTAAAAACTCCTCAAAGTCTTTAAACCCTAATATTCGTTATTTGATTGAACTACTTGTTGAACTTTCTTAATAGGGCAATAAAATTAATGTAATTTCACCTCTACCCTCAAGTAAAGAGTTTTTATCCGTTAATCGGTTGAAAGACCAATAATGGTCTTTTGAAGTCTTTGTAGTCTTTTGTAGTCTTTGTGGTATTTGTTTGGTCACATTTGCATAGGAATCAAATGTGTTTATTGACACAGACATAACAAATTTCGAATATCACATTGCAATTTCATTTGCTTGTGATTGTGAGACTTTGGTCGGAAAGATTGGGCGTGCATGGTGTATCGTCCTATCGCGTCATGCCTGTGCATATACGAAATATGATAAGCCTATTACGATATTATATTTAAACAACGGTATGTTAACTTAAGATGCTATGTAGAGGAGGGAGTTGCATTAAAGATCCGCATGCGGATGTAAGTACTAAATGCGGATGTAAGTACTTTAGACTGCAGTCTCTTGTCTTATTCATAGGTAGAAAGTGCACAAGCGTACAATGATTTTAGTCCTCCAACCGCAATCAAGCCGGAGGTTAAGTCCGTCTGACCTGGCACCTAGCTGATTAGGGGACCTTTGACTCACGCACGCACAGTCACAAGCGTGCGGTCCCGGAGGCATGTAAATTTGGAGAGAAAATATATAAAATAAATGTATAAGGCCAGAGGTGTGGTTTTGTTTTCAGCCAAGCTATTCCTCGTAGGCCTATATACGTAGACAAATACGTCGTGTTTGGTGTCCTTGTCGTTAAAATCAAACGAATGTTCCAAATATATAATTATTTATTGGTCTAACAAGTTATTTTACAGAGTTTACAGTTAGTTCTCTTCTGGACGCCCAGTGTGTCAGTCATCTATGTGTATAAAGTCGGCGACACACAACCGAACTTTTCACAGTATCGAGCAAAAATAGCGAGACACTTTGCATCCGTACATCGGACCGTGCATCGTACTGAGCACTCTAGAGGCGTTTTTCTGGCGAAACATCAAAGAACGGATCGGTCCAGTGTACGGTCCGATGTATGGTGGTGTGTGAGGGTCAATTTTGCTCCGAATGCCGTACCGAGCGCCACCCCGAACGCTCATGATGGAAAACCCCTCCCCTGTTCACAAAACCCTCTAGCGCTCTCACTCACTCACGCTCTCCTTCTTTCTCTAGACCTTCTTTTCCATCATTCAGCTCTCCTTCTTTCACCTCGCTTGGTGGATTTTTCCGGTAGGCCTGCGTTGCCTCGTTTCTTGTTCGGTGAAATGTTTGGAGTAGGCTATAATTACCTCTCTGCAGGGTGTAATGTTCGGTAAGATGCTCGGTCGGGTGGAAAGTCCGGCAGTGTGTCGCCGCCTTAAGGGCCACCCAATACATTTGTTGTCATAATGAAACGGATGACGCATAAAAACTAACTTTCTGTATCACAATTAAATGAAAACTTTTGTAACCTTTAAAAACCTTTCGTCATTCCTTCGCCCCCTCTTCGCTTCCTTGCCTATACCACACCGTCCTTGAACCGCAGGTAGCGCACCTCTGTTATCGGCGGAGGAGCGCGACGCTGATAACCAGTGATAAGCGCCAAGGTCGCGGCCGCATCGCGGTGTCAGTGTCACGACTGTATGACGTCACTATGACTCACACCTCGCGTAACTCATCGCGCCGCGCCAGTCAGTGTTGTGTCCGCGGCCGGGCGGCGATGCGTGTGTGATGTACAGGGTGTGCCGCGATGGGCTCCGTGTTCTACGTGGAGGATCTGTTCGCCCCCGAGGACCTGGGAGAGTTGGTGCATTGCCCGTATTGCGGGACGGGGCCGTGCTATTGTGCGCCGGCCAGTGACGAGGTGGGCTTACAATTTGTTGGATTTTACTCTTATATGAAGAAAAGGTGTTGTATGAATTTGCATAATATGGTTACCGTTAATATGAGTGTCTAAAAGTGGTCTTTTTAGGTAGTGGCCATGACTGGTAGTGATTTCTGTCCAATCCCCATTTTTCAGTATCTCGTGTCTGTCCAGTATATAATTTTTTACTATGGAATTTTTCGTTAAAAACAACGGATGTTTTGACGATTGTTCGTTTGGTGCCCAGGTTTGTAAAATGGAGTGGATTTCGTTGTGAAGGGAAAGCTAAAGGTATATAGCTGGCAAACTGTCTCTTGTATAGGCTGCCATCCCATAATTGAACCTTGTGGCTTAAGCAAGTTTCCAAAAGGCAGCATTAGCTAATTAACATTCAAGCTTGCTTCACAGTGTCAACACGTTGAATACCACTGTCGTGTTGGTTTTGACAGAAACTAACAGTCACTGAAAAGTCATCAATTGTTGTGAACCGTCAAATATTTTACTCTAAAATAATTACGGATCATCAAATCAGGTCTCTATCTGCGTCAATCGTAATAATATCAGGAAAACTTACCAAAACGTAGGCTGGGAGAACAGTAAACAAATTATTCTGTGCAATAATTTAAACTCGTATAAATACTTGAACCCACATAGCTGAGGTTGATATTTAATCCACCACACCGGTTGACAGTTGATTGGGAGCGCCCTGTAGAGGTCAGGCAGGTCGTGTTGTATTGTTGACTGCTACAATGGCGCCGCGACAATGTCGTAGGTTAACAATGGAATTCTAATTATGTTGTTCATTACCGAGCTTGTTGTCATTCATTTCAGGTTCAGGATCAAACAAAATGTGACAACGCTTACACGATCAAAATTTTATCCTAACGATTCTTTTAACAACACATTAATTGGCTGAGTGATTACAGTGCTCGTCTTTGATTTAAAAAATTGCGGGTTTTGATCCTGAGAGAAGTTAGTAACTTTTAAAAGATTTGATTCTGGGCCCAGTTGCTAATTGTCACTAGGTTATTACTCAATTATGCTTTCTAACAACAGACCGACGCTATATAGTAACAAGACCAAGGTTTAGACAGTTCCCTGTAAAAATGTAAAAAAGCTACGTGCTTTGAAACGCAACATCAAAACTGATGACACTCTATTAAGGCTACATATGAACATTTTAATAGCTTAAGCTAGTCCTGAAAGAACGGCGTCACAGCATCTTTTTGGGTTTAGTTCAGTATTGAATTATTTTCTGTTTTAGTATCTAGTTTCGTTGTACTGTAAGCGCAATGACATTTTTTCATGAATAAATAGTTTGGTTGCAATATAGGTACTGAACTAAATAGCAAGAAATGTTTCCGATTATAGGTGGTTTCTTAGTTATATTACATATAAATCGTGTTTTCCAACTAAATTCTTATTAAAAGTTTTCAGCGCTGGGGGCATTAAAGTAAACATTTTCTTATAGTAGTATGTCTAACAATATGATTAATAATGTATCCACACAAAAAAGAAATAAATGTGTGAAAGGACATTTATTTAAACCATCGATGTATACTACATAGTATACATCGATGATTTAAACTAGGACCTTCCAACCGAAACAATAGATTTTTCCAAAAAAACCAAAACCTCGGTCAATATACAGCAACAAAACCAAATAAGCGATAGACAAGAAAATTACCTGTTGAATCGTTCCCACAGAACGACAGTATAGTCTGTGTCGGCGATCAGACAGTGCACACTGACTACACAATGCAGTGTATTCACTCGGGACTGTTGTGGTTGATTTATAGACTGCAGGTAATGATGATGGCCGGAGAGTTAGTTGACGGAGTCATTTGTGGCTTTGACGATGATACGACAAGGAATCTTGCAGCATTGTTCGCATTGTGCATTTGGATTGAATTGAGTAAAATATGTACATGATTAATTAGGAATTCCAAGTACAAAAAAACCTTATTGAAATAAATACAGCTGTTTAAAATTCTCTACCCAATCCCAATGTTGTAATAATTGAAAATTTTCAAAATTTAATGTGCATAGCGCCTTTTTCTTTTCCTCTAAGTCCTTGTCTATTTCCTTTAAGTCCTATTCTCATCAATTTCTGGTGAAAACAACTACGACTACCTGAACCAATGTAAAAGAAAAACTTGAAAATCGGTTGAAAACTGTAGGAGTTCCAATTAGAAGAAGACCCTTAGCGTATTTATGGATAAATATAGATGCTATCAAATTACTGCAGTTTGATATTACCGCTGGTCTGTCAGGTTTTATCAGTAATTCGCATTTCGGTGAAGCGTCCCTGTCGCGAGAAGTAAGCCTCTTTATATTTCCCTCGTGGCTCTCAGATTTTTCTTCTCTCTACGTAACGTGGCTTTTTCTCTCAACATTCTTGCCATCTTTCATTATTCTAAAGAAATAATAAAATTAAAATTCTAATCAACTGACTGCGTCTAATATTTTGTGTTCTTTTTTTTGTACTTCCATGAAATTAATAAGTTGTATTTTGAGTTGAAAATAACATGGTTCTTATGTTTAGTCAAAATTAAAAATCATAAGCTTAGCACACACAGTATTAACACTCATAATACACAAAAGCTATTATGTGTGAAGTAAAGTTTAGAATGACATAGTTATTGTTCAACAAAAAATATAATTAGTCCTAGGACAACAATATTTTAATTAAATACTAAGATCGATTATAAATTAATGTAGCTTGTGTAAAACACGTCAATCACTCCTGGGTTGAAGTGGGATCATATCACCTTATACTTAGTCCGAGATCACCACTCGGCTTCACGTTAAAGCACAAGCCACTAGTGTTGTTTATTTTACTTCGGCTTTACGGTAGGTATTTAGTTCCGCCGTTCTCTTATATTTATTTCTTGTGCAATAGGCCTATGTTGAAATATTTATTTTTCTTCAAGTGTTTTTGTCCTTCTACCAAGAATTGCTTTTGAGTGTTGTATAGTATGGTTAGCCTTAGTGTCCAAATTGAATGTTTAGCAACTTTTCCCTACAGTGAATTCACTCTGTCCCGACACTGATATCCCTATATCTTGATATGGGTTACGATTAGCGTCTTGGGTCACGAGTTCGATTCCCAGGATGTCCACAATATGTTGGTGGGTTTCGATTGGTTTGGACCGCTTCTCTTTAAAGTTTTTTTGGTATACACTGTGCAGTCTTCAAAATATGAATGCGTCGCGGTACTAGCAAAAATTAAAAATATAAAAAGTCCTGATAAAAAGAGTTAAAAAAATTCAATAACATTGATAACCTTTAGTCCAATAGGAATTCATAGTCTTTCATTGTTTTTGTGTAGCACTCCATTTGCGAGGACGAGTCATTTACCCCCACTACCGTACTACGTTGTTGCCGGCCGACCTTGAGGCCTGGGCTGTGCAATACCTTAGAGCCGTGGCCACATCCAACATCGAACCATCCAACACTCCTACACTTCCACCTCCAACGGTGACGTCATCGACGACGTAGGCGCCGCTGCGATGGGCATCTCTGTGGACACGGACACCTCTCTAGTGGCAGAGACGTTTCTATAAAACCTACCAACGTCGGTTGCGTGGCCAATAACATCGTACAACATGAATTCGAGGAGAGCAGGATGAGCGTTCACAACAAGTTTTACAAGACGCCCTTGAGAATCGCGATGTCAAGGTTTAAATGATGAATTCAACTTGGCAATATCGTGCATAAACTGTTTAAATCCACGTGTAAAATCACATCTATGTTAGGCCACATATATACAACTTGTAATATGCTGAACCTACCTCACATCTTTTACCAGTAGGCCTACGCTGATTGATTTTTGAACCATTTAATATTTCCTTAATGAAGTACCTAATGCCTAATATACGAGTACGGTACATCCAACAGAGTTAAAAACGGTGCGCCCATTGCTGGGTAGGAAGAGAAAAACTAAAACTGTCTATAAAAGTGCCATCTAGAACGGTTTGACTCTAGACAAAGTGTAATCAATATATTGGGGGAATCAAAGCATCCCCGGTGGTGGGTTTGAGGCAATCTATCTATCTTCTTATTTCTATAAGAGTTTCGTATGTTACGTCCCTTTTTCTCTCGACATACTGAACTGATTTTTAAGATTGAGGTGTAATTTTAAAGCTTAGGATATAGCGCATAGGCGATTCGTAAGTAAAAAGGACATATCGTTTCGGGCTTCGTCCCCCTCGCCTTTGATTTATTTCTAGAAAGCGCTTTAAAATGTTGACCAAATTTCATTGTACGATATTTATGAATGTGAATTGTAATGATGTTTCATCAAACAAATCAGCTGATTACTTTCAGACGAATTTTTAAGTCAGTTTTTAAACAAAAATAGATCTATGTCACTTCATAACCAAAATACATGTACTTTAGGTTAGTTTCTCTCATAGAGATTCATAAAATGCGCAATTTGCTACGGGCCACCTCGTAAATTAATATTTTACTAAAAGTATTAGTATATTATAAAATAAAAACATATTTAACGAGAGCACCCTTGTTTTGAATAAATCTTTATTTTTCTTTTTCTGATGACATGTTTCGGGACTTAGCCCATCTTCATGATCATATAAGTTTACAAATATATTATATATTATATTAAATATAGTATATTATAATTATAATGTTATGCTACATTGTGAATTTTAGAATCTCATATAGGCATATAGAAAGTTATATGACCGTATATACCTCTTTTACAGTGTTTTACAGTGGAATGTACACAATACAATATACAGGGTGTCTTTTAAGTACATCACCAAACTTAATAATAATATGGGTGATTGGGTTAAAATAAGCAAAAAAAGTTTATATGAAGGTATGTCTTAATATGCATAATTACCCAGATATGACACATAATAATTTTTATTTCCGTTACGGATGGTTGTAATAAGTTGGTATGTGGTATGAACTTACATAAAAACGGATTGATGTAGTAACTTCGTATTTGGCATGGAGCTTTCTTATACCAATATTCATTTTCAGGAAAGAAATCATTTTTGCCCGATGATTTGTAAGATTTTTTTCTGACTCCTTGTGGACCGTCTCCCTTAGGAGAGGTCCAAGGTCAATAAGTACTTTAGGAAGTAGACTTTGTCACTCAAAATTTATTTGCAAAGTTTAAGTTTTATTACTTAAAACTTTTAAAGATATTATATCGTTTCCTGACTTTTTTCCTCCCTCTATGTATGTTGTATGGCATGGGGAGCTATACGCAATATTTATTTAATAATCGGCTATACATTAACATTATAGGTTTTACTTCTGATACTTGAATTTTGTTTGGTAATAATAGCACTATTACTTTTTTAGAGTTTCAAATCTGTATGCATTTATTGATTATTTTTAGTTAGTAGAGGAGAATATATAAATGAAATGGTGTAACAGTTTAAAACAATGCGTGAAGGGCTGAACTTACCGTAGCAGTTTTTTTAATTGGGACCAATGTGTGTAAATAATTGTTTCCTGTACTAATAATTCTATTTATGTATGTATTCAAAACTCAATCGTTTCTGCTTGCCACGTAAGTGTCACACCAACGGCTAGCAAGAGTCGTCAGCTTGACTAGAGACCGGAAGCGCAGATCTGCTGTATCAGCCCATCGCAACTGAGTCACACTCACACTCCTCAGCGGTAATGGCTTCTTATCAGATACTAGATAGTGAGCTGTGATTGGCGTTAACTCTATGACAAATCACTAGCACAAAATAGACCAGTGCCTTGGATGCGGAATTAATTGTCAATATGTGTAATGTCGGCCGCTGCTGGTAATAAATTACATGATACAATACAATTAAAAACATGCCCCATAACACCAATATACTTTGTAAAATAAAGCGTAACATATACCTGGTGTCACAGACCATTCGTACACCCCTTTTAAAAACTACAAAACTATTTACTCACAAAAACAAATTGTGTCATTATAGGTAAACCGGTGGCGCTCTATCCATTGATGATAAGTTCAATGTACAGGGTGTACCAGAAATAACCTACTCAGACAGGAAGTCATTAATTTTTCGTATTTAAAATTAATGACTTCCGGTCTGGGAAGGTTACGTTTGGTACACCCTGTACATTGAAATTATCATAAATGGATAGAGAGCAACCGGTTTACCTATAATGGCACAATTTGTTTTTGTGAATAAATAGTTTTGTAGATTTTAAAACGGGTGTGCGGGTGGTTTGGGACACCAGGTATACAATACAGAGTAAATAATATTCTTATTAGGCCTACTCGGTAAAAAATACATAACAAATTATGAAGAAAGCAATCGCTTTCCACCAAAATTCGCTGGGTACGCAGGTCTGCTGTGCGGGGGGGGGGGTATTTAACTATACCGCTCCGCAGTAAATGTTTACATTCAAGGTTACCAACAGATGAGGGGAAACCAAAGGCCATCGGTCCCTTCTACTTTAAACTGTGTTAATTAACAGAGGTGGTTTTGCGTAGAATCCACTCGATGTCGTTGTCACCGCCGCGCCGATGTCCACTCACACTCACGCGCATTAGAGTCGATGGATGTCATTGTCCATCCCCATTAGTGTCGACCTCGCGCTGTTGAAATGACGACTCTTGATTCAGCGTGCGTTGAACTCGATAATGAAGCACTGTTAGGGGTTTAAAGTGTTATCCAATGTTGTTTTGAGTGCTTGACAACTCAAACAACACTGCAAGTAAGCAGATTTGTTAATTGCTAGCTTGTGAAGCTGTTGTTTGTTTAATTGACTTCGTTTACGTAATGTCTGTCCAGTTTTAATTCAAATTAATATAATATTTGTTGACAATCTTTAATTACTTCTGGGAGATTCATTTCGTCATGAACTTTTTCATGACGCTAATCAAATTTATATAAACATATTTTTTCTTCCAAATAAATATTAACAACCCTCATTAAGCTCAGTTAAATAACCCGAGGCCCAGATCTAACTGATACCAGTTTTTTTCGTATAATCTCATATCTAACACTGTGTATCAGTCATAGGATAACTATAACTATAACTTTCAATCTTCCTCATCAGAATTTATATTCGTTTAATGCAACCTTGCCACCTAATATATGCTTACTAGTACATAGTATCTTGCAATGGAGTAGTCAGAATCATGAAAGGCTACTTTGAACAAAAAAACCTTCAAGGTGGGCAGCGCGCTAAACTATTGATATTGAGTTTGACAATAGCGCATCATAATTTGAAGTTCGACGGACCTTCTCTCATCATAGAAATCAATCCTGTGCAATCGTTAAATGACTGGACCTTGCTGTCTTTATGGGCTTTTAGGCTATAGTAAAATTTCTTTAGAGATGCTTCCAGTCAAAAAAAGGACGCAAAGTAATCAACTTCTCCATTCTACAGTATTCTCATAGCTGCCTTAAAATATCAGCTTCGTCAACTTATATACGGTGGTTCAGTGACAATGACATAGGCTAATTTATATTTATAATGAAGTCCAACAAAGCACTAAATGTACTAAGGATCTCCCCTTTGAGTTGGTGGTCGCGGTCAAGGAAAGAAGTCATTAGGAAGTGGCCGTCGGAAGCGATGAATAATACATTTAATTAGTAGCTCTGCAACAATCCATTAAACGGGATCCCTCATTTCCGTCGTTATCAGTTTCCGCTTTGTATTCCCAATGGCGTCTGCGAGTTTCACAGGCCGTCATCTTGTCGATAATCCCGATAAAATCCCACTAAGTCGAGAATTAAATTTTCCTAGAGCCTAATTTTAGCCCAGCCTGATTTTTTAAAGAATAATTTTCCCATCGAATTAGCATGATATTACATAAAAATGATCAGTTGAATTCTTTTGGTGCAAAACATACAAAACCTTATAACATTATCTGACAAAACAATCACGAACGCCTCCGCGTGTCTAAACTGGCTGGGTAGCTGAGTGGTTAAAGAGCTCGCTTTTGAATCTGAAGGTTGCCGGTTCAATCCTGAGAAAAGTTAGTGCTTTTTGATGGCTCGTATTTGTCAGTAACAAAGCTACACCTCATCTGATCCATTACAATCATCACACTCACCCCTTCAGTCATACCTTAAAATACGCACCACAGAGTGCGTCGGTGTTTCAAATAAAATATCTAAAAAAAAACCGGCACAATATGGCGTAGTTTTCAATTAAAAGTTTTCTCTCCTAATTTGTGAGAAAAGGTCTCTCTCATAAATATTTCCGTTCTAATATTTAAGTACTTTTTAATTATGTAATTGAATTTTAAATCGCAGTCTAGATTTCCTTACTTCTCCTATTCATCGTAGTTCGCAATACCACTCATTAAGGAGGAAATCGTATTTACAGATCCGAATTTGTTAGTGCAGGCCGGATTCATACCTACAGTGTATCCTAATACAATAAGCTTCATTCATAGCATGTTTTAGGAAAAGTTATATGACATCAATCATATATACTAAATCTCATGCTACGTCGGTTAAGCTATAGGTTTACACCTGAGAGTTTTTCACTCTCGGAGAGTTAGTTAGTTATTCTATAAAAAATCTCAGATAGTTGTTGATAGTACTCACAAAAAACTCTAAGATTAAATATCTTGCAAAATTCGCTGGTAGTGTAAACACTTCTGCGAGTACCTCATCCTAAGAGTACGAAACCGTCGGAGAGTGAAAAACTCTCACGTGTAAACCTAGCTTTAGGTTAGGTTTATCGTGATTTTTTTTATAAATTTCTAAACCAGTTCCCTAGTTCCTAAACAAATATTTCTCGAGGAATGTCCACCCAATGTCCATTGGGACATTGGAAATGTCCATTGGGAAGATGTCCACCAAAACTTCCCCCCAAAGCGGTTTGCTCGTTCCTCCCGACAATGGCCACTCGCAACTGCGAGCGCCGATGACTCCCCAGTGTCCCCCAGTGTTCCTCCTCGCGTCGTGGTGTCGGTGGTATCCCCGTGTACAACTGTGGGTGCCACAATCGCTGTGGTTATGGTCGCCACTCGCGACGCCGAGCGCCGATGACTCCCCAGTGTCCCCCAGTGTTCCTCCTCGCGTCGTGGTGTCGGTGGTATCCCCGTGTACAACTGTGGGTGCCACAATCATACAATCAACCAATTGGCTAATGGTTCCCACACTCTGCGTGTCCTTGGCGGTTCTTATTGTTACGACCTTCCTGCACGGAACGATTGTTACGCCGATAACCGGCTGTTATTGTTTTGAGGTGTTCCGCCATGATGCTGATTGGAATCCGGAGTTGTTAAAATCCCCATGAAATTAATATTGAACTTTCGTACATCTAGGTAGCTTTATGCATTAAGTTGAACTTGAGAAAAATGTGTCGAGTGGAGGACAAGATTTATTTTACTAATATAATTTGGAACTTTATAATACTGTTGTTCAATATCATCAAAGATTTGCGTTTTATGCAACAATCCAATTCCTAGGCTAATTATTTAAGATTCGGTATGGAAGTAGTGGTCATTCGTTCACCTCAAGTCAATAACTTAAAATAATATGCACACTGTTTTGTGTCCATTTTATTTAATGAAAATCTTTTATTTTTGTTTCCCAAAAAATTTAACTTTGAACCTACGCTAACGTTTCTGAAAAATCTTAAAGGCGCATCCCCACATGGAGTTAGCAAACAAGGTTTGGCGACCAATTCCTTAGTCGCTGGCGAACGTTTATGGTTTGATATTGTTCTAAATTTTTGTCTTCTTCAAAATTATTTTCGAGTAGGATGTTCGTAAAATGAAACGCAGTTTAATTTTCACTGCTGGATTTGTTTTAAATTACGGAATCGTTTACGAGATTGAAAATGCGAACAGTTTAGACGTGAACAATTAAACCACTCTTGTCCTTACAGATTGTTGACAAGGCAAACCATTGACCAGACATATTATACCTGTTAAAAAATGTAAGCTGTACCAGGAAGCTGGGCAAAACAAATGTAACAGTGTTACTGTACCAACGGCGTGGGACTGGGCGAGTTCCCATCCTAGCCAGAATGTACACGACTCACACGAGTTGAATCATCGGTCATTACAGAACAACCCGGCATCGTCGCTCTCATAATGGCGAACCAACAAGATATATACTGTAGACCCTCGATTGTCCAATGTTCAGGTGGCAGCCAATCAATCTAGAATTACAGATTTGAATTATAGATGGTAAATATAAATTTAATTAGAGTTTCAGGGGTCAAACCTTATTATTATTTTTGGCACTTACAAAATAAAAAACAAGTTAAGTCCAATGTAATGTGTATTTTAGCTCGTTCATTGTTATTAAACAATAAAAAAGTCAGACAAGCATAATAAGAAATAATTAAATATAAATAATTTCATATAAATACCCACCGTCGCAGCAGACCTGCGCACTCAGCGAATTTCCAAATTAGAAATATTAATTTTGACCAGGGGCCTTTCTCATAACACTACTGGACTAGTATTACTAGTAAGTCTGTGTTTCATAAACTTACAAGAGTAAAATAATAATTACTTGTGTAGGGACTAGTAATGCTAGTGGTTTTTACCAGAGTAAAGTAATAAAATTTTTAAACATTTCCGAGAAAACCCATCAATTTTTGTAGAAAATCAATATACTATTTATTAATATTTACCTATCTAAATATACCTAAATATCTAAATACCTATGTAAATAACTATCTATTTATATTTACTTACAGAAATTCGTAAAGTATATCGAAGTTGGATGTCAAACATTAAAGCACACACCGTGAGGTATTCAAGTGCTCTCATCTCGCCAATTGTGTTTAATTAATACTATCTTGTCGATCAAAGTTTGCGTGTCAGTTTCACATTACAGCTTCATCCGACTGTGATAACCATTGTGTCATCTCCAACATCCCCATTCGAGTTCCCCATGAAATATGAATACTATTGTGACGTCAGCCGTAATGGAATAGGCCTACAGTGCAAAAAGTAAAATAAGAGGAAAATAGATCGTTTCATAAAACTGCTTAACAACCGCTTTTTCATAATAAAACTCATTCGCTCGCCAATTTCGGTTATTTCTTGCCAATTCCAAAGAAGGTATTATTCCAAATTAAATGAAATTATTTAGTTAACAAGAGTGACTTTTAAGGCCCATTTATTCTTAGAAGTGTGACTATTTTTGTTGAGTTTAGTGTATTTTTCTGTAAATTTATAATATTCTTGTTGTATGCTCTATGTCTAACTTTTGTTGACAAATTTATTTATCTCCGCAAATTAAGTCCAAGTGTTCAAAAAAGACAAAAACACCAAAAGATTAAAATGAATTAAGATTTAAATTAGAGGTAATATTAAAACCGTCAAAACGTGAAACCTGCTGTTATATTTTATTTTGGATCGCTTTAAATCAATCAGTATCTTATTTAATGAAGTCGAATGTATCAAGTAAATAGAGAAATCCTAAATGGTTTTCACAACCAGGCATAATTTTTTTTTATTTTTGTGCCACTTTTCCTTCATAGACTAGACATTTTTGTCTCCCATTCATTACTAGCCGCCATGCTATTTCAAGCAGGCGTCTCGATCTGCAAATGTATTTGCCTCTGTTTACTTTTTCTGTGCTCTGAGACCACCATGAACTTGGGCTGCCAAATGAAAGTCCCCTCTGGCGCTTCCAGCTTTTCCCCTTTGTACTATCTTGGGAGTATAAAAAATTGTAACCCACATTTAAGTTATTCCAGACTTTTTTACTTTGATGTTACTTAGGTACATACAAAGGATTAAACAATTCAAACTAAGAGGTCCCATACGTATGTTTTATCTCGTAATCTTCCAGTTATCATCACAGAACACTTGTAACTTGGTAACAAATATCTCTAACTACAAAAATTTCTAACTGGGTATTTAACAAGTCAGAATTTCATTTGGGTATTACGTCAACATGCAAAATAAAACATCCAACCACCTTTCCTTCTACTATAAAATGCCAAACCCACTTGTACAGGCCGTAGATGAAATTTGGCGTGTTATCAAATTCCAAGTTTAAATCCCAGTCTTGGAGAACATAAGTTCCCTGAAAAAAATGATATTTGGTATTAAGTTCTATTAATAATATTAAATTATTATTTTTTTATAATATTGAAATTCATACTGCATATCTTTAGTTATTTTTTACACGTGTCATTTTCATGTTACATTGAGTAATAAGCAAAAGGAAAGACGAGTTGGTCAACTCTTAGATAGGAAAGAATATAGATAGGTTACATAGAACGTATGTAACCTACTTACCTTTGGAATAGGGCATTTTGTAAAATTATACCCGCCTCCATATAGAACTCTTTTAGTAAGTTTTTCTGCAAGTTTCATACCGTGCTCACAATTACGTGAGGCTAACCTAAGAGAGTTGCGTTGGTATTTTCCATTGCGAAATAACATCATTTCTATAGCCATCTGAAACAACTCATGTTTTCACTGATTTCTGAAACGTGATTACTGTGGTGGATAGGATAAAAATTATTGCAGTTTTTTATCATTCTAATAAAAGTAATAAAATCATTGGAATTAAGTTTATACGTTATTCCTTCTTATTTATAAGAAAGAAGTCTAAGAAGTCTAAATTCTATTTATAACTCTAAGTATAACTTATTTATAAGTTATCCCTACTTCTAACTAAATATGTATTTTTAATCGATTGAACATAAAATCATTTAATTTCTTATTGCTTTTTAGCTAATAAATCAATATAGGATAATTATTGAAATATCGGTTTTAAATTAATAAACATTTTTTTTTAATCAGTCAGTTTTTTTTTTTTTAGAAAAACTAGGTGCTTGTAGGGGCAAAGGTTCGTGAAAATCCAAATGGCGATGCTATCTCCAAAAGTAAATTTCAATTCATCAGCTCCTTGTACATGTACTGTACTTATTCTTAAGCTTTAATATTATCTAGGCCTTAATCTTGATCAAACTTTTTGGCGTTATAAAATCAGCGATGAACCCATAATCTCGACTGTATTAAAATACAGTATTCTAGTTTGTGCAAAACAGAAAATTCATTGCAGTATTACTGCCGGACGAATTAAAATAGTGTTATCATGACCACTTACCTCCATCCATGCCACCAAAACTTCTCGTGTCCCTTGTACCATCCCCCCATATGTCCCATGCCCCCGCGCCCCCATGTTCATAGTTCCTCCCAGTACCTCCCGGCCTCCTCTGTCCCCCGTGCCTCCCAAATGCTCCCCGTTTCCCCCAAGCTCCTATACCCCCAATACTTCTTCGAATAGTATCGAGCTTGGACACTCTCTCCCACGCTTAAATGATATGTACGCGTGTTCAGAGAGTAATGTTTTGTCCAAATTTAGGTCCAATTCATCACGTTTAGTACGCATTCGATTAGATACTTGAAAAATATCTCCTACATGATTAATTACATTTAGATTTATTGTTCTTGATAAGAATTTGAGATCTCATTTGGTTTTGATTTGCCTGGTCTCTGTTTGACTTACCTTTGAGTTTTGATGAAATGCATACTCTTGAAATATGACCAGTTTTGCCACACAATGAATATTTTAATTTACTTTTGTTGTTGTGACAATTGTTCGACGTGTGATCACCTTTTCCACATCTTATGCATACTCCATCTAGCTGATGAGTAGAAATCAATATTTGATCTACTACTGCACTTTTCATCAAATCTGTTACTATAGTTAATCTTTTTTATCTCTACAACAAATGGATTTGACGATATGGCTGATTGTGAAAGCAATTTGGAATTAAGTTTTGATGCTTCAAGACTAATTGCCACAGAAACAATGTCCTTGAATTCTGTTGAATTACACTGTAAGAGCTTCTCACGAATTGTGTTGTCTCTTAATCCTCTAATAAACTAGCCTCTGAGGAAAATATCCGCGATTGAATTTTTACATAAACAAGGGTTAGTAAAGTTACAGTCTGCTGCTTCATATTTTAAGGTTGTAACAAAAGAATTTATAGATCGATTGTCTTGTTGATAAATTGACAAAAACTGACGTTAAGCTACAATGGGGTTTTTCTTTGGACAAAGATGTTCCTCTATCAGCGTTATGACAGTGTCATAATGTAATTCTGTAGGTTTACGGGGCGATGCAAGTGTACATAAAATATCAAAGTATTTGGCACCTATAGAGTTGAGTAAAAGTCTGGAACTATAAGTTTTGTCCCTTGAGAGGTTCTTAATCTCCAAATAATTATCAAAACGTAATTTATAATTAGTGAAGGATTCTTTATTTGGATCGAAATATTCAGTTTGTCAGAACAGAACTGTATATGCATACCTTCCTTTTCAGTGGCATGAATTTCTGAAGTCTTTATCTGATCCACCAGAGTTGCCATCATTTCCCTTTGAAATCTCATAAATTCTTTGAATTGTTTGTTGTCCATTGTATTTTCTGTTGTTCACACTCGTCGCCAATACTGTTGTATCCTAATATTTTACTCGATAGTAAATAGATGGATTGAAGTTGATATTTGAACTTAATTTATTGAACACATTAGAATAATCATCATGGTTTTATACAGAACAATTAACAACATAGAATTATTATAAATAAAATTATAATAATTATAATAATTTATAATTATAATTATAATAATAATTATAATAATAGGCTAAATTATAATAATTATAAATAAATAAATAGAATTATTATAATAAATAAAAGACAGTACAACATGCTCCATCCCGGTGGGGGTTCGGGCAGGAACCGCGGGTATGGTGGATACAGGAGTCATGGGGGACGTACAGGAAGAACGTTGGGTATTGGGGTACGGGATTACACATGGTTTATTAGGGACTTTGGTGGCATATAGGTATCCTCACGTTGGCATATTGGGGTCACGTTGGGTCCTTGGGGTACGGGGAACGGTGGTCATCGGGACAGGGGAGCATGTTGACAACAGTGGTTGGAGATATAAGAGGTGAGGAGGCATATGAGGGACTCGGGCACCGGGGATGTGGGGGAGACGGGTGGTATGGAGAGCTCAGGGTCATGGGCTAGAATGGCGTCACAGTGGTAATTATGGGCTAATAACTATTTTGTCATGTTGTATTAAAGTTTTTTTAGTTACTAACTCATCATGGACCTGTTTAAGGTTAACGCTATTTTAATGCTACCGGCGGTATATAGTGTAATGGATTTTCTGTTTTACACAAACTAGAATACTGTATTTTAATACCGTCGAGATTATGGGTTCATCGCTGATTTTATAACGCCAAAAATTTTTATCAAGATGAAGACGTAGGTAATATTTTATAAGAAAAGCCAAGTGTGTTAATTCACATTTAAGTGTGCAAGGAGCTGATCGCCATTTGGATTTTTAGGGGCCTTTGCCCCGAGCCCCTAGTTTTTAATTTATTTACTTCATGAAGGTTAACAGGCTTTTCTTTTTAACAGTTTGGTCGTTTGAGTAAAATTACCTGCATTTTGTCATCATAAGGTAATCCAAAAGTGATATTGCCCGTGAATATTTTTATTCCTTTTCCCTTGTTGCTGATTTTTCCTCTGACATAGACTTCATTGGTACCACGGTCTTCACATTCATCAAGCGTGTTGAAAACCATTTTATACGGTCCCTGCAATAAACTTTAGTATAGATTCTGAGTCTAGTCGTTACTCCACTTTATAATAATGTTAAAAATAACTCGCTCTATGCATAATTGTTTATAGAGAAGATAAATTAGTTATTCTGTTGGAATAGGTAGTTGATCAAAGATCAATTTGTTGAATA
Source organism: Neoaliturus tenellus (assembly GCA_030545055.2). NCBI lineage: Eukaryota > Metazoa > Arthropoda > Insecta > Hemiptera > Cicadellidae > Neoaliturus > Neoaliturus tenellus. Next base: position 21,838,678 of record CM061536.1, on the reverse strand, counting down.
ATTATTGAATTAGTTAATATGTAAAACATTAAACTGTTAAGTGAAGGAGAATTAAGTTTTGTAAAAACAATCACGAAACCTTCAATAGTGATTAAAATAATTGGCAAGCACGCTTTTAAAACTATATAAATTTGTTTTAACTTACACAAGTCCGTATAGTTTGTGTGAGCTGGCTTTTGAGCATTAAGGCACACACAGCTAAAAACACAAGTGCTGTCATTGTGGAGTCTCATCACTTTGCATGCTTTACTTACATTTTGCAGTTTGATTAGACCCGCGTGACTATCCAATGTTATGAAGTTTCGTCTATAATTAAAGATAATTATAGTAATTATACATTACAGAATTTATCACTACTAATTTATCTTTTCCATACCTGCCTCAAATGTTTCCTTGTTCCAATATGTAGTAACATCAAATAAGTTTATATATATATATATATTCTTTTCTTTATATATATATATATATATATATATATATATAAACATATATATATATAATGGAAGAAATCCATGCCTGTATCATTATTGTTGTAATCTATATTCCATAAGTCATGTTGGACACATTAAATACTGCCTATATTTTTTGTCAGCATTTCATGTATTCATGCAATATGGTGTAAAAGTGTTGTAGAATGTAAGTTATTTTTGTTTTAAGTAGAATTTTCCTTAAGTAGAATTCGTGGTTTACGAGTTAGCACTTGTTTACTAAAATCTCAGAGTGTATGAAAGATTATAATTACCTCCAATATTTCAAACAAAAACTACTAGATATAATAATAGGCCTACATTCTATTAAGCGTATACAGCTGTGTTGTTTTTAGATGTTAAAAAGACTTACTGTCTCTTTACATAAAAGTACCAGGTTAACCGAGCTTTGCTCGTTGGTTTTAATTCAATTTTGATATAGTGTCATTAGAGCTATTAAATTTCCCCAACAACCAACTATACCTCTTCACAGTTAACAGCTGTTTCAAAAAGTCTGCTTAATATTAATGTTCCTTTATTTTTGTATACCTTTCGTTGTTATTTCGTTACCAAAATAGCAACCCATAAGACCAATGTTAAAAATTACGATTTTTAAACTTAAATTCTGACAAAATTCGATTTTTCCTGGGATGGAGGCCTTTTCTAAACTTATTTTTGGGCCAATACACTTTTAATTACAAAGTTTAAGCAAAATCTGACAGCTAGATTTCGAGATCGTGGAACACACATCCCTTCAGACATTCCTCGTATTATAGTATAGGATATTGATATACCTGAGTGTCAAAAAGTCCTTCTGTTGTCAAATGTGTTATTTTAATTTTTAACATATGACATATTAATTCGGTGAGTTCATATTAGACAAATAAAATATTCCAGAGGCTAAATTTTTCATTTCCCTTTTCAAGGGGACTGAAAATTGAGGAAGTCTCTTTAAGATCTTACATGGAGACATGTCTTTTAGTAGAATAATGCCACAAACTTGTCTCTGAAAGGATGACCTAGTAAAATAATATCAGGCTACCAAAAATCATATTGCATAAAAATTCTACTGCCTGAGTAAAAAAGAGATAACTCCCGTTAAATTTGACCTTTTGGGGACTGCTTAGGAAATTTTCTCCACAACTTTCTTTACGAAACGTCCCTCATAGGAAGTTGAGAAGAAAACTTAATCGGAATCGGACATATCATTCATCATTTAATTTAGAGGGCTTTGAAGTATATTCCACAAATCAAACATCAACTGTATATTGAGTTGTATTTTTATTCAATATTATGCAAGGCTTGATTGCGTGAAATTTTTCACTCGGTCATCTTTAAGGTCCGGTTTTTTAATGCTTACTTCTGAAAGAGATCTTTAATTTAACGTACAAATAAAATAGTTTTTCATGACTCACCGTTCTTAAAAGCCCTTGAAGTTAATGCTTAAGAATTGTTAGTAAGAAAATAACCTTTTGTTAATAAAAAGGTATCAGCAATAATATAGTGATTATCTCTAATTTTTTTACGATACATATGGATCAGTACATCAGTACATATCAGTACGATACATATGGATCACTTTAGCCTAGGTTGCACAGACGCTTACCACTCTTTCTAGTATCAAAAGATAAGTATGTCTATCGTTATGAGTTAATAATATAACTTATAGTGATACTTTCCCTTAAGAAATATGAAAAAAAAACTGCATTAAAAATAGTTTCTACTAAATCCACCTGGAATTTCCATTAAATCCTTTGTAGTTCGCATTAACCTCATTGTAAGCTATAGCTACACTGTATCCTTACGAGTTAAACAATATTTCATTTAAAAAGCACAATAGACAAGGAAAGTTTAGGAGGTTACGTAGTAATTTATGCAGGCCCTTGGGCGACGTAACCCAGCCGCTGTTGCGACAGTGTCGCTTTGTTACCTCAGATATCAGCTGATTATCAGCTGTTGTATTGTCAGGCACGATCAGCTGATCCGCTTCACCAGCTGTCTGTCAGTCTGTGCAGTGTTGCCCGGTGACTAACTCGAGTGATCCACCTGTTCTGTTCTTTGTGGTTCTCTGAGTTGGAATCTGAATTGTCTTCATGTTTTTCATTATCCCGTCGTTCGGTCGTGTAGGTAGAAAAAGTTCACTTCGAAAGGTATGTCGTTAGAAAAGTGTTGTAAGCGGGGTTTTATCTTGGTAGGCCTCTTGCGGCAGACAAATTTTTCCATCGGTTAAGAAGGGGCCCCCTAACCTTGATTTGATGAGAAAACTATAGGGAATTTGCGCTCTTCGTAAACTACTTGAAGCAATCAGGATTTTTTTGTAAGGCTACAAAATGTAATTAATATAAAAAATTATGATGAAATATAATATATAATCCATTATTACCGCTGGTTGTAGGTCCACTACAAAGGGTATTTAATACTATCCGTGATACTTTAAAAGCATTTCAATAACACAGGAAGAAGTATTTCATTTGCAAGGTCTTACTAAAAGCATTGACTTTTGAACGCTACTCAAAACTATTATTTTATATCAAGGGCCTCGCTTAGGACTGTTAAAGTTTATTATTAAACTTACTTCACTTGTGTTTATTAAAGCATTAGGTGCACATATAGCAGCTTTCGAATTTAAAGTTCCATTGAAATATTGAACTTAACACTTGGTAATATATCTGCAATCGATTATTAAAATAGTCCGATAACTTCTCTCAATATTTAAATTTACTTCATACCATTAATTTCGATAAATAACAACAACCCTAGGATTTCTCTTGCTTTTTTATGGAACGAGACAGAACGTAAACTACATTATATCCAACACTTTGAGATAAATCATTTTTCGTCACCAATAAAATCTCTTAGATCTACTTTTCTGTTGCCGAATACAGTAATATTTCTCTCCTCACTTGCCACACAGAACTCTGTTTAATTTAAGTGTACTGAATATTACCCACCTTTTGCTAGAACTGTTGAAAAATTGAAAATTAAAACGCTGGTATGAAAGTGGTACCAAAGGTGGGGCGTCGTGTGACTGAGAGTGGTCGTCACTTGCGGCACAGAAAAACCGTTTTTCCGTGCTTGCGGTTAATGTCCCGGACCCACACTTTATACCGGTTCTTTATACGCCCCGCTCCACACGTACCAACCCCCGGGCAAAATATTGTAGCCTACTACAATCGAGCTTTACTCGCTCTCCCTGATAACAGTATGTGGTAAAAATACAGTATTATTTTGTGCTACGTACTTATATTTATTCTGCCATTTAATAAAAACTTATTTTGGGCACTCTGGTTCCAAATAAGTCTTACAATGTAAGTCTGTATGAGTCTGTTCGAGGATATGTTTTGATATGAGAGGGGGTGGGGGCAGTCTGTCCTTCCATCTGTCAGTGATTTTCTTTTTTTTTTTAAGTCAGCAAATAAAGAAGCTCATATATATTACGTAATTTGACTCATTCTCGCGCACAGGATTTTTCCTTTGTGAGAATAATTTCGCACACTTTGTTTTTGTTTAGTTTTAAGTACTTGGTTATGTTTAATTTAGGCCTATCAAGTGTATTTTTATTTGTGTTATTTGCTTGCGAAATAAAGAAATTGTTGAGTTTGAGTTTTCATATTTTCTATAGGCTCTCTTAACAAAGCTTACTTAAAAGTGTAAGCTGTAATCCCCCCACAAATCATTTCAAAACCCGCTGAACCATTCACTCCCAGTTCTACGTCGCGTTCTGTAGTTTGTACTCTTAAGAGTCGTGTGTTACTTAAGAATCAAACCCATAAGGCTCAATAAAAGTATAAAAATCCAAATTTCTATAGAAAATCTTTTAAAATTGATGTAAACATCTTTGTTTTATTTCCTGATAAAAGTACAAACACCGTTAAACCAAAACAATCCAAATAACTAAGAGGGCTCGGTTTTTAATATTTTTTCTCATTCATTCACTGTTTCAATACCAAATTAACCAGGACAATGTTGATTGTCTTGTGTACACAGTTGCCTGTTTATTGTTGTACACGTAGGAAAAACAGCTAGCTCTGGAGCCTCGTTGTGGTTGTATAGGCCTACTCTGTCGATTGTCAAACGCTGCTCCAACAGTTGTTCCTACGTGCGTCATAGCCTGGCGTTGTCTTCGTGTCCAAGTTTGTCGTTGAACAACAATACTGTGCACTTAGCCTATAAATTGTTCTCACTATAAACATCGAGTGAAAAATGTTGTGTGCTTTTTAGCGAATTTCCCATAGGGAATAAGCTATTACCGTAGGTCTCATGGTAAGACCTAAGCCCGGGACCATGTTACTTTTTCGTTTTGAGGTGCCCAGAGACCAAAAATAATAGTCATTAAAATTTATATATATATATATATATATATATATATATATATTTATATATGTATATATATATATATATATATATATATATATATGTGTGTCCCTAGACACGATAACTCTCGTAAAAATGGTCCGATCGACACCAAATTTGGTAGAGATGTGTAATCCTACATTTATTCGGATGAGTTCGTAAACCAGACATATCGACCTACCGGAAGGGGTAGTTTTGGGGGGTTTTGTACCCCAAAAATGGGTTTTTTGCATTTTTCATATGTAATTTTTAAAAATTTTAAATTTATATTTTGACCATTGAATTTAGCTCAAAAAACACACAATTTAGTATTTTGAAGCTTTGCTCTATCTCCATTGGTTACCGAGATATTCAAAAGTCTAAAGACAGTACATTGTATTTTGGGGCTCCAATGTTAATCTTAAGTAGAATAAGGATATGTTAATATTTCACTTGTTAACCAATATTTTTGGATGAAACTTGGTATTCACCTTTATTTAGTTGAGACAAATCCATTTATGATAAAGAAATCCTAGTTTTTATGCTTATCATGGCAGCCAACCTGCATACTCTTTTCCCATGTTAATCATATGGAGAATAGGCAAACTCATTTAGCAATGGACAGATATTGAAGAAACGAAGTATAAGGCTTCATATGGTAGAAATATATTTATATTTTTGAGCTATAAACCTACTTTTAGTGTTCCCCATGGCAGCATACCTGCATACTCTTTCCCTATATTTTTATCATAAGGAGAATAGACATTTATTTCCCTATTTATGGTCATGTGATGATGTTTGGTTTACAGGTTTATCTGGCCAAAATTAATATTACTAATTTGGAAATTCGCTGAGTACGCAGGTCTGCTGCGACGGGGGGTATTTATTTTTATGAAGAATGCGATATTGTTCAGTAAACACGGTTTATTTAGAATCCTTCACGTCTGTAAATGTAGGCTAAACAAGTGTAGAAAATTTAAATATTGTTCTTTAAAATTGTAAACTCCCTGGTCAGATCAATTGTTAATGCTACACAATATATAAAAAAAATCATATTAATTGATGATTTTTTTAAAACTTTTTATTGATCGTAGCGAATTTTCCTATAAAAAATACGCTATGTCGGCAGTTATACAGTACGACTTAAGCACGGAGCCATGTAACTTTTTCGTTTTGAGTGCCCAGAAACAAAAAACGCCATTCTTTTCTATTCATATATGAGTGTGTCTGTGGTTATGATAACCTTTGAGCAGAACCTTCGATTTAGATTAAATTTGGTATACATAGGGGGTGTAAGGCAGCATTTTACTGATCGGACAATGTTAACAGGGTTTTATGGGCTTTAAAAAGTGTAAAAAATGGCTTTTGGATTTTTTACCTTAATTTTATAATTCAACAATTTTAACTTAAATTATTTAAAAGGGCTTAAAAAACCAACAACTTCGTACAAGTATTTTTAATTATTTACTTACCTTAAAATGGTTATGGATAAAATAAAAATAAATAAAATATGTTGCCAATGTTGTTCACACGGGAAATCAACAAAACCCTCTATCTCGCTTAAAACACTAACCTAACCAGGGGTTGCAATTGTTTAATGATGATTGTAGTTGCAATAATATTAGTTTAAAGCCAACTAACGGCAATTTCAATTTTGTTGTGATGGGTTTCAGGCCAGGTCACACTCTTATCAACTAACGCACTTCTATATTCGATCTAATTTCTTTTAGCACTGCTAATCTATCTTCTATATATATAATACGTGATGCCCTTTTTTTGTTAACACTACTCCTCCCTTATTTCTGGACCAATTTTAAAGTTTGAGGTGTCAAAAGAATGGTCTCAGTTCGTAGTTTTGCAATAAGGTTTTAGATTTTTGATATTTTAATTCTGAAGCTCACGGGAAGCCATCAAAGTTCATTTTTTGTCCATAAGATTAACATGGGGAACAATTTATATTGAATTGCTAAATAAAACAGCTGTTGATTGTAAAACAAACAAACACATGTCAAAAGCTATCTGAATCAGGGCTGGGGAAAACTGCTATAATTTAATAGAGTATGTTTATATTTTCTCCACAGTCCTGTAGCTGAATAGAAGCAATTAAACTAATGAATGGTACTGAAATATCAAAACAATTCCATACTTTAAGGAGTGTCTATTTGTGGAACAAATTTAAGTTCTACTTTTTCCTCAAAATGTATAGCTTTTGCTTGAACTTTGTACTTATATTTATTTGTTCACAAAAATAAATTTAGTAGCTTAATCCCAGAAAAGTTGATTTTCCCCCACTAAAACAAGATTGGAGATTGAAATTTTTTATGATCTCCTTGTGGATTATCAGATTGGTATTGAAACAACAACGAAAGTTAACAAAAATTAAAATAAAACACCTAATGTTTCCGCATGGGGTTTCAAACTGCTGTGAGCTAGGAAAAGGAATGTAAATTGGTGTAAATTAATTAACCTGTTTACTGTGATACTATAACAAATCTAATGCACTAATAGTGGTTTTCTTTAATGGTAGTGAGATATAGTGCTTTCTATAAAGAGAAATTAAACCAAAATATGAATGCCACATCAAGCCAAAATGGGCCACACCAGAAATATGTAGCCTAGGTTTTGTTAATTTTTATGATTTCTTTCTTTAAATTCTGTAGTGCCGTGGGAAGACAAATTAAAGAGGATTTAGTCCATTATAATTAGTAATAGTGTTGGCTTATTCACTATGTCGACTACTAACTCATACTACTAGAAAAACAGCCGCAGTGAGTGCTGCATAGCTCATACAGGACCGGGGAGTTGACATAAATATTGATTGTTCTTCTGTTGTCATTTACGTTTTTTGTGTGATGAACTATCTAGATCCAACATCTGTAAATTTATTCTAATATTTTTAATTTTTAGGCACAGGCTCAAGACAAATCGGCATAAGAACCATTACATTAATCCTAGATAATTTGGACCTAAAATAACAATCATCAAATCTCAAAACCCTCTCATTAAGAAGTTTGAGAATTATTGATGAGGAGCGATTGATGAAATACCAATGTGGTGTAATCTGATTTTCACTACAATTTAATTTTCATTCAAAGTAACTCGGTAAATTACTATGAAGCAAGGTTCGATCACCAGGTACCCTTGGTGAATGCAGCGCATTGCGCTGCACGGGCTCCCTAGTCTCTACTACTACAAGCCATTTCAATTACGTGTAGGCTATATTTTGTTTTTGATTTTGTATTGCACCTTTTAATCGATAATATATTCTTAGTATTATATTTAAACTATACTGTAATTTTGCTGACTGTTTTTACCGTAGCACTGGCTTTTTACCCCCCCCCCCCCCCCCTCCGTGGTTTGTGTTTGTAGCATTCTCAAAAAATTGTTTGCGTTCGGACTTTCTGAACTTCTCGGTTTGTCGACAACAAAGTTTGTATCCAGAATAACTTTTCGCGACAAACTCAATTCCTGCGACAAATATACCAGCCTTCAACCTCAGCTCCCCTCCTAGCGTGCAGTTCTGCCGAGAATGAAACGAACTTAGCCTACAACTCCTTCGGGAGTCTTTTTATAGCTTTCATCTTGGGTCTCAACGGGCCGCCACTTTATTCTCTTTTGTAATTCGATGTTATTGAGGAGAATTAGTCATCACACTGATGCATTATAAATAATCTGACCTTAAACTCAGTATTTCGATTTTGCTCAAGTGCAAGAGTTATGTTTTAATTCTTTATATGTACCAAAGCAACGATATGACACGTTACAGGGTAATAAGGATAAAGTTTTAAGACCTGTACATGCAATAAATTCTCCTGAGTCGTTTCTGTTAACGGAATTAATGAACTCCAAATTCTTTAAGATTCAATTTATAAGTCTTATGCACATTTAATTAATCCTGTTAGTAACTAACACATAGTTAAGCCTAACTTTTGAATAGTTCTTATTAATCTCCCACCGAAAGTTACGTGAAAGTTTACTTAGCAGTGTGCTCTCAAAATAGCCTGGACTTAACCTATTCTGTTTTTAACGTCGAAATTGTATTAACCTTAAAGACATTATTTAGTAATTATCAACCAAATAATCCTAACCTATCACTGATACTAATTATGCAAAGAACCACACTTAAATTACCTTATATATTTGTGTAACATTTATAGCAAACTGTCGCCATTTAATACTTCACTAGTTTGTAGCAATCTGGGTTTAAGAAGGGGTTTTGGAGGATTCTCTAATTCTTTCAAATTATAAAGGACACCTGTTAAATCCTTATCACAAAATTATATCGTCTTTGTTTCTTCTCTCACCATGTAGCCTAATGAGTGTTTATCAGCTTTATTAGACGTTTCCAGCAAGACTCTCCTAAGGATCAAACTCCAAGAGTTGTGTCACTAGGCTGTATAGTTGTATGTTTGCAAGTTATCGGTTGCCTCACGCACATACAATCTATGACAATGTTCTGCTGCCTGCCTCGGCATGCCATAAACACGAAACACAAACAAGATGGCCGCCACCGGAGATATGATACGACAGGGTGGCATCGTTTGTCATACAGGCCGCGGAAAACCAATTTTGGGCCTGCTTTGTCATAAAGACCCGGCCGATGACGTGAGTTGTTTGACCGAAATTGGACATCAAATATGAAGTATTTGGTCTTGTATGAAGTTTTATTTTTTCTCTCTCTTTGGGTTCAACAACGACAAATTTTAGTGCCATACCAATTATTTTAGTTTGAACTTCTTTTAGTCATGATTGTTAATTGTTTGTTTGAAAGTGTAAATATAAATCTACTTTACTACCTTTGCAAAGATTTATTTTAGTGTATGAAAGTTGCTGGATTTCTTCAAACGTTATATTGAAGAAATGGTCTATTATTGAAATTTAATGTTTAGATTTATTTCCTATTTAAATGCCTCTAACTTGTTCGGTCTACTTAAGAGTCATCTTCACCCCTGGGCCAGTATAACATTGTTGCGCAGTCGGCAATGTTAATCATACGGGTTTTAATGCAAAACATGGTATTTGATTCCCCTGTTTCGGACGCCGTTTTTCAACCGATTTTCTTGAAACTTGGTAAGTGTTTAGTTGAATAGTTATATTAGGTCCCTCATACCTCTAAATTTTGATAATTTTACTAAATTTTGAAATATTAATAAGGAAAATCGAGTTACTTTGTGACGTCACAGAGCGTAATATTTGTTAATTTTTCAAAATTTCGAGGTATGAGAGACGTAATATAACTATTCAACTAAACACTTACCAAGTTTAAAGAAAATCGGTTGAAAAACGGCGTCCGAAACAGGGGAATCAAATACCATGTTTTGCATTAAAACCCGTATGATTAATATTGCCGACCGCGCAACAATGGGCTACTGGCTCAGGGGTGAAGATGACTCTTAAGTTTTAGTCGGGAACTAAATAAATAGTGCCGTTTGGTAGTAGGAACCTCAATTAAAGAAGTTTGCAGCATACTAGAACACCCTCTTCTTCTAATGCTAAATAGTTTCTTCTTATGTTAAACGTAATACACAATACTGTAAATACGTTTCTGCAATAAATGTGTTTGTCGAGCATTAATTAATTGTATCTTTAAATGAAAGAAAAAAACACCTGCATGAATTTGTAAATAAAACTAGCTTTTTTTTTTTATTTTTTTTTTAAAGTAAAGAGGTTGGCGGACCTCTTTTTGCCTTACTTTGCCCCGTCCACATAGACTATTGATCTGTGCGTGGATCGTATTAGACAAAGTAAGGGGGTGAGCCGCTACAGTACAAGGTGAAAGGTACTGATAAAAGTCACTGGCAGAACGCGGATTCGAACCCACGACATCGCTGCCATGGTCCCGAAGTCCGGCGCGCTAACCACTACGCCACCGACTCACCCAAACGCCACCGACTCACCCTACCGACCCCCGAGCTTGCACGGTAAATGAAAGGAAATGACAAAATACCTTTCTACACAAGTGATAGAGGCATTAGAACTACTGAGTGCAATTTAATTAATCTTAGAGCATTTAATTGACTTAGGATTAATCATGGCTTTGATATAAAGCCTAATTTAATCATCATTGCTATTATTTTATTCTTGATATAGGCAAATTCTATGTTTGTTTAACATAAGAATAGGTTGGAGGATAGAATAGAAGGACAGAATATTGTCATTTAGGATAATTTTGACAATGATATACATATTATGATACAATACTGTATCGATGGAAAATAAGTCACTGATTTCTAATACGTTCCATAGAGTGGTTGCATAGCAAGTTTTTCCATGTTTAAAGTACTAGATTTGAATATTACATCTTGTTTCTAAATTTTTTCAAAATTTGCCATAGAAATGTTGGCTTGAGGGCAAATTGAGGAACAGGATTTGTTGCAGTTCGGATGGTCTAATATATTAGTTTTAGGTTTTTCGTTGTACTTCTTCAAAGAGTTCATGATATTGAATGATACTTATATTCCTCAATGATGAATATTGATGATAGTGCATAAACGTAATAGTGTAAAATTCTGTTTTCCTTATAATGTGTAACAATGTGAGATTTGTATAAGTTTGCCTAATACAGTTTCTATCTAAAACCAATGTAGGCCCTATACAGAACCACATAAGTAGGGACATCCTTATGGAAAAGTGATAAAGCCGCCCCCAAAACACATATAGCACCATCAAGATTTAATATTAATTTAAGGATTGTACTAATTGGTCGAATGGAAGCAGATGACTAGAATCATTTTGTAGACTTTTGTTATTGTTTTGATTTTATTTTAATATGCTCATTTTCACTTTTAAGAGGTTGAAAAATCACTTCCCATGGCAATTCAATTAAAAGAAGTAGCCATATTATCAATGTTTTATTTTTCTCTGATTTCGGGGGGAAAATAAAAAGGTTTAACATGATTTTTCCCCTATTGATTGTGTTCTATATACATTAAAAACACTTTATTAGGTGTTATAAGATTGCTTACATAGTATTTTAAAACTAAAATCATTGGGGAGCGTGTCACTGCAGACACTACCAGGATTCCTTTGTAATCAGTAATCAGAAACCTAATAACTCATATTTCTCCAAAGCTAATACAGAAGTAACTGATATTTTGGGGGAACTAAAACTAATATTTCCCCTCTTTATGTTACAGCAGCCAACGTGGAGACTGTGGGGAGAGGAGCGCGTGGACGGAGCGGTCTACACTGTCTACCTCAAGAAGGTCCGCTACCACCGACCCACCAAGTCCGTCTCATCTGTGAGTACAACACAGTAGCAATACTGAACTAACTGAACCTTGATCCCAGTCTGATAATCTAGATATGTTAACAACAATAAAATCTACTAATTGACCTCAAAGTTATAAATGCTCTCAAACTATAGTAAGATGCACGAAAATAGTCCGATGGACATTTAAACAGCTGTGTCCCCCCTCACCCCCTCTCACCCTGCAATGTTGCCATTTGTGATTATTTTTACCATATGTAACACAGTATAAACATGTGCTTCAGGATAAATTTGGCAACAACGTATTGCCTCTCATCGGACTATTTTCGTGAATCCTACTATAGGAGTTTTTTTTTTTTTTTTTTTTTTTTTTTTTTTTTTTTTTTTTTTTTTTTGACAATCCGAAACACTGGGAATTTAAGTAGATAGAATAGAAACAAGTGGAGTGTAATGGTGTTGTACTCTTGCATAAGCTGCAGTATTATGGTGTTCTTAATTCTGAGTTTGAATTGTTTAAGTCTTATTTGGACAACAGAAAGCAAGTTGTTGATGTAAAGAGATCATTGTCAAACAATATCAATTTCAAACATGGTGTCCCACAGGGTTCTGCTCTGGGACCAATACTCAGTACGCACAAAGATATCACTCAACTTAATGTTTTGACAAAAATATCTTTGAAGGAAGCTACAGATTGGTTTCTTGCTAATGGTCTGTACTTAAATAATAGTAAAACTCAGAATCTCCTTATTACTTTAAATTCCACAAACAACAATCTAAATTCTGATGTTATTAATAGTGTTAAACTACTTGGTATTACTGACTCTTGGCTCTCTTGGAGTTGCCATATAGATTAAATATGTAAAAGACCCTCTAGAGTTATGTTACCTGTTAATCAATTTGAAAAGTCATGTAACTTTAGCGTACTGTAATTGAATTTTGCTTACTTTGCTTTTTTCCAAAGTGTTATTGGATATGGCCTAATTGTATGGGGAAATGGGACTGGTATCAATAAAATCTTACTACTTCAGAAAAAAGCACTGAGGATAATGACTAATTCACATAGATTGGAACACTGTAGACCTCTGTTAAAAGAAACTGGTATTATAACAATAGTAAATCTGTATATCTTTGATGTCTTATTATTAACTAAGTCTAAACCAATATTTCCAAATGAATCATTTTCATTCCTATTCTACACGAGGAAATTATAAGTAAGCTGTAAGTAGATGTAGACTGGACCAAGACTATGCATTACCATACAAATTTGACTGTAAAATTATACAACAGGTTACCTTCACACATTTTTTCTTTGCCTTTCAATGCTTTTAAAAAGAAATTGCAAGGCTGGTTAATACCCACAAAGATTAAAGACATGAATCCTTTTTATGATATTGAAGAATTTTTTAATTAAATCTGAATAAGGAAACATTTCTGTAACTGTGTATGTGTATCAAATTTGTCTATGTATTTAATATATATCTTATCACCAACATGTTACGGTTATATGTTAATTTTAAGTAATAATAATATCTTTGACGAAGTCTATTGTAAATTACTGAATGACCAATAAACATTGTCTTTTGTCTATTGTGATAGTCGGAAGGGTAACTTTGACACCAACTGCTACACACCCCACCAGCCCTCTCTAGTGGTCCAAGTCAGTGGTTTAGGAATTAACACTTATCAAATTGTAATTTTGTAAACCTTCAACGAAAATTTGGTCATTTTGACTGACGCAATTTGGTCATTTTGAAACACAGTAACACATAGTAATTCTGCACGTTTTATGAGCACACAATGTTCTACACTACGTAAGTTAATCGAAACAACAGTTGAAATTACATTCAAAGTTGTTTTTTTAAGGTTTCTGCTCTGAAACAATTTAGAATAATTAAGTTATCTGGTATAATTTTGGTTAAGGGTAGTATGAGGGAGGTACTGTAAAGATTTCCACCTTTTAAAGTGTTTTGTTAAAATAAGTTTATTAAATTATTGATTGGTCAAAATGTTCAATGTTTCCAATGAACAGTGTTCAACTTCTAAGTTGTTGCGGAGGACACCGTCGCCAAATGTCATGACTGTCTTTTTATTGATTGGTCAAAATGTTCAATGTTTCCAATGAACAGTGTTCAACTTCTAAGTTGTTGCGGAGGACACCGTCGCCAAATGTCATGACTGTCTTTAAATTACTTAATATTAAACTATGGACTGAACTGATTGAACTTGGGATGGCAAGAAGAAGAGTCAGGGGGGGGGCTTGTCCCATTGCTTGGAACTATTCACATGTAACTTAAATTGTTATAAACAATATTGCTTTTCTTCATTTTGTATGGTCAATATTGCCTGCCCTTCCATGGGATGTGACACTACTGAAGTGTTTTATCTCATTTACCTACCCTCAACTATCTCTGCAGTTGCTGTCTATGATTGATATTTGAATTACAGTTTTAGTTACAGAGAAAACAGTTATAATTTGTGATAAAATCCACAGAATGTAAAAATTTACATCTCTTAATTTATTGGAGAGAAAAATAGGCTCCAGTGAATCCAGAAAACAATATTTGAAGGAGATGATTTTAAAGTAATTATTCAGTTAAACAGATCTAATCAGTGAACATTTTTCCTCGTCGTCGAGCTGGGAAGCAATCAACTGGCAAACTTATAATTGGTGTTGTAAAAGTTGCAAAGTTACGAAGTCGTTTGCAATGGTTACATTAAAGTCCAGCCTCGAGGTTGCTTTATTTGAGCTGAATGGTCAATTACGCGCTTCGGAGCACACGGTTTAACTTGTCATATCCCCCCAGCTCTTATGTTCTCATATCTCTGGGTTTGTTGAAACCAAAATTACTTAGAGCAAAAAATATTTGATTTGTTTTATGAAAATGATATTTTTAGTTATCGGGATAGACTGTTTGGTATTACTATTCATGTTATTTTAAAAGATGAATAAATTATAAAATGTCATTATATAAATATCTACAGTTTTTTGTTTAAAAAAATTTAACTTACAGTTTACCCTTTTTATAGGAAATAAAATCCCTAAGTATTGTTCATTAAAATTTTGCAATATGTTTAACAATATGTTATAACATGGATATGCATTATAAATATTTTTCATCGTATTGATAAAACCAATGAAAGATTATTGAGAAAGAAACCACCGTCAATATGTTATATCTATATGCAGTATGTGTAAGTTAGTTGGTGTGTTTAAAATAATGAAAATTCAATATTCTTACTAACAGTAAGTCACTTATTACATCACACTTTTACTATTTTCCCATTTAATACATCTTAAAATAATGAAATTTTCTACGAGGCATCGTTATACTGAATTAAAGTCGTGTTATTACAAAAATCCCATTATTAATTGACATTTATTAGTACATTACATTGCTAAAAATTACATTAGAAAGTTTAAAAGCGTGAATCATCTGTCAACCAGAGCTAATTAGGCTACACCCGGTTTCCATGACAATTTAATAACCAACAATTTTTATTAATCTCATTCCATTAACTTTGTCATGAATGTCACTTTGTATCATCGTAATGCAATGCCGTGCACTAGACTGGGCGATTGCATTAGGCTGTCCGGGGTCATCCAATAATGACCAGCTCCATTATTGGTTTAGCTTTATTAGCTCTGGCTCTATGTAAACCAAGTTGCGCAGACAAGTAAATCACTTTTTGGGAAATCAGTCAAAAATAGATGAATGTAATTAATTCTGTTATTAATTACTGTTGCAGTTTAGATATTCATTATAAATGGAAAGGACTCAAATATTACATAATATATAATTTGTATATGAGAAAATTAGTGCAAGAAGAAAACTTAATAACTTAAGTGGTTTTAAGGAACTATTCAGTACTTTGTGTTGCTCTGAATTTTTCCATGATGTGCCCCTTTCGCAAAAAGCCCACTGAATGAAACCAATGTGGAACATCGTATTTGAGTTGTGCAGAATACATGAGTTTACTTTAAATTATTCCAACTAGCTTCTTCTGTTATTTAACATGAGCAAAGTAGTTTTTGTTTCACTATTCAGTGAGAGAGGAGTGTGAATATTTTTCTATATCAGAAATATAATGAATTTTGTGCCCATCAAACAGATGTGTCTGTTAAAAATAAAAGTAATCTGTTAAGGGGGCGGTCTACCCCAGCCAAAACAACAACAATGCCGAATGCCGCTCGCGGCCGTAGCGCTAGGCGAGTTTGATGGCTGCAGAGGTTTACGGGGATAGTGTTTTAAAATTAACCAATTAAGATAGAGATTGGCTGTTAACTTTTTCTAAAAGTAGAAAATATTATCTACTCGGCTATCTTTTTAGAATTTTTAAATAAAATTTCTAGTTTTAGTAATAACTGTCCAAAATCATCTGTTTTTAGTTTTGTAAATGCAGAGGTTTACGGGGATCGTGTTTTAAAACTAACCACTTAAGATAGAGATTGCCTGTTAACTTTTTTTTAAAGTAGAAAAAAGGATCTAATCGGCTATCTTTTTAGAATCTTAAAATAAAATTTCTATTTTCAGCTATAACTGTCTGAAATCATCTGTTTTTATAGATTTTTAACTGAAATTTTCTATTGGTTTTAATGAACTAATTACAAAAGTGTAACAGAGGAAAATTAGTACCGATATTCTTCTTTAATATGACACCTTATTTATAGCTCTAGGCTTCATTTGGCAGAAGATAACACGATTCTAAAAACCCCTTGCATTTGGGTGCGCACCAGGGGTAGACCGCCCCCTTAATTTAAAAGTAAAATCACGTTTTATTATTTTAGTTATGATTTTTTAAATATTTTATAAACATTTATAAACTCATTTAAACATTTTCTAACACTCTTAGATTCTAAAAATGTTGACAAGTTACCTTCCAATTGAAATTAATTCTTTATGCTTGCCTATATTAAATCTAGTGGCTTAAAAATATAAATATAGACTAAATATAAAGTTTTACCTTTGATATTTTAGTTCCAATTTATTCAGAACAAATATTTTTCCCGTCAAATTAACTTGCGATGTTGGACTGATTTGAATAAATAATATTGAAGTAAATAATATTTTGTTTTCACATGCCAGTGGTTATTTTCTTACCCAAACAAACCCTCATTAGGTTCTATTTACTTTGTCTTTATTCAGTAAATTGAAAAGAAACTTTTTAACCATACATAGAAACTATAAGGTAATTTTATAAAGCAGAATGAACCAACTAGTTTGTTTAAAAATAAATATAGGGACTATCTGCATTTTTTCTTTTAGGGTGGGTTTACACGTGAGAGTTTTTCACTCTCGGAGAGTGGTTAGTTACTCTCATAAAAATGTCAGACAGCTGTTGATAGTACTCGCAGAAAACTGTCTGGGATTAACAATCTTGGAAAATTTCCTTGTTGTGTAAACACCTCTGCGAGTACCTGCTGAGAGTACAAAACTCTCTGAGAGTGAAAAACTCTCACGTGTAAACCTACCTTTATATTTTTGGGAATTTTCATTACTCTAACTGATGACACCAACACAGTCTGGTGCATATTTGAGGTGAATATGACTGAAGTGTAACTGTGATAAATCAGACATGAAATACGTTAGTTTTTTTTTTTCATAAATAAAAGTCACATTGTAAAGGGTAATGTTAACCACAAGACTTCAATTAAAATCAAGATAAAAAAAGGAAATCTCTCAAATATAAATAAATAACTTTTTGAATATAGTGTGTTCCAACTGAAAAGGTGAACTGAACAGATAATATTTTACCCCTCAATAATGTAGAAAGGGCATTGTGATAATAATACACCTGGACATGTGTTCTGTACATATCGAGTACTCTTTTGCTGCTGAAGCGTTTCTCTAATTTTGGGTGTAAGTGACAAGCCGCCCCCTCCCCACCCCCAGTGTTCCTCCCCCCCTCTCTGTTCCTGTCTGGAACATTTCACTGATTGGACTGTCACGCTCAGCCTTTGGGGGTTTAGGTAATGGTAGGAGTACATGGTAATTCTATACCAATTTTCTAGATTGTTGATGCAACTTGTGGGTTTCCTAGTGATAGATTACTATCTTAATACGTAGCTGAACATTGTGTTGTACTGTATTTGAAATACATTGTTGTTTCTAGAAATCACACTAAATTTTAGCTCTATGTCCTGACATAAATTTTTTCCATTTACTTTTTTACCTCAATACTCTTTTTGATATGTGAGTATTGGCTCAGATGCCTGATTCCAAAACATTATCATCACCCTAGAGCTATGCAATTTGCATTATGGTGTTTTAATGGGAGTTGGTGAATGTTTATGGGATATTTTGAATACAGTGTTAGAGGGAAAATATCCAAACCACTTCCAAACTTTAACAATATAAAAAGTATGCCAGAGGCTATCCACCATGACACGACTTTTAACTCACTGCAATCCGTGGTTGTTGAAACAAGCTAATACTGTTATAGTTATTAGTTTAAAACTATTTATCCTAATGTTTGAGTACGATTAATTGTTAGTTTGTAATGGCCTATTTACTGCCATTAGTAATTAATTTATGAAAAATCTTATACTCTAAAACAAGCTCCGTTTGTCCGGGCAAAGTTTTTTTTCGCTCCAAGGATTTTTGATTTTTTGATTGAAAATGGGGGTTTTTGGCCACCGGGAGTCGAATGGCGTTGGTCCCATATCTGGGAAAAATCCGGTTTTCGCGCTAGAGCCTTTCAAAGTTTCCATGTTATCCTTATGGAGATTTTATTAATTGAACAAAAATCAGCTGATAACTGTAGATATAAATGTGTTACATCTTTAACCTGTAATTTAAGAAAATTATACCAAAGTTCAACATCCATTGGCTTGGCGAGTGAGCGAAGCAAACAAGCTCGTCTTCAAAATGGAAGAGGGCGAGTGAGCGGAGCGAACGAGCTTTGTGTGAGGACGAAAGTAATAATTTTACCGAGCTTAAGCTCGGTCCCCCTGGTACTATATATAAAAAATGATCCCCTTCAAGCCCGCAGATAAATTTATTACTCACTTATGATATACTTATTATTACTCATGTCTTATTCACCCGTTTTTCAATTGGTACAGAGTTCCATTGACTCTTTTAATACTCATGTTATCTTAGTAAATTTAGTTTTGAGCATGTTGGCTGCACTATGAATTACATCTCTATGTGAATATATATATATATTTTTTTTTTAAGGTCATGCTTTTCTGGTCACTGAAGTTTTTTAAATTCTATTTAATTTTTTGGGAAGAGTAAAAATTAATTTAGATCTACCAAAAATTACACAAATTAACCTTTACTGCTTTATTTTATATCCACCTTATTTCACGGCCCTAGAATTTGCTGGGTGATCACTGGGTTAGGAAGTTATGGGATTTAAGAAACACAAAGAAGTTAAAGCAGTTTATTTAAAAAAAAAATTGTATTTCTCATAATTTTTGGAAAGTTTTAAGAACAGGAACTGTTTTTGGTTACACACATTAAAGTCATTTTCCAATAATGATCATTCTAATCATTGTTATTTCATAACATTACAATTATTAATATTTTAGGCTACACATTTATTTCTTTATTAATGGGATAAAATGTGTAACATTTGCTTGTATAGTTTGAGATGCATTTAAGAAAAAAAATTACATAAACAAATTTTACACAGGTGGTTTTACAATTTGGTCTTCAAAGAGTTAAAGAAAATATTTAATTTAAAAACTCTTAAACAAGAAATAAATATGATGTACTTAATTTCCATTAATAGAACAATTAAATAACTTTTTATGAATCTGAATTTAATATAGACATTATTATTGAGGAAAACACAGATTATAGGGAGAGCTATAATTTATGGATAAATGTGTCAGATTTGAAACTGTTAGTATTTGCACATTAGGGTAATGTTAATGAAACAGTTAGCAGACATATTGGGTGAAGTTAGAATTTCCATAATCCCTGCTGGCCCTGCAGGCTTGACTATCAGCCAATCCCTACATCTCTATACCAGTTCATTGTCCATTATTGTGGAAATTACCTTCTATCTTGATAATGAACTCAAATTTGTATAAACTGTTGTGATGTATGATGCGTATTCCCAACCAGTGTTTACTTCAGAATATTTATTTAAGTTTTCTCAGTAAATATTGTATTTTTAAGCTGGGGAAATGTTTGTAAAAAGTAGAAAAATAAATAAATAAAAAACCTGTTCTTAACGACAATAATTGGTTATAAACAATATTTCTCAATTTTTTTAGTAACAGAAACGTTGCATAATCTTTGAAGTATACATGTGTAATGAAGTCTGAAATACTTTTCAGATAGTAATTACATTTTTGTAAACTTTGTTTTGTTTGTATACAAATACAGGTAAAGTAAACCAATTTATAAAACAGATTTTTTTAAGACAAGTTGTTTGTGTCACATGAAATTTTATCGGTTAGTAAGGAAATTACTCTAATAAACATTTTTAAAGACCTAGTCAATATTAATTTTATCCATACCGTACCCTACAGTTTGAATTTGCATTAGGTTCTTACAACAACACACACACATGAGCTACACAGTTGTACTGTTAATGCAGTGATTAGACTCAGGACTGCGGACAACATATAAACAAAAGAAGGGCTGTTTCATTCCTTTGATGTTGGAAAATGCCGCTTTTGAGTCAGGCCGGTGACGTAATCCATCTGATGTCCATAAGAATAACATGCACCAGCTGATCAGGCTAGTGATGTTTTGGGTACTAATTTTTACATCGTTTTACCTGCTAATGAAACAGCCCTTGTCGATTACATTAAAGCAGTTTTCCCCAGTCCTGGATTAGACTATTAGAATAATCATATGACATAGCTATTTTTTATTATTTATTTATTTTTATTTGGGGTTTATCTGGCATTTGTCCAAACACCAGTCTTGTTACTATCTAACATCGACCAGTTGTTAGGAAGCATCATTAATTAATGATCCAATGAAAAATGGCAATTGGATCCGGAATCGAACCATTAAAAAGCTACTAACATTTCTCAGGATCGAACCGGCAACCTTTGAATTCATAGGCGAGCACTATAACCACTCAGCTACCCAGCAAGTCAAGTAATTTCACATTCAAGTTCATCATGTCAAAAATGTTAAGACTATATACTTTTTTATAACACATTTTAATCATTTGCTGCCTCAAATTCCCTTTTGCATTAATGTCAATCAAAATTAACTGAGGAATAAGTTACAATGAAACAATTTCGCCCAAATCTGTTATCACCAAGTTTGGTCATTGTTTCTATAGTCCGTTTTTTTAAACCTGATCCTTCTCGAGAAAATTGGGGTGGGGGAGGGGTTTAAACTGTAAACAAAAAAATTAAACTGTAAACAACACAATTAAACTCGTGACAAACGTTTGTCGAGTATCAGATTAGTAGATATGAAATGCCGGTTCTGGGACACCTCGCCCTTCCTATTTTCGGCCCTCCGTCAACTTCATTTTTGACAGGTTTTGGGCCAGTTTTTATCTGATTTTAGGCTAATCCAAACCACTTTTCATCATTTTTCCAGCATTTTTCCGGTTTTTGAAATGGTGAAATTCCAAGTAAGTGCGAGGAAGGGTGAGGAAGGGCGAGGAAGGGCGAGGAAGGGCGAGATGCACTCTTCACCGAACCCTCGTAAACCTCATATTTGACTGGTTCTGGGCCAGTTTGTATTTGATTTCGGGTTAATTTCAGCCATTTTTCAGGTTTTTCGAATGGTGTATTTAATCTACAAAAAAATAATCCAGAACTTTAATCCAAGGAAGGGCGAGACGCACTCTTCACCGACCCCACGTAAACCTCATATTTGACTGGTTCTGGGCCAGTTTGTATCTGATTTCGGGCTAATTTCATCCATTTTACCAGGTTTTAAAAAATGGTGAATTTAATCCACAAAATTAATCCAGAAATTTAATCCAAGGAAGTATGAGACGCCCTCTTAACCTCTGTTGTTTTACTTAACGTAATCCTGATTTCAAAAGGATTTTCGTCTACTTTTAGACATTTTCACTAAGAGATATGAAACGCCGATTCTGCACCGTCCCGGGAGCCGGTGTTGTAGTAGATGACTTGGGGCTTTTGTAGATGACTTGGGGCTTTTGTAGATCGTTGTAAGTTAGTAGATATTGAACGCCGAATCAATATCCGGCGTGGGGACTATTCTATTTACGATAGCCTTTTGTAGATCGTTGTAAGTTAGTAGATATTGAACGCCGATTCCTAACCCGGGAGTCGATGTTGTTTCTGGTCCCGGGAGCCGGTGTTGTTGTAGATGATTTGGGGTTTTAGATTATTTAGGGCTTTTACAGCTCGTCTAAAGAGCCATCTCCATCTTTGATTAGTAGGTTCTGCGTCATCTGAAGGAAGAGCGGTCGGATTAGTTGATTGCCAAAATGCAGCATTTATGTAAAAAAGTGTTGTAGGGTGACTTTTGGATTATTTGAATTAAATTGCTTTTCTTAACTAGCTAGTATGTTATTCATTTAAAATTACCTTTGCCAAGGAAATTTTTTATTGTGATAAAAATATTGTCATTTTAAATTTATTCAAATCAGTTGTATGTTTTTTCTCTTATAGATCGCATAAGAAGATGTCTGCGATTAAAATTAATTGCAAGTTCTGCGGTAAGCTGATATCTAAATCACATATCTCACGTCATTTTAAAGTGTGTTTGAACAATGAAAATAAAGACTTGAGCTCCCAACGTAAAAGAAAATGTGATAAATGTGGGAAATTGATTACAAGTGATAATTTTAGTAGGCATTATAAAATCTGTAAAGGTACTACTGATAACCAACATTCCGCGCAAAATAATGAAAACCCCAGTACAAGCGGGACATATAAAGACCATCACCTAACAGAAATGATTTCGACGAACAGCCTGAAATTAAAAAGCCACGGATTGAAAATGAAAATGTTTCTTCAATCATCCAGAAAGTGTTTAATAGTGTCAGCATGGTTTGTTCTTCTGCTCTGAATGCGATTAAAAATCTCTTGAAACCCCCCGTTGACCTTCCACCCGTCAGTGAAGATGAACATTGTGTAAAAGAGAGAGCATTCAACAATAGACTTTTGACTTATCAATTTACAAACTGCCGTGGTATAAAAAATCCACAGATATTTTTAAATAGATATCAAGATTTGATTGTTGGTAAGATTGAAGAACATTTGGAACAGTACAATTTGAAAGTAAATTTTTCGTTTGCTGCCAACTACAGACGGAATGTTCCTGGTGTGGATAAGCAGCAGGAAATAGACACCATGTATTTCAAAACTGAGAATACAATCATATATAAGACGACCGACTTACGTCAAGTGTTTAAAGATGCGATAGCAAAGTTATTAACTCGAATGGAAGAGTTCGAGGCGTGGGGGTCAGGTTGGACGTTACACGAAGTCTTGTTTTTAGAACTGGCAATAAACAAATATATACCATTCAGAGGGTCAAGTTATATTAAACTGCCAAACGTCATTAAAAATAAAAAAGCTGTCATAAATGTTAAAAACAATGACCAGAAATGTTTTCTATGGTCCGTACTCGCAGCTTTACATCCTGTTGGTGTACATCCAGAGAGAGTGAGCAAATACCATGAATACGAACACGACTTTGACAAAGCGTTGAAAGACATTAAATTTCCTGTGAGTTTGGATGATGTGAAAAAATTCGAAAGACGCAGTGGGATATCCATCAATGTTTATGGTTATACTTGTGCAGGAGAAAATAAACTCAATGTATATCCTTTGATTGTGACTGATGATGAAAAAGATCAACACGTTGACCTCTTGTATATGAAAACGGCAAATAAATCTCATTATTGTTGTATAAAAAACTTGAGTAGGTTGGTGGGATATCAAATCAGTAATCATATACATCAAACCTTTATATGCAGGCGTTGTTTACAACATTTCGGAAGACAAGATCTGCTTCAAAGTCACAAAGAACTCTGTAAGGAACACGAAGCGGTGAAAATCAGAATGCCTAAAAAAGGTGATGTCGTCAAGTTTACCCATCATAGATGTCAGATGAAGATTCCGTTTGTCATGTATGCAGATTTCGAGTGCATACTGGAACCGATCGACACTTGTCAACCACCGGAAAACGGCACATCGTACACCAATAAATATCAACACCACGCGGCTAGAAGCTTCGTATTATACACGGTGTATACTAATGGTGATTATAAAGAACCGATATCATATTTCGGTGTGGATGCTGCTCAACAATTTGCAAAAGTGTTGAAATCTGAATTGGAAGCTATTGAAGAATTTTGTCTTGTAAACAAAAAACCCATGAAACCGCTGACTGACGAACAGAGAGAGCACTCAGAAAAAACAAAGATATGTCATATATGTGGTAAAGATTTGGTAACTGATGTTGTCTTCGATCACGATCATTTGACGGGTGAATTTCGTGGATTAGCACACAACTCGTGTAACTTGAACTATCAGATTCCGAAATTCGTCCCCATATTCATACACAACCTGACCGGATACGACACTCATCTGTTTGTAAAAATGCTGCGTTTAGATGATAAAACCAAGATAGATGTCATCCCGAATAACGAGGAACGATACATATCCTACACAGTTGATTTCAATATCAATATAAAAGCAAGATTCGTAGATTCATTCAAATTTACCATTGACTCACTCGATACGCTGGTAAAAAACTTGGACCGATTTGTACACATAAGTAAATATGGGGGTTGGGGTACTCAAGCGCTTATGCTTAGGCAAAAAGGTGTTTATCCATACGATTATATGGACAGCGATGATAAATATTTGGAAACCAGTTTACCAAGCCAAGAAAAATTTTACAATAAACTAAATAAATGCGGGACCAGCGATTTGGACTATTCACGTGCAAAACAGGTTTGGGAGGGATTCAAGATAAAGAATATGAAAGAGTACACCTTACTTTATAATAAAGCTGACGTGTTATTGTTAGCCGATGTTATGGAAAGTTTCAGGAACATTTGCATAGAAACTTACTCACTAGACCCCGCATGGTATTTCACAACCCCGGGGCTTTCATGGAGTGCCATGTTGAAGCAGACGGGAATAGAACTTCAGCTGTTGACCGATTATGAAATGATTTTGATGATCACCAAAGGCATCCGTGGGGGCATATCACAATGCTGCAATCGCTATGCGAAGGCAAACAACCCATACATGCCTCGTTATAACAAAGACGAACCGACTACATATCTGATGTATTTAGATGCCGTGAACCTATACGGATGGGCGATGTCTCAACCAATGCCGTATGGTGATTTCGAATGGGTTGATACGGATATAGATGTTATGAAGATCGATGATGATTCTGACAAAGGATATATTCTGGAAGTCGACTTGGAATATCCCCAAGAACTGCACGATTTGTATTCCGAGTTTCCTCTCGCTCCGGAAAAACGTTGCCCACCCGGTTCCAAGGAGGTTAAACTCCTTACCACTCTGTATGACAAAGAGAAATATGTCATTCATTATAGAAATTTGAAATTGTATTTAACACTTGGAATGAAACTTACCAAGATACACAGAGTGTTGCGCTTTAGTCAGAGTAAATGGTTGGAACCCTACATTGATAAGAACATGGGCATGTGGATGGAGCAAACGAATAAATCGGCTAAACAGTTTTTCAAACTGATGAACAACTCGATTTATGGAAAAACTGTCGAGAATATAAGGAACAGAGTGGATATACGTCTGGCGACACAGGACAAGCAGATCGATAAATGGATCGCGAAGCCGCAGTTCAAACACAGAACGATATTTTCAGAAAACCTTTCAGCGGTGCACATGAGGAAAATGAGTTTACTATTCAACAAGGCGATTTACGTGGGGATGAGCATATTGGACATATCCAAGACACTCGTATACGATTTCCATTACAATTTTATAAAGGCTAAATACGGTGATAAAGCTAAATTGCAGTACACAGATACCGACAGTCTGGAGTATCTGATAGAGACACCGAATTTTTATGAAGATATGAAACTGACACTCGACAGGTACGACACCTCCAACTACAAGAAGTATAACCAATTCAATATGCCCCGGGTGAACAAGAAAAAATTGGGAACGATGAAAGACGAATTCGGTGGTGTAATCGGTAAGGAATTCGTAGGACTGCGATCCAAGATGTATGCCAACTATACTTTGGAGGGTGACGAGCTAAAAAAATCTAAAGGAGTGAAAAAATCTGTTGTAAAAAATGAAGTCACCTTCGAGGATTACAAGAAATGTTTGTTCGAGCAGAAAGAACTATACAAATCGATGAACATCATAAGAAGTCACGGGCATGAGTTGTACAGCGTCGAAATGTATAAAAAAGTACTATCCACGACTGATGACAAGCGATACATCTTGGAAGACGGAATCACCAGTCTGCCGTGGGGACACTACAAGATACCCAAGGATGTCGAAGCCGAATTGCTTTTGAACAGCAACATTTCACTGGAATAGAGAGCAAGTTGTTTTTATTTGTGAATAAAAAATATTTCTTTTAATCAATATCTTTTTTATTTCCAATTTCCAATTTACTGATGAAATCAGCATATTCTTGCTTTTTTTGTTGGGACTTTTTTATGATACTATTTTCCTACACTCGTCGGAATAACAAAACTCACATTTAAATCATCATCTGTACATATTCCTTTTTAACGTCATAAGTGAACATGGTCTGTGATACCACGATGACGTAGGCCGTAGTGCCTTTATCAGCGACCGGACCGGTAACCGCGTTTGTAAAATCCAATTCGATTTGGATATCGTTTCTTTTTCTCTCGGTTGAAAACGGATGGAGATGTGTGTCTATCACCATCACCGGGTATTTGTTGATGAAATCGTTTATATTGAGATATACATCATCGTTTTTGAACATGACTTGTCTCATAGAACAGTAGCTGTCATATAGTAGTCTGTACTTTTTATCCGTGATATTCAAATTTTGCTGCTCCTGCGGGTACCGTTGCCCGTTTATTTTCACGTGGAAATTCTTTATGTTTACACTGTCGAACTGACCGGGGTCTTTGGTCTGATCGTTCTTACGACTCGTCTGTAAGCCGATTATCACAAAGACCGGATTGAGTATGTTCCGGTAGAGATTCGTTATGTCGAACGTGTAATTGGAGCCTATCACACCGAATTTTTCAATACAATCCCAACGGAAATATTCATATACCAATTCGCCTTTTTCGCTCAATTTCTTAAGCCCATCGATGAGCACGGCTTTCTTTGAGGGGTCGTAATCCACGAGGGGGACTTTCAACACGAAACTGGTAATTTTTATTTTTCCCTCCGCTGCGTCAACTGCATTGGCGCCGGAACCTTCAGTCCAGCGGTAGATGGCATCATCGTCTTCCGCGCGGGTGAACGTTATTTCAAATCCACCCTTGTACATGGGATACTTTAGACTGTCAAAGAAGCCCAGACCCAGGTGGGCCAGCGTTCCCAGTGCTTCGAACTTGCCGCCGCCCTTGTCGTAAACCGATTTGAATCCGCTGCTGTAGTACGTGTTTTCCTCCGATCTGCTGTACGTGGTCAACCCTTTGATGGTGCTCGTGATACCGACTTTATCCACGGAATCGATGACTTGGTTGTGTTTTTTCAATTCAATACTCTTGAACAAATAAGCCGCAAAATTGTCCACAAGTTTGATGGGGTCCGTGCTGGCGTAGTTGCCACCATTGGATTTTTTTACAACATCCCCTTGGATGTGAAACAATATCCTGTTGTTGTAAAACGAATCCCCGTGGTCCAGTTTGAATGTGGTGAAATTATTGGGTGAATTAAAGTGCAAATCCGATACCGGTAGGACCGTGACGTATTCGCATCTCGCTATCTTATCCGATGCCTCTTCGTAGTATTTCTCCATTCCTAATATAGGTTTTAGGTTTTCCGAATTCCAATGAAAAATAAGAAAACTGTTGTGGAAAGCAATAAAAAATAAAAAACACCGAATTCCTGATCGCTTAATAAAATCGACTACTTGAACAGTTTTACGTTTTTGTACATGTTCAAACGTCTCAACCCGAGATTCCGAAAAACCCTTTTATCTACACCTTCAACATTTTTTATTACATCCAAACATCGCTCTACGTAGTCGAGACCCCGCGGCTGAGAAACCAGTTTTTCCATCTTATCGTGTATGAACTTTACGATGGCGATTTTTTCATTGTGAAAAGCGTTATTCCCGGCCTCCTCTTCGGCGCGGATAAACTTTAATCTTTCAATCAATTTATCATCATCATTGATGTATTTGTACTCGACGGGGGCGTGTGAATCTATCAACAATCCGCTGCCCGATGACTGTTTAAATTCTTTCCAGATCTCACCGATCAAATTCACCCATTTCCAAGACTGACTGGACCTGGGGCGTTTCAACTTTGGATCGTTGTTCTGAAAAATCGCATCGGTTTTTATCAGTATATCCTTGTAATTATTAAAGTCCTGAGCTGTGAAAGCACCCGCACTTATAAGTTTTTCTCTCGTCGTACCCTCGCCCGGAGACGATACTCTGATTTCCGCTTTCGTCAACAGACTCCACAATCCCGGTGTGCCGGCATATCTATCTCCGGTGCTGTCTAATATGATATCATCATTTTCAATCGAAATAGTCTTCGATCCGATGGCCAGTTTGTTCAAGTTGAAATCGTAGCGAATACCGAACGATCTATCGTTGCTGGTAGCGAGATGTTGTTTGGCGATATCGCCAATATCTTGCCTTTCAGTGAATTCGCGGATCGAACGGTTTATCCTGCCTTCGTCTGGCGATTCTATTTCCGACGGTAAAGGATCGATGTGTGGTGATTCTCCGGGTGGAGGTGATTCTCCGCGCGGTGGAGGTTCGAGCACATCTTCATCTTCACGAGGTAAAGGCACCTTACGCGCCGCCATCAATTCTCGACCCGGTGTACTGAAAGCGCGGGGTCTAAAAATGTCTTTCTTTCTTTGTATAGTTTTAGACACGGACAGACGTTGCGGTGGGGTCTTTTTATCGGAACCTTGCTCCTTGATCGCTTTGACGACCGGTTCCTGTCGCTTTTCAATCTCACGTTTTTCTTCAACTTCACGAATCTTTACTGCTTGGGATTCACTGACCAATTGGTTTTGCAATTTATCCAATTTTTTAGCCTCCTGCACAGTTAAAGGCTTATGTGCAGATATCGGTATGAAAGGAATTTTTGGTGCGTATTGCTCACGTATCGGCGGATGTTTACGAAACAATTCCGCTCGCTCTTTCACTTGTTCTTTTCGGATTTCCTCATTTTCCGCGGCCCATTTATCTTGTAGTTTTTCAATTTTTTTACCCTCCTCCGCAGTCATCTCGTCGGGCCACATTTTGTCGGCCAACTTGTGTTTTTTAACTAACGTCTTGACAATCTCTTTATCGCTTTTCCTCTTCATCGTACTAATATAGGTGGTTGGGTTTTTAGTAGCAAATTTTATATTGGATAATCAAAGTACAAAAGTGACGAATATTTTCACAAAAATTTGGAATCGAATAAAAAAAACGTCCAACAACGTTTTGATTAAAAAAATAACGTTTACACATCGATTTTGGAAAACGTTCGCAGACGTTAATTATTAAAAACAGCGTCTAGACATCGATTTTGAAAAACGTTCTTGGACGTTATTTATTAAAAATAGCGTCTAGACATCGATTTTCAAAAACGTTCGCGGACGTTATTTATTAAAAACATTTTTCATATTGCACATGTATTTTCCACACCGTGCTTTTTTCATCATATTTACGGAGAGAAACCCATAAGGTTCATTCCAACACTTGTTGCATATATTTTCAAATTCACCGAAAGTCATGTCCGATCCCACGAAATCGTCGTAGATCCGTTTGGTGTAATGTTTATTCTGTTTAAAGACACAAAGAAAATTTATATTATTCCGTATGACTTGCATGTCCACTTTGCCGTAACTCTGGCTCAGGTAGACGCATGAAATCTTTTTATGCCTGCCTCTGATAAAATAGTCTTTAATACCCTTTTGCTCTTCCATCAGACAATCGTCGAATATCACAAGTGAGTTATTCTTGCACTCGTCCACCGCCGGCAGTTCATCACAATTGTTGAAGAAATACGCGATTCTCTTTTTATACTTTTTCTCTGCGTCCGCATAGGTTTTTCTCAGCTCAACATAAGCCGGCTGTTCTATGGATTTACTGAATACGTACAAGTTTTTAAATATAATACCGTTTTGATTGTAAATTAAATTGAGCAGTAAATTGGTTTTGCCGCTGCCTGAAGAACCCACTATGAGACATCGCAAAGGGCTGGGCAACAGGTTGTCTTCGAATGCCTCTTTGTAATATGAAACTATATCCATCACTATGTGGGTGAAATGACCTCTTGACATTCAGTAAAAAAATAAAAGCTGAGAAATGATTTCAAAATATAATTCTTTTTCAAATTGACGACACTGGAATTATTCACAAAACACACATGTCTTTCGTTGCATTTTTTACAGCTCTGATAAAATCGAAATCACCGTAAACCGATATACAATTCGTTTTTCGGTCGTGATCATATCGGACGTCCACTTCATCCATCATTTTTAAAATCTTGTTAATCAAGTTACCGTCGGGGATATATTCGACTTCATAACAATAATCGAACTCGCCAGTCACAATTTGCTCCTTATCAAAATATTTACTTTGTATATCAATGTACTTGTATTGCTTTACGTCGTCTTCATTTTTGCGTGCTTTGAGAATAGACAACACGTGATGGATTCTATTACTCTTCACCAGCGCTTTCAACCTCTTATTATCGTCTATCAGATTTTGTAATCCATAATGATCTTTTCGTAACGTTGGTAACAGTTCCTCTAACATCCATTCTTTAAATTCTTCATTTTTATTTTTACTCGCTCCCAATAGAGAACAAACACCCGAGTCGTCTATATATGCAGTATCAGGATGTTCATCGGCGAAACGGAGAAAGTTGTCGTGTTCTTTTAACTCTAAATATTTAATAATATGCTTTTTGCTAATATTGTCATAAATGGCTTTCCTAGGTCTCCTATATCCAAGTATTTTAGATACATCATTTCCTCTAAACCAGAATTTATTATCAGCATCGAATATAATGGTAATTTTATCTTTTCCAAAACTAAAACTATTATTCACAATGTCTATTTCATTATTCATTTTGTCTAATATATAAATTGACATTTTTAATGTTGTTTTTTATTGTTGAAAAGATGGTGATAAAATGTATTTACCGTTATTATTTTGCATATTTAAATTTACCATTAATAGTCCCCACGCCGGACTATCTAATTAAAAAATGCAATTCAATAGTCCCCACTCCGGACTATCTGAATTCAATAGTCCTCATGCCGGACTATCTAAATACAATAGTCCCCACGCAGGACTATCTGAAATACAATAGTCCCCATGCAGGACTATCTGATATTCAATAGTCCCCACTCAGGACTATCTGAAATTCAATAGTCCCCACGCGGGACTATCTCATACAATAGTCCCCATGCAGGACTATCTGAAATTCAATAGTCCCCACGCAGGACTATCTGAAATTCAATAGTCCCCACGCGGGACTATCTCATACAATAGTCCCCATGCAGGACTATCTGAAATACAATAGTCCCCATGCAGGACTATCTGAAATTCAATAGTCCCCATGCAGGACTATCTGAAATACAATAGTCCCCATGCAGGACTATCTGAAATTCAATAGTCCCCATGCAGGACTATCTGATATTCAATAGTCCCCATGCCGGACTATCTGAAATTCAATAGTCCCCTTGCCGGACTATCTGAAATTCAATAGTCCCCATGCCGGACTATCTGAAAAATAAATACAATAGTCCCAGCAAAGGACTATCTGAATAATGCCTAAAACATTGTACGTTGTAATTCTTTCTCGTAAAACCCTCCTATTATATCTTCACCAGTTTCATCGGCAATCTTATAAGTTGTAGGTCTCGTGTTTAAAACTTGCTTGATTACAAAAATCTCGGACGTCCAGTTCTGTTTGTATTTATTCGTGAAAACGTCTTTTTTCGCTGTAATGCGGACTCTGTCTCCCACATCGAATTTCGCCTTTTTGCGGGGTATTCTATTTTCCAGTTCGTTGTACATTTTCAATAATGCCTGCTCGTTGCCTTTATTCACATCCGCGGGCCTCATTTTTATAGTATGGTGGAAATCGTGTTTGTTGTATTCGTCGGTCAATTCTTGCAATATGTCGTGCCACTTGTGCGAATTTCTAACTTGGAATTTTACTTTCAACTTCTCATTTAACGTTCTATGATATCTTTCGATTATGGCGGATTTCTCCTCGCTCTCGGTGTGGTACAATTTAATGTTGTGTTTTTTCAACAACTTGTTAAAATGCGTATTTTTAAACTCTGTCCCTTTATCGGTGTGTAAGAGTTTAGGCGGTGAATGACCGTCATTTTTGGCCCGCGCAATTATTTTCTCAAAAGCTGATGACACATCCGGACCATCTTTTTTCTTCAAAGGCTCTGACCAAACGAACTTACTGAACGTGTCGATCACATTTAAAATATATCTATACCACTTGTTTTCCCTAGCATATTCTTTCAAAATCAACAGATCGGCCGCCCACAAGTCATCTATACCTTTCGTGACGATTCGGCGTTTTATAAACTTTTTCACGACGGGTCTGTGCAGCTCTTTAGCTTCCAAAACTTCCGGCGGGTCTTTGATAAACGAATTTCTCTTACTGCCGCATATCGCACAATTGGATGTCGCGAGCCACCTTTTATTTCTCGTTTTGACAGTTTTGACATCCGTGGATGGTGTGTTTGTTTTACACTTTCTGCAATGCAATTCCATGTCTAATAATGCGCAGCTACTTTTGAAGTCAAATAAAATATTTGCAAATGCAAAGTCGATTAAATAAATTGTTCATTTGCTTAGATTGTGTGTTATATGTATAGGATAAGAAACGAGATGCAGCACAGACATAAAATCCAGTTGACCAAGGGTCAAAAGAACAAGTTGCGTATCGCTTATAAAAAGCAGAAACTCGCTATTTTAACTTTGAACAGAGATCAGTTGACGAACGGGAATGTCGAGGTGATGTTGACGGACGAACAACATAAACAAGTGTTGAAAGCCATAAAACACAATAAAGGCTTGAGATTGATATTGAGCCATTCGCAGTTGAAGAACAACAACGAAGGGGGTCTACTGAAAGAGATTCTGGAGTTGGCGGAAACGAGTATTCCCTATTTCAAGAAATTCGCTTCACCCCTGATCAAAGACAAAGTCGCACCAGCTATAAAAGATAAATTCGTTCCGTGGCTGAAAAAGATGATCGACGACGAATTGGATACAATTATAGAAAAAGATCCGTCAGGTGCCGGATTAAGACAAATGATAAACAACGGACTCAATGCGGCTTTGAATGACGTACGGGTAAAAAAAAATTAATTCCGTTGACGTTGAGTGATCTGGAAGTGTGGGCCAATAAATTGAAATTGAAGAATTTTCGCGGTGTTTTCAGACGAGAGCTTTTACCTGATGTACCTTGGAAAAACGAGTGCGGTATAATCAATCTCGGTGATCTGGACACACCCGGAACACATTGGACGTGTTATTATAAAAATGGTAAAAATGTAATTTATTTCGATTCTTATGGAAATGCGCCACCACCTTTGGAGTTGGATAAATACATGAGAAGTTTTGACATTCGCTATAATTCGGACCGATTTCAAGATTATGGCGATCCGCCAATCTGCGGGCATCTTTGTTTAGAAGTTTTAAGGCAGTTTTCAAATGGAAAAACATATGATGAAGTCAAAGACATTTTAAATAAAAATAAATACGCCTGGCTCGGGTGGTTCGACACTTTTTTACGATGCCTCCGTAAATAAATTGTTTATACCATTTTTATTTTTTTAATAATTTATTACCACCCGAAAATCTGTTTTCCTAATATAGAAATGTCGTCATTTAGATCACCAAGTCAAACTAACCAGTCAGAAGCATGGAACCTGCTTTCCATGGAGCCTAGAGAACCCAAAGGGGTTTTGACTGACAAATTCATCATGAGGTTCGATCGGTATTTGAACTGGGATCTGCTCTCTTCCCATTATGATTTTCCAATCGAGATGTTGCGGATGTACCCGCACAGAGTGAATTGGGCCAAGTTGTTGAGGCGTATTAAATTTTCGGAGGAATTCCTAAGAGAGATGGTCCCCCATTTCGATGAATGTTGGGGTATCCTGTGCAAATATCAAACGCTGTCTGAAAAGTTTATTCACGATTTCGCAGGTAAAATTGATTGGAATTACGTGTTGTTGTATCAGAATGTAACTAGCAGATTTATGGACGAACACAAAATGTATTTTGATGAATCCTAGTTGAGTGGCTCAGAGATATTCAAAATAAAAACCTGAATTCGCATGTATCGACCGGTTTGAATAAATGTTATTTAATATTTGCAGGATGAATAAAAACTAGTTGTTGTTTATTTTTTTTATATAAAACCATTATGATGGAAAACATTTTTCCTAACATAGAAATGACGACATTTAGACTATCGGGTAAGACTTCACAACTGACCTTGAACTTGGAACATCCCATTCACTTGGATGCTGAGTACAAGTTGGCACTCACCGGACTTTTCTGCGAATACAACTTTTATAATTTATTTGAGGGTTGTAGTGTTTTGTTTGACGGTGGAACAAAAATCGGTTTCGGTAAAGGTTTTTGGACATTTGATGCCATACAGAAACACATACAAAAAGGTGTGGATCCGCTGTTACGAGGTAAAACGGATGATAAAAAGAATAAAGTCACGGTCGTTTCAATACTTAAAACTACGGGATACCGGGTGAAAATCACTTCACCTATAAAATTTCACATGGAAAATCCACTGCGGCGTTTGCTGGGTTTCGATGAAATTGATGCCCCTGAATACTTGGACACGTACAATGCGAAAAAACCGCACAACATAAGACCATGGGACTTGATTGAAGTCCACTGTGATATCGTGGAAAATTGTTTTGTCAATCATGACGAACATTGGCACAAACACAAAGAGTCTTCGGTGTTGTATAGTTTCTTTCCATATGGTGAATTTGGTAATAAAATTGCTGTGATGCCGCGGCCGCCGCTTTACGTATCGTTGAAAAAAGGATTGAATAAAATCCAACAAATCAACATTTACATTACAGACCAAAATAATAATTTATTGCAGATGTTCGATTCGAATGTGCATATTTATTTGGAGTTGATTCGGGTGTAGTATTTTTTAATTTATTGAAAATCGGCTGTTTATATTTTTTTCTTGACGCCGCAAAACATTATTCCTTGTATAGGTAAAAATGAACGGTCCTAACTTTAATGATTTACTGAAGGAAATCAATGGAAAGTCTTACATCAGGGTGGGTGACCTGGAAGTCGGTAAAAAATATTTTGTGGAAAATATGGATAAAATCTCTTCATCATACGGTATGAGAATATTAGTCACATGCGATGATGTGAAATTCTATCTTCCCGAAAGCTGGAATGACAGGTTGACGAATAACTATATCAAACAACTGTTGAATTTTAAGGGGAAACTCTATGTGCTGTACAACGGTAAAATAACACTTTCAGATAATAAATTCAAGCACAGTATCGAGTTTAAGGTTGACGAATAAAAATAGTTTTTAAAAAACATAATTTAAATATATTTTTGAAAATGCCCCGTTTAATTTATTTGATGTGGAAATCCGTTATGCATGCATTAGGAATCAATAATGGCTGAAAGCTACGGTTATTATTGCTTGACTGAAAACGCATTTGAACCGTACAACGGGTCTACGGATGCAGCCGGATTGGATCTCAGAAGCGCGTATGATTATGTTGTACCAAAACGCGGTCAACAGTTAATAAAAACTGACTTGACTTTCAAATTCCCAGATGGGTGCTACGGGAGGATAGCGCCAAGATCTGGCTTGGCTTTAAAACATTCTATAAGTGTAAATGCCGGGGTCATAGACCGGGACTATACTGGGAATGTCGGTGTTATCTTGATGAACAATTCCGATACCGATTTTCATGTGCGTCGTGGAGATAGGATTGCGCAGATCATCTGCGAAATGTACAAAAAGCCGCCGTGTATCAGGTTGGACAAAGTCGAACAGACTGAACGGAAAGACGGCGGATTCGGAAGCACCGGTGTAAACTGATTAAATTATAAAAAATGATGTCGGAAATCAAAATGTCTCGAGATTTTTTTTCATCCTCAGATTGTAAGTAACGGTAATGACCAATGAGAGCGCTCTTCCTTGTCACATGACCTGTTTCGACCAATCAGACCGCTCTTCCTTCAGATGACGCAGAACCTACTAATCAAAGATGGAGATGGCTCTTTAGACGAGCTGTAAAAGCCCTAAATAATCTAAAACCCCAAATCATCTACAACAACACCGGCTCCCGGGACCAGAAACAACATCGACTCCCGGGTTAGGAATCGGCGTTCAATATCTACTAACTTACAACGATCTACAAAAGGCTATCGTAAATAGAATAGTCCCCACGCCGGATATTGATTCGGCGTTCAATATCTACTAACTTACAACGATCTACAAAAGCCCCAAGTCATCTACAAAAGCCCCAAGTCATCTACTACAACACCGGCTCCCGGGACGGCGCAGAATCGGCGTTTCATATCTCTTAGTGAAAATGTCTAAAAGTAGACGAAAATCCTTTTGAAATCAGGATTACGTTAAGTAAAACAACAGAGGTTAAGAGGGCGTCTCATACTTCCTTGGATTAAATTTCTGGATTAATTTTGTGGATTAAATTCACCATTTTTTAAAACCTGGTAAAATGGATGAAATTAGCCCGAAATCAGATACAAACTGGCCCAGAACCAGTCAAATATGAGGTTTACGTGGGGTCGGTGAAGAGTGCGTCTCGCCCTTCCTTGGATTAAAGTTCTGGATTATTTTTTTGTAGATTAAATACACCATTCGAAAAACCTGAAAAATGGCTGAAATTAACCCGAAATCAAATACAAACTGGCCCAGAACCAGTCAAATATGAGGTTTACGAGGGTTCGGTGAAGAGTGCATCTCGCCCTTCCTCGCCCTTCCTCGCCCTTCCTCGCCCTTCCTCACCCTTCCTCGCACTTACTTGGAATTTCACCATTTCAAAAACCGGAAAAATGCTGGAAAAATGATGAAAAGTGGTTTGGATTAGCCTAAAATCAGATAAAAACTGGCCCAAAACCTGTCAAAAATGAAGTTGACGGAGGGCCGAAAATAGGAAGGGCGAGGTGTCCCAGAACCGGCATTTCATATCTACTCAGATTTCTTCAAATAACGTTTTAAATAAGTTATAATATCTTTCAGTAACTCCTAGTCAGCTGATATATTTTTAAGCCAAACCTATTCCTTGTTAAAAGTAACAGTTTTAAAGTAAACTGATTAAAAAACAACTGCTACCAATAATATTGTAAAACTGATACACATTATGTTGTGATGTAAAATCACCAGCTGGTATGCAACAGTGAAATAAAACAAAAACAACAAAAAACAACAAAAAAACCCAAAAGGCTTCAGCCAATGGGATAGTAGCAAGTATAAACAAACCCCCTCCACCATCTCTCCCTCGAAGGATCAGGCTTAAAAAACGGACTATAGCAATTGTTCCTAAACCAAGAGCAGAGTTAGTTGTTATCAGTTTACAACTTAGCACCAGCTTATATCTTGGTTGAACTTTCGATTTATCTCATCTTTCCTTTTATCTCAATCCTCCAAGTTTTGCAGAGTGTTCTGTGCTTTTGCAAGAGAATAGGCCTAGAATGTGTAAAATAGAGAATGTGTCGAGTGTCATATTAGAAAAATGTTTTTGTTAAGGACAATAAAGTAGTTTTTTCTTTTTAAACAATTGCAGAGTTTATAAAAATGGATTTAAAAACTTGATTCATTACATGATAGCTACTTATTAATAAATATGATTTAAAATAGTACCAGAGATCGCCTCCTGATCGAAATTCGAACAAAATTTCAGTTACCCAAGAAGTTTAAAAACATTTTATAACTCAAACATCTGTTCTTCTGTTTTTACAGAAGCTGTCCAATGATTTAATCAATAAATTATCCTTCCTCCATAAGATTAACGTTCTGGAACTTTGAAAGCCTGTGGGGCATAGCCCTGGAGTCCGTTGTGGAATAGAATGAATTGGATTGTGCTCATCTACAGGACTATACCTTTATAACGGTATGCGCAGATTTCTCCTATGTTACACACAAGCTGAGAAAAAAGGAGGAAACGAAACATGCTTGCCTATTAATACATAGAAATAAATTTATATCTCAATAAATATTTGAAAAAATATTGTATTGTTTGTTTTATTTGTCAACAATTAAATTTAATGTTCATAGTTAAACCATAAAAACCTTTTGTTTTTAAGTTCCTTTAAATATTTTACAAAAAGGAGTGACAAAATATACCAAAATATATTTGGAACTCTTTTGAACCGCTCTTATAGTTCAATGATGCTGGTTTGCAAACTCATAGGATACTTTGATTTTTATTCCTGATTGCATTAAAATTAAAACTTTTCCTTCAAAAGTTGTTAGTAGTCTACAATACCATAGACATCCTATATGGATGAATTGAGAGAAGTAAATTGATGTCCAAAGATCTCAAAACAAAAATTTTGGCCAAAGGATGAAGTCATACCATTATAACATCCATAATAGCTTCTTCCTTATAAAAGAAATTTGTTATAATGTGTTTGTAATGCCAGTTACAACTAGTTCTACAGACTGAGCAAGGTTGTTTGTTCATTATTCAATCTCACATCATGAGTAATTAAACAGTCATGGTGCTGTCAGTGATGCAACCACCAGTGATGATAGAGTGCAGTGATGATTGAGGGTAATTTCTGAGTTTATCTTTTCATTCAAGGATGGTCATGTATCTTGAGATACATGTATTTTATTGTATTTTGATATGTATTGTATATTGTATTTTGAAAAGCTTTCTTAAAAATCAAGTACAATAACACTAACTTTTTTTTAATAGATTAATCTATTGAGTAAGGTTTGGAACGAACACATGACACAAGGGATGACACACATCATGGGTCTCTGTAGTGCTCATGTTAGAGACAGTTGTGATTGTGACACTACCCCACAAATATAACTTGGAAATGACTAGTAGAACTAAATAGAATAGAGGTAATGTCTGTGACAGTTTAGAGTTGTTCATATGACAAATACGGTATCAAGAGTCTCTGTAGTGATCATGTCAAAGGCAGTCGTGGGTGTGGCACTGTCTCATGTGTATAACTTATCAATCAACACCCTTAACTTAGTTGGCCTTGTCTGAATTTTCAGAAGTAATGTTGAATCATAGCCAAAGTTAGAAATTCTAGTTTTTTAATTCCTAATCTTAATTTTCTAAGTACCAGGTTAACCGAGCCTTGCTCGTTGGTTTTGATTCAATTTTAATATTTCCACCAACAACCAACTATACCTCTTCACAGTTAACAGCTGTTTCAAAAAGTCTGCTTAACATTAATGTTTTTTTTTTTTTACTTTTGTTTACATTTAGTTGTTATTTCGTTACCAAAATAGCAACCCATAAGAGCAATGTTAAAAATTACAATTTTTAAACTTAAATTTAGATAAAATTTGATTTTTCCTGGGATTGAGACTGTTTCTAAACTTATTTTTGGGCCGAAACACTCTTAAATGCAAAGTTTAAGCAAAATCTAACAGCTAGATTTGGAGATCGTGGAACACACATCCCTTCAGACATTCCTCGTATTATAGTATAGGATTAAAAATAAAAACAGTATTTTTAAAGTGCATATTTTCAAAGTTGACATATTTTTTTACACGATTTACTTTCTGAAATAACTTGTGTCAACAAACATTATTTTATCTTTATAGATTTTGTAAAATTACAAATTAATTGCTTTTGTATTATTAAAAAAAATGTTTCTGGCCTATATTTTTTATGACCAAAAAATGTTTATAAAAGAATTTTCTGGCCTATATTTAGTCCACAAAGTTG
Organism: Neoaliturus tenellus; assembly: GCA_030545055.2. Taxonomy (NCBI): domain Eukaryota; kingdom Metazoa; phylum Arthropoda; class Insecta; order Hemiptera; family Cicadellidae; genus Neoaliturus; species Neoaliturus tenellus. The sequence goes on along the minus strand of CM061536.1, from coordinate 21,798,647 downwards.
GCATTTTCTGTAGCCTTTTTTTTTTTTTATCTTTTATTGTGGCTTGAAATACATCATGAAGCCAGACCAACAATTTTACACAAAAGAAACTAAATTAAAGTACAGAGAGTCAAATTTTCATAAAAGGCAGGAATAAATTTGCGTTAGAGTTCCTTGGCACAAGGCACAATACTAAGAACTACTATAATTTGAAATTATACTTTGCGAAAACTTCCGTTAAAAAGGCCACTAAATCATACCACAAATACATTTTTTCAGACGACAAAATAAATTGAACATCAAACGGAAATCCATGTTTTGCAATCTTCTGAAGAAGGAAAGACCTTTCTCTGCTAAATGTGGAGCACTCAAAAATAATATGGTGTATAGTTTCTTCGACATCATCACTACAAAATCGACACAAAGGAGAATCAATTTTACGTATTTGGTACAGTCGGCTAGCACAGTAGACATGACCAAACCGCAGACGACAAATTAACGAAGTGTGTCTACCATTCATAAAGACGTTCTTGAACCAAGGCAGGACGGGGGGCTCCGGTTGGATCGCCTTATACCACAATCCTTTCAATGAACTGTCAAAAAGGTTTTGGGCCGTTAGAAAAACATTTCTCTTTAATAATTTCACCAAATCATTCTGTAAAATATATCTATTGGATACTTTAGGAAGGTAGATGTTACGAGCTGCGTTCTTTGCAATATCATCAGCTTTGTCATTGCCAGCTACTCCAATATGACCTGGTAACCACTGTATAATCACCTTTTTGGTGCTTTGAAGTGACAACAGTTTTTCCACAATTTTTAAAACCAAGAATTCATCAGTGACACCTTTCAGAGCTCTACAAATGATTTGTACGGAAACTTTAGAGTCTGTAAAAAGAGCAAACTTTTCTCTGTTGTCTCCAGATATATGACAAAGGGCTTTAAATATTGCATATAATTCAGCCGATGCATTGGAAGCTGTGTCAGGTAATCGATAACTGAGAGACAGGTTAAGGTCAGGATCATACACACTGGAACCAACCCCTGTTGAATTTTTGGAGCCATCAGTAAAAATCAACGCGAAAGAGTTAGCCTGATAAAATCTCATTTGGCTCAGAGAAAGCTGTTTTAACACTATATTATTTGTTTCTTTCTTGGAACCGCCAAAATTTTCCATGTCACTGAAGAGCTTGAAGTCCACTTTAATCAGTTGTAGAGGGGAAGGGAAAACATATCTTGATAATGAGCCATCTTCGGAAAAACCACCATCGAGAATTTCCTGTCGTTTTTGGAAAGCTGAAACTATGCCAGGAACTTTCTTTTTTGACCAATACGGGTGATGATCACATAACATTAGAAGCTCTGCCAAATTTAAAAATGCTGGATGTTCTGATGAAATTTTAATGGCCAATTTTTCTGTCAGCTGTTTAATTCGAAGAGGAATCGGTAGTATGGAAGCCTCTCTTTCAAGATTCTTAATTGGGGTGGTTTTTATAGCACCCATGCAAAGCCTTAAAGCATAATTTTGAATCAAAGACAATTTATTTAAAAATTTGTCATTAAGGTCACCGTAAATAAAGCTACAGTAGTCAATTTTTGACAGAATCAAAGATTTATAAATTGTCAATAAAAACGATGGATGTGTCCCCTTAGTCCTGCAGGATAAACACTTTAGGACATCCATAAGCTTCCAGCAGCATTGAGTGATTTTTTTCCAATTGAGCAGTAAATTTCAGTTTATTGTCGAAGATTATGCCTAAAATTGGAAGGTTATTCACCAAAGGAATCTTCTCACCATACATAATAAAATCTTGAGTAATCGGCGTTCTTTTCCTGGAAATAATCATCACCCCACATTTTTTTTGGATTAAATACTAGACCCAAAGATAAACAGTATTTGGATAGACTATCTAAAGACAGTTGCAAATCTTCACATGCCGAAATTTCAGACTTTTGCGAAGAACAAACTATGATATCGTCAGCATATTGAAGCGATAAACAATCACGTGAAACACTTTGATTTACATCAGCTATGTAAATGGCAAAAAGAATCGGACTTAGTACACATCCTTGAGGCAAGCCTCGATATAGACGTCTTTCAATTAGTATTTGTTGCGTGCGCAAAGAAACACTTCGGTTGCTTAGCCAGTTAAAACAGTACTTAATAATAGGGGTAGGAACCTCGTAAATAAACATTTTCTGAACTAGAACAGGGATTAAAACATTATCATAAGCTTGAGTTAGGTCAAGCGAGGCTAAAGCCAACGTTTTGTTTTTAGTTTTCGACAAGTGAATCTCCGACAAAAGAGTAGATATATGATCCACACACCCCCGGCCTTTCCTGAAACCAAACTGGGTTGGAGATAAAATCTTGTTGTGTTCAACAAACCATTCCAAACGATTTTTAACCATGGTATTTAATATTTTTGCAAAGCATGACATCAACGAGATAGGTCTATATGAATCTTCTTTTTCAGAGTCCTTATTTGGTTTTAGAAGTGGAACAATTTTGATATGTTTCCAGTGTGAGGGTATGACTGTCCCGTTAGCCAACCAAATGTCATTGAAAAAGTTGAGAAGGTATCGGTGACCTACATCAGGTAAATGTTTGATCATAGAATATGAAATTTTGTCCAGTCCAAGCGATGAGTCTGATTTCTTCGATTCTAGAGCTATTTCATACTCATTCCTAGTAAATGCTCCAGATAAAGTAGTAGGCCCATCCGTAGTCTGGAAGTAAGGGCACGTGAGTTCAGATAACTGGGGAACATAATCTGGAGCAATTATATTCATAAACTTTTCAGCTAAAGCAAAACTATGAAAAATGGGGGACTTTGAACTGTTTCACGGTTTACCTTTAAACGATTTGGCAATCCTCCACGACTGAGTAACATTTTTAGAACCTAATTGTGCACATAAAGTTTCCCAAGCCTTGTACTTTGCGTCATTAATAATTTCTCTAGCCTGACGTTCTTTATCTTTATACATATCATAATTTTCAGGGGTCATGTTTAATCTAAATCTTTTGAAATACAAGCGTCTTAAGGCCACAGCTTCTGAACATTTGGTAGTCCACCACGACTTGGGGACAAATTTAGCCTTTGCGTTTGTACAAACTTTCTTATTAGGAATGCTAACGTTTGCCGCATCATCGATGATATCCAACAAATTTTCTAAAGTCATATTTCTGTTTTGCTGAGATTCTTCAAAGCATCTAAATTCAATCAGCTCAGAGTATTTTTTCCAGTCGGCCAATTTGATATTTCTTGAAGAAAATGTAGGGTTATAAAATTGTGGTTGCGAGTGAAAATTATATTCAAGTGATATCATGATTGGAAAATGATTGCTTCCTCTCGAGTCACCCAATACCTCCCAAGAAGCAACATTATCAAGAAGATTTGGTGAAACTACACTGAGGTCTATTGCACTCTGTTTAAGCCCCGGAATTGGAGCTGTGGTTGGTTTACCGTCATTTAAAAAAACTAGGTTAGAATCATTAACAGCATTAAAAATGAGTCTTCCTCTTGAGCAAACCTTTTCGCAGCCCCAATGAGTATGATGAGCATTAAAATCTCCAACTATGATCCTACTCTGGTCGTCGTTATCGGCGAAAATCTGTGACCAGACATCGGGAGGAATTTTGTTTTGATTAATATAGTAATTATACACACAAACAGAGCTATTGTTAGGATAGTTCAGCTTAACTGCAAGGCCTTCCACAGAGAGACCAACACCAGGAGCTACTATTTCAGTCCAACTTAAGGAGCGATGAATGATCAAGGCAACACCTCCCCATCCATCCTCTCTGTCTTTCCTTAAAATTTCATAATTGTGAAGCCTAATATTTTGGTGTTTCTTCAACCAGGTTTCTTGAACAGCAGCTACGTGCACCTTGTTTTTGTGAAGAAACTGTCCAAATTCTGCCCACTTTTTAATAATGGATCTAGTATTCCAATGAACAATCTTAAGAGGTGTCATGAGATGAAACGGCATTGAAAAAAGGAAGGTCCCTAATAATTATAGAACAAAACTCTTGTAAAAGAGGAAGCAAAGCGGAGTTCAAGGGGTCTGTGTCATCCGGAGGATTTTCCTTCAAATTATTAAACATCCTTCTTGACCATTCGCTGTATATTATTTTAAATTTAGCATCCTTAAACAACTCTCTTAGATATTCATCTGTCTTTGAAGTCAACCTTTTCACTTCAAATTGACAGTTACCATTAGGTTGATTAGCCACAGTCGATGATAAACAACTGTTGTCTGAAGGATGTGGCGTTGACGGTTTGATAGGTTGGGACGATTTGTGCGTCATTTTATATTGAGATTTCCTAAACTTAGGATAAGACCAAACCGACCCAATATTGTCAGACATATTCGATTGCAAAGACTGATCCGCCTTCAAGATATTAAATCTGTTTGACGAAAGGGCACCGCTAGTCGGTAGAGAATTTTTTTGTGAGACAGCGTTGTTTTCAAAAACTCGTGGCTGAGTAGAAGAGGCTTGAGCGTAACTGGTTGGTCTGACACTGTTGGTTTGTAAGTAAGTTTTAGGAACCGACTTACTTGCTGTGACGAAACATTCCCTCATATAATACATCCGTTCCTTAATCTGTTGCTGCCTTTTATATTCAGGACAGTTTTTACTGGCACTGTCGTGGTTTCCTTTACAATGAAGGCATACTGCTGGAGAGTTACACTGAACACCATGGAAGTCTTTTAGACAATCTTTGCATATACGAGTGTTTTTACATTTTTTAGAGGGATGGCCAAACTTAAAACACCTATAACATTGTTGAACTGGTTGTACGTATTCTTTAACGGGTAAGAGAACATAATTTAACTTAATCTCTTTCGGTATTTTGTCACCAAGGAAAGTGACCTTAACCCAGTGCGTTCTTACAGGACCATTTTGAGTGTGTTTCATGATTCTGTATGCATCAACGATATTTAGAGGGCTAACAGCATCCTCAATAATTTCCTCAATTTCAATATCAGGGTCAATGTTGACAAGTCCAACTACCTCAACCCTATAAGGAGGGATAAAAAGATCAAAATCGGGAAAATGCGGTGAACTGACCAGTCTGTTTGCTGACAAATGCGATTTACATGTCACAATCAAATTCTTTCCAGAGTTGGTGATGTTTAAAATGTCCGAGTGATACTTCTCCATGATTCTTCCTACCTTAAACGGGTTGATCTTAACTCCTAGCTTAGAGGCGACTACTACTTCATAAGGACCTGAATTAAAGATGTCATACAAGCGAGTACTTTTCAACTTTTCTTTTTTAGGAGGAGGGCTGGACGCATTTTTTGTCACTGACTCGAAACCTAGACCTTGCGTACCATCACCATTACCAGGTTCAGCGTAAGCATGTTGACGTTTCCGAACACCAGAATTATTCAAACTAAACCAACCACCAGTGTGGTCCGTTCGTGTAGCCTTAGGGGTCTGATCGGTTTTATTAAACAAAATTGTCTCATTTGGAGGAAGGCACGGAAAATTTACATGGGAACTTAAAGAAGCATCACTGTCCGGCAACTTAGGTGTGCCCTGAGAATAATTATGGTCACCATATATTTCCTTATCACCCATATCGTCGTCCACATTGCCCGAAGCCATGGTGGCTCAGGCAAGTAAGGAAACACAAAAAGGAACCAGTAATGTAACTGTCTACTATCAAACACAAAAAAGAGAAAGGCTTGTTGATGTAAACAAACAATCTACACAAAGTAGTTGTGATACAAAACCGAGAAAAGTCTCACAGGCCTTAAGAGTTTTTTTGTACAAAACGAATATCACACTTCACATTTTGTGTGGAGACTCCAAAAACTTAACAAAAAACACAAATTAATCTTTAAAATTAAAAGTTTTTCAACGCTCAAAACTAACCAAACTGAACACTATACAAACACCCAGCTGATGATGTAGCCTTTTAAAAGTGCACCAAAAAAAACACCTGTTAATTGTTTTTGTGAGCTAACCTCAAAAGTTGGTTTTTTTTCCTTAGTAAAAATCATAATAATCCAAAACAAATAAGGCCAATGTAAACAAAAAATGACTTGCAGACTATAATTTTAATGCAAGATTTTGACATTTCTTCAATTCAACGTATATATCTGTTGTTAATAAAGAATATTTAAATTAAGATGGAAGTCAACTAATAAACGTAAACAGATAATGAAATTTTAATTAATTTACTTTAAAATGGTTTATCTTTGCAGTATGATGAAAAACGTTGTTCTTCACTCAGACGGAAAGAGTTTTTTATGTGATTAATCGCTGTTTCTGAGCTCGGCTTCGCCTTGCTCGTAAAACGCGATTGTCCTAGTGATGAAAACTACTATTCTGGTATTTAGGCCTACCTAAATATTTATTATATTAATATTCAACCCCCTTATTTTTTTCATTTTTAGCGAATATCCCTATAGGGAATACGCTATTACGGTAGTAGCCATGGTAAGACCTAAACCCGGGACCATGATACTTTTTTGTTTTAAGGTCCCCAGAAGCCAAAAACACCATTCGTTCATTTTCATTTATATGTATATATATATCTATATCTATATATATATATCTATGTGTCCGTGGTACTGATAACTTTTGACAGTGACCTCCGATTTTGATGAAATTTGGTATGAAGGTGTAAGACCAGGTCTATTTTCATGAGTTCGCGAACCAGCGTGATCGGGTTATGGGAACGGGGTTTTATGGGGTTTCAAAGGGGTCAAAAATGGGTTTTTGCCATTTTTGGACCTCATTTTTCAAAATTTATCAATTTTAACTAAAACCATTTAAAAGAGCTCAAAAAACAAACAATTTGGTATTTTGAATTTTTATCTTAGCATAACTGGTTATGGGGAAAATCCAAAAATATGTTTTCCATGTTATCCTTATGGGAAATCAAGAAAACCCTATACCTTGCTTATTTATTGACATAACTTAATCAAATTTGGTATGTACATTATGTAGATAGGGTTTTAACTTATACTTGCTTTGAAAACCCATATGGCGGCAAACGTACATACTCACCCCCATGGGGTTTAAGGGAAAAATAAAAAATTTCCATAGCTTGATACAATTTTGTGTTTACATTCACCAATTATTGATTAACTTAGATTTTCTAACAACACCCCATGGTAGCAAACCTACATACTCGATCCTATGGTGTTTTTATGGGGAAAGTAAATAATCTGAAATTCCATTGGAAATTCGCTGAGTACGCAGGTCTGCTGCGACAGGGGTATTTAATTCTCTTATGTCCCATGTAAAACTGTTTTCTTAATTATTTCTATGCCTGTGGCATTTTGACTTATATAAGCAAAATTTTTAATTATTATGCATTTGGTTTTCATATCTATATATAAAAGAAAGTCATGTTAGTTATACACTACTTATATCTCGAAAACGGCTGAACTGATATGGTTGAAAATTGGTGGGAAGGTAGCTTAGAACCAGGAATAACATTTAGGTTACTTTAAATTTAAATCAATATTCCTCCAAAGGGGTGTGCCCTACACGTTTTCAAAGTTACCATGTTATTCCTATGGAAGCAACAGTTTTGTATTTCAACATATGATTACATTAAGGAATACTAGTAAAGGTGTTGCTCGAAATCGAGCAATTTATTTTAATACAATATAAATGTTACTTTTATTCCTAAATCATTCACGTCCAACCAATCCAATATTGTGAATATCTGCAATCACCAAAACTACACGTATTTACAGCTGATTATTAACAGATGTTTAAAATGCTTTATTCAATCCCAATGTTATTTAAATGGAAAATTTTTAGATTTTAATGGTGGATAACGCCTTTATTTTCTGTCAGATTCTCATCAGTTTTTGGCGGAAACAACTACAGACCAAGCCTTATCCAACGACACCAAAAACTTGAAAATCGGTTGAAAATTGTAGGAGGAGTTCTCAAGACAAAAAAACCCTTAGCGTATTAAATAAGTATAGATTAATTTAGTAAACAGTTGTTCTCATTTAAATTATTAATCGAAGATCGATAATTAAAAAAAAAAAAAACTAGATTATATTATAGAATTGCGGCGAGTGAGCTTAGAGAACGAGCTAATTCTGACTGGGAGTGATCAATGACTGATTCATCACGAAATATCAGGAACTACCTTACAGATTAACTTGAAACTTTGAACACAAATTCGTCTTGCCTCTTAGGTCCTCACTAAGAAACAATTTTGTGAAATTCCTTCAGGGCTCCGCCCCACAGTCCTTCGAAATTTCAATATAACGCTATCCGAATGGCCAATTTAAAATTTAAATACGACCAAATTTGAATACGAATTCAAAACATTAACAAATAAAATGGTTTGTTTTTAAGCTCTTTTGAAAGGTTTTAGTTTAAAATGTTGAATTTTAAAAATTTAGGTCCGAAAATGTCAATAACTCACTTTTGGACCTTTTGAAAATATATACAGTAAGAAAGATATATTTTCTAAAAGGTTCTCCTTAAAGATTCTCCATGTATAGTGATTAAAAAGTCTGCTTTGTTTACATGAAATCAAGTGTTTTGATTAGGAGGGACGAATATTGGCAGTAATTGAAGATGATCTACTTTGAGGTGCTGTGTTAAAATTTGGTGACTAAAAATATTTTTAAATCTGACAGATGAGAAAATCTATTCAATTTAAGGACAAACAAGACAACGAAATGGGTATGATACAAAGTAATGAAAGTTTACTGACCCTGAAATTTGTGCTGAACATCCGTCATGTTTTTTCTCACTACCGCTTTTCTATGTTATATTAAAAAGCCGTCATAGCTCTAAAGGACTATGATTTCTTTAAAAAACGTATTTTTCATAGATCAATATAAGTTTAACAATAGACAAAATGAAGCATTTGCAAATGGGTGGCTTAGTAATACAGGATTTTAAAGAGTGCTTTGGAGGCAAATGGTCTATTCAAACGGTATTGTTAAAATATTATGTAAATTAAATTTTCTGGATACCATCGTTGTAAAGAACTGGTAACCCGCTATTTTTCATATTATTTTAATTTAATGATTAGGGGCTTTTACCCCTATGAGCCATTAGTTTGTCACATAATTCAAGACCCTGAATTTTAATATGTAAAATCATTATTTTTTCTTTTATGAAAGAGATGCAGCAAGAGGAACAAAAAGTAGCAGCAAATATATGAAATCTAGGGTAATATATTTCCAAACCGTTTTGTAATGTCTTTTAAAAGCATATAGTTATATAGCATATAGCTTATAGCTCAGTGGTGCAATATTGAGAAACTTGACCCCCAGCTATTCCGAGCCTAGAGCAAGGCTTTGTATCAGACAGCTGCAGATTGGACACTGTAATGCGATTACTCGGTTCGTACTGGCCCTTGGTCATATTGAACTCGATTGCCATGTAGAGCACTTCAATGTGGAAATATTATTTATCGAAAGCTTTGTGTGTCACCGATACTGGAAAGAACTATTACTCAAACATTTTAAACTGATTATTAGTAATTCAAGATGTTATATCTCTTTTGTTGCATTTTATAAGTCTAGAGATCTGTTTCTATTAAATATTAATATTTGGTAAACTATTCAAAAGTGTATCGATAGTCAACAACAACAATAATTTAGTGTATTCAACAATAACAAAATCTAAATCATTTATTTGGCTCAAATTTTATGTGAAAAAGGTCAAAAATAATTCTAGAGATGACAACGAATAATATAAATGAGTATTTATTAAAATTGTGAACTTTTACACCTATAGATACATTGTTGACAAATTCAGTGAATGCCAACTTTTCCACTTGTATATCATTTAGCATATATTACATATTATTACTTCCATACCACTAACATAATATTTTGTTACAGCAAAACCAAAATTAGTCCAACAAAAACCTTTTTCTCAAATCTTAAAATAAAAAATTATTATTAATAGTATAATGGTTTAGTAAAGGATATTTTTCGTCATATAAGCTCTTCTTTGTACCGTACTTGAAGGAAATGAAATGTACAAATTCCTAATTGGGTTCTCAGTAGAATTTAATTTAAAACCGAATAAACTTTTGAATTGAACTGTTCGTGGTAGCCATTTCTGGCCACTGGCTCTCACCTGTCAACTGCAACAACCGATTGTTTGATTTGTTGGCTGAGCAATTTTCTTTCAATCTCCCCCTTCCACCAAATCTTTGCTCTCTTGTAATTTTTTCACCAAAGATTCGGTTTTGCCGAATTTGTGTGCTGATTTTGTTCCTTAGGAGGGAGTATTTATAGACCTCATACAGTATATGCATACTTAAATAGTAATGAAATAATTTGCCTAGTCAGTGGTTCTTATTGGTTTCTTTTCACGTAGTTTTATTTTAAAAAATAAAATAAAAACAAAACTTTATGTGTTTAGTATACTCTTTGATAATGAAAATTGGCTAGCATTTAACACTTGTATATCTGTTCAGTACATATAATTTTACTTGAATTTAGTGATGATAAATTTTTTTCTAACTTTAATTTCTTAGTTCATCATTGTTATTTTATACTAGCTGTTTCCTCTCACAGCTTCATTCATGATTGAATTTATTTTATAGATAATTAATCTCGTTTGCTACTCACTTTCCATTGTCAGGTTTAGCTCGTTCGCTACGCTCACTCGCTGTCTCACTCACCTTATATATAAGAAATTGCTGGAATAACTAAAATTATAATTTTTCATTGAATTTGTTTCTTAGCAACCAATAAAAATAGATAAAATAGAGATTTTCAGATTGTTTTTACAGACTATTGTATGCCCTCTGGGTCAGAGCCCTTTGGACAGATTGCACCTAACTTCACACTAATCATCCTTGAATAATGCTTAATATTGCCTGAAAGTTTCACTACAGGGGTTTCGGAGTTCATAGGCAGTATACATAAATACATACATACTTAATCTTTTATAGATATAGATAATTTGCACTATGGGCAAAGATATATTTTAATAATCAGAATATTAAGTAATGAAGCCTTCTTTCAATGTATATTATTCTACTTGTGTATATTTATGAATTGGACTTATCAGTATATTCTACAGTGTAGGATTTAGTAACAAGGTTTATCCAGTGCATTACCTATTGTTTCATACATGTTAGTCAACAAAGAGACAAAAAAAACTATAAACCATCCAACCAGTACATAAGTAGAGACGTAAAGAATTTCTACCCAAATTCCCCATAAAAAGGAATTTAGTCATACACTAAGCTGATGATTTAATCATAATTTAGCCTCACTTAAATTTTATGAAATATTTTAAACATTATAAAGTTAAGATTTTTGTAATAAATTAAAATTACTTTCTGACGAGTTGGCTGTGGAATTTTTAAATATACTCATGCTAATTTTATTCTCTCTCATTATTTTGTTTTCTTCTTTCTTTACCCCCTTTGACTTTAAGCAAGTCAGTTAATGTTTGGTGGCTTTTAGGATGGTGACATCACTCAGAACTTATTCAATGAACTTTGTTTTAATCAATTTGTGGCTGCGGTTTGAAAGTTGGAGAGCGTCATTACCAAGTTACGCACTCAGCGCAACTCAGGCCACAACTCTCTTGTTCCTTGCCTTATACTGTAATATGGTTGCTTGCAAAACAGTCCACTGCCTTATTATCAATGAAACTTACCATTAATGCTTATACAGTACTTGAAAATTATTTATACTCATAGGTTTTTTCCTCAATTAAACTTTGGCAGTGTTACTACATCTTAGTTATTCACTATAAAAAACAAACACGATGGTTTTGTAAGTTTAAAGGTATGTTTCTGAATTACAGCAAATTGAAGGCACAAGTGCCCAACATGTGCTTGGCACATATCGCACGTAATTTTTCACACTTTCACACTTTCTAGGCACTTGTCCGGCACAAGTCACACGACTAACTACAGATGTTCATCATTACTTCTATGGTGAAGTTGTACCAAGTTGAGTACCAGGAGGTGGTTTGTTATTGATTGTACGTCTTCGCCATGGATGACTTAGCAACCTCAGCATTTTTCATTTTAGCGGGGCTTATAATGAGTGGAGAAAAATAGACGAAAATGAACTAGGTAGTAGACAAGAAGTTTTTTTGCTTAAAGAACATTAGAAGGAGCCTTTAATTTATTGATGAGAGATTTACAAGTACAAAGTGGGTACACAAATTTCCTATGAATGACTTTTTTACAGCATGCGGTAATTTGGAGCAACTTTTCATGCACATGTGACTGTTTTCAATGCAACTGAGCGCATGTGCCTGTGACTCGCGGTACAAGTTTTATCGCACTGTCGGCTGGCACAATTTTTCCGATGGCACAATTTTGTCGATGGCACTTATGCCATGGTGTTTCCATTCCTACAAGTTTGGAGATTTGTGCTGGGCACATCAAATCAAATCAAATCAATCTTTATTCAACACATACAAAAATATGTACATGAATGCGTCATAATTGTAAAAAAATACTTATTGCCTACAACTAAAGCTAATATTTACAATAATAAGCCACTTTATTATTTGTTATGGTTCCATAAATTCTTCAATACTATAAAATTCACAATCAATTAAAAATCTCTTCAGTTTATTTTTGAATTTGTTGAAATTTTCTTCATTTTTAATACTACAAGGGAGGGAATGCATGAATTTAATTCCGATGTAATTAGGACTTTCTTTAAATTTTTCTTTATTGTGCTTTTTAATTAAAAAATTTGATTTGTTTCCAGTGGCGGCCGGTGGTTAGGGACGCTGGGGGGGCTCTTATCATTATTTTATTTATATTTTACCCCAGTGAAGATAAGTAATGTCTGCTTCAGGAAAAACGGTTAAATCTTATATGTCAATAAATTATAGTTACTCCATCAAACAGGTAGAGTTCGATCACAAAGTTGAATTAAATTGCAATATTGCCTAAAAATCTTAATCACAATTGCTGATGAAAAGTCATCTCTGTTGCACATAACTGATAATCTGTTGTACTGCAGAGTATCAGTTATGTACAACAGAGATGACTTTTTAGGTCAATAAAATTTACCTAAAACAAGCAGTTGTTTACCGTCAATTTTATTCAGTTGATATGAATCCATTTAATGCTTAGGCCTACTTCTTTTTCGTGACATTTGTTTGAATTGAGGAAACAAATCAGACTGAAATAGTTTTGCCGCGGACAGGTGCGTGTTCTAAGAATTAAAAGCGGTCCGCTACCCCGGATGTTAAGATGTCACACACTTCCTTTTTGCGACAATATATTTCCGGTCTTCAAACCATGTTTGCGTCTGGGTTCATGTACACTGTTCACATACTGGACTAATCAGGGGAGTTTCTTATTTTTTGTACTTCATATTTACTGTACTGTAATTCTTTATCGTACTTGAAAGCCTTAATACAATCAATTGTTTTATCAACTGTAAAGGATACATCGCGATGTGAGATTATTTTGCCATTGACTATGAATACCTAGTCAATGATTTTGCTTAACAAAATCCAGCAAAAAAATAAATAAAAAAAATAAAAATAAAAATTTGCATCTTTTAAGACATTTTGTAGGCCTATAGTTTTATTTAATGTCGCAAATCTAATGTTGATCTTTCCAAGTACTTCATCCAATTCTATGCACGCCTTGATGTGTTTGTCACTCGTTTTATGTATCCTGTTTAGTTCAAATGTTTAATCTCTGAAATACAACCAACAGTTAAGGCACGATCCTGAATCCCTATAATCAAGCAAGTGTTACAGAAAAACGAGTTTTTAATTTTACAGCCACAGAGCCAATTGGCCTAATTGTATAAATTTCTAAAACACTTTTGATTAAAACTATTTTTCTTTTTGTTCAACTTTGCATTTGATTAATAACTAAATCGGGCCTTAAAAGCCCCAGGAGCTTCAAAGTAATTCTAATATTCAATATTTTTTTTCATTCTATTACCCACTATACAATTTACCTGGTGTAAATGTTGCTCATCTCCAACGTCACCCATTTCACTTTCACCCATTTACATTTCCTCACAAATCTATATAATTCACAATTTTAACACAACGCACACCAACACGTACAACATTACGCACAACAGAACCCAGACGGACGACTGCATTGCGAGGGAGCTGACAGTCACATTTTTGGCACTGCCCGGTTGGTAGCAGTGGCTGGAGCAGTGGCGCGCGCAGCCTAGGGCGCCGGGCAGAGCGTTGCATTAGCAGCCGTTGGGTGTGCCTGTGTGAGTGAGCTGCGCGTATGCGCGTCTCCATTTGATTTTACAAGAGCGCTAGGACGCCGTGGCCGGCGTCCGTCGCTCCTGCACGAGCCGGCCGCGACAGAATTAGAGACACAATCGTCGTCGATTTTGGATTTATTTTGATACGATCTGTTTCTATCTTCAACTAATTGTCATTCTGTTAAATATTCCCACAATAATATTTTTGTTAGTTTATTTATTTTGATTTTTAGTCAATTCTTTAGGAGGGGCGGCGTCCGGGAGTCCTTATGGGCGAGCCGCCACTGTTTGTTTCTCGTATTATAACTGTGTATGTCTTTCTGTCTTAGTAATTTTGCCTCATGGTTTTTTACATACAATATGGTTTTATAAATGTAAAGGCTATAAACAGTCAAAAACTCTAATTCTCGAAAATGATTCTTACAAGATTTATTTTTATCCAAATTGAGGATGCATCTTATGGCCTCCTTTTGTAAATGTAAAATTTTATTTAAGTTAAACTTACTTGTCCCCCCATAAATTTCAATTCCGTAAGATATATGTGAGTGAACATTGGCAAAGTAAACTGTTCGCAAAATTTCTGTGTTGCATAATGGATTTAATCGTCTAATCACGAAAATTCCCGAGCTAATTTTTTTTACAAATTTTATCAACATGTGTGGTCCAGTTGAGTGCACTATCTAATGTAAGGCCTAGAAATTTGGTTTCAGATACAAAATTATCTGAAAAATGTTTTTTTGAGTTTCTACATTCAAACATCATGAAGGTTGTTTTATTTTCGTTTAGTAGAAGGTTTTTCTCGCTTAAGTAATCTTTTAGTGTTGAAATTGAATTGTTAATTTTGGTTTCTAGAAGTTCAATCTCTTTACCGTGAACTGACAAACTTATGTCATCTGCATACAAGTGTAGGGTGTTATTATCTACATGATTGGATACATGTTTTGGCATCCCTCCCAAGTAGCATAGGAACAGGAACGGACCTAACACTGATCCCTGTGGCACAGAATATTTTACTTCTCGTACTTTTGAATTAATGTTGTACATCTTATTTCCATCAATGTGTCCAATGCTAACATACTGTTGGCGGCCTTCTAAGTATGATTAAATTCAATTTAATTCTTTTCCGTCTATTCCATACATTTTAAGTTTATTTAATAGGTAAGAGTGGTGAACACTATCAAATGCTTTAGACATGTCCAAAAAAGCACCAAAAACCTTGTTGTTCTTGTTGTTGTACATGTGCCCGACATGTACCCAAAAAAAATTTGTTATAATGGATCGCACCTCAATGCTTATAAAACACTCATAAAAGAAGATTGACATATTTTCATTCATCCATCATAAAAAGTTATAATTGAAGTATATCTCTATGACAAATGATTCATATTCCTAAGTATGATGTTAAAAAAGATTTAAATTCAAAGGCTTCCTTATAATTTTTTAGATCATTTTTGAGATCACATGGAGAAGTTAATAGATGTCAAATGATATACATTCAAATATCAATATAAATAGTTAACCTGTCAAAATTATAATATTTTAATGAATTTTCAGTATTTCCTTTATGATACCTTAAAAATACTACCGATCTATTAGTGATGTATTAACAAAGATGCAAAAACCCACATAAACTTATAAGAACCTAGTAAAATGTAAGTTTCATAGTTGGAGGACATTCTGGCTTTTTAGCTGCTAAAACGGCCATTGTTCATAATAATAGGTGAAACTTGGTTGATTACTCCGTTTGCTGGCGGAAAGTATGATCCTTACAAGTAATTAGTGAGCATTGTTCAACATTGAATATTAAATTACTCATTAATTAGTTACAAGAAGCATATTGTTCCTTAAAACTTTCTATATAATTCTTTTCTACCTGTTTTTAACATACAATAGACTCTCGCTAATCTGCGTAACATCAAATGATGATGGTGCTGGACTAGTACAAATAACATACTAGTGGAAGAGGTCAATTTAAGTACATTGGAACAGTTTTTATTTCAAGATATACTCGTCCAGACCGTCTGTTATTGTGATCGGACTGCAGAAAAAGCGGATGCTTGCGATATAAAACGACGTTTAACACCATCAAATATCTATAAACTTTGAAATACAGTGGAAACTTCATATATTGAATCTGAAAGGGAACGTGAAAACTTTGTAATTTCAAGATCTTCAATATACTGAGGTTTTTATACATCCAGGTGGTTTCGGACCATCTTCAATATCCTGAGGTTCATCACAACCATCCATTACTTATTTCCAATAGTCCTGTAAAGTGTAGAATAAATGCTATTTTACCGTCTTAAGATAACTTACATTTTGTCATTGCACAAAGGAATAGCAGGCCATTGTAACATTGTAGGTTATTTTAAATGGAGTTTTTGTCTCTAACTGATCAGGGCAAAGACTATAAATGATGACACTGAAAACTAAACAATGCTGCAAACACACAAACGAGCATCGAGCGGGACTAGAAGACGTCTGTAGTCTTATACATATAGGAAACATGGGTTTGTAAAATTAGTACTCATGAGAATAATTTAAAATTTATTTCAATTAAATGCAAATAAATGTTTCATTGCACTTTTATTATGAATAAAACATCAATAGCACAATTATTAATATGTTAACTGCAAATGGAGGAAACAGGAACAGTGCTGCAAATACCAGGGAGCATAGAAAGTAGACATGAAGAAAGTAGAAATGACTACTGTTGTTTTGTCGTATTCAGCAAAGGAATGATGTTTCATTCTTAAATTTTTAATTATATGTTGAAATCTTGTCCATTTTATCTTACCTTGTTGAAGCAAAATAATTCAGACTATACAAATATGTACATACCTGTTGAAAAACAATTAAAATTTTATTAAAAGCGCAGATTTCAACATAAAAAATAATGTTATGGAATTGTAGAAATTTTATTCAAATGACATGCTGGGAGGTATTTCCCATAATAATATTCTATTGTGTTAGAGGGCATTGTGATCAATGAACTTTTAAAAAAATAGGACTTACTTTGCTGCGGTATTGGTTTAAAAGATTTTTTTTTGCCGCGTCTGCACTGGCCGAACATGGCCGCCGAACAAAGTTCTACCGAACCTTTGTTTGTTCGTTGCTAACCCTTTAGAATGTAAATCACATAGCTGGTGATTGTTCGTTAGGAATGTTTGTTGATTTTTTGTGTTCGCCGAACAAGTTTGCCTCGAATGTTCGGCCAGTGCAGACGCGGCTTTAAGTGATGAAGTTATGTCAGTCAAATTCTTGAATATTAAAAAAAAAGTATCAAAGAGCAGAATGAATTCCTCTTTAAAACCAAAATTCTTTACTAATTCAAATTTTATTCCTATCATTTTAATTTTTATTAGTTTATTGGAGGTTTGATATTTTGGGATTTTAAATCAATTATCAGGATTAATCTCCTAAAATAGTTACTGTCATCTTCATAAACAAAACAAAAACCGTGAGTGTTAACTAAAAAACATTATTCACTATATACCTAAAACTCAAAATAATTCCTAAATACATTATAATACATTCATTATAATATATATCCATAATAATCCTACCTATGTTCTTGCTCCTATATTGTCAACATTGAATGGAACCTCCGAGGCTTGACGGCATCGCATGTCGGAAGCCCAAAGATTGACACTTACAATACTGCATAATGGCTGGTGGCGCCATCTTGGTTCCCTTCATGTTCAGCGCGGAGCACCCCTCTCGTCAAGCTTGTTAGCAATTCCACTTTCGCTTTTGCCCTCTTTTATCGTGATATTTTCAAAATCTCATTTCAGTAGGTTGTTGGCTAAAGGGAATAGAGTGAAGTATCTTCTTTTCGTACTTTTTTAAAAGAAAACAGGACAATTTTTTGAGAATATAATAATTGATGGTTACTGGCTGAAAATTTGTACTTCACTAATAATTATGTCAAATGATAAAAAAATTTATAATAGTAAACCAATTAATTTTGTTCAATATGTTTAATGTGTTATTAGTTTCATTTTTTGCATGCTTTAAAATTGTTAATCACAAGTTAAAATGTGAAAAAATGTAAACCTGCAATGAAGCTGTCAAAAATTTGCTTTTGAACATTTTTTATACTGGAAAATCAGTTTAGTGATTGTTTCTAAAGGTAAGCTGCAAGCTACTCCTGAATTTAAATGTATAACATTTAAAAAGTCTTCACAATAGAAGTCAATCTCCACACATCCAGTATCTCCCTCTGCAATATATGTAAATGCATATTATGCATAATACAAACGCAACAAAGAATATTATAAATAAATATTATTTTTTATTTGAAAGCTATTTCGTTTTTTTTTTTTTTTTTTTTTTTTTTTTTTTTTTTTTTTTTGAGTGGGGGTGATACTTTTCTTTCACATTGTGATATCCACCACCGTGGGGGTGTTCTGAGCATTGTAGGAGGTTCCTTTGATGCTCCCGCCTGATATACATTTGAACCCAATCATGTTCACTGGCTCTAAATTAATCTTTGCAAAAGGCAAGCAGAGTTCTGCTTTACACTCTCTTGACCTAAAACTCTAAAATATAACGATTTTACTATTTTTTAATTCCTAAAAATAACATTGTAATTTTAACTTGGATGAACTCTGTGCTGTTAAATTATTAAACACAGTTTTCAGAGAAAAGTATATTTTTAGTTAAGATGTTTACGCAAGGGGTATGGAGTAGTGAGATTCATTTTATGCTATTCTAATTTGAAATTATTTTGTTCTTTATTGAAAACTATCGTTATTTTTTTCTGTTGAGTACTTTTACCTTAAAAGATAGTTCTTTCAAATTTCTAGGACTGGATAGCTTTTTTACATACGCTTTGTTTTTATTGTTAGTGTCATAAATGTCACATGTGATATGTTAGAAAACACTTTCCATATTAAATAGAAATCTTTTGTCAAACTTTATCTAACATTCTGTTTAAAATACATACAACAATTTAGTAAAAATGATAAAAAGAATATTCTCATGAGCAAGTATTTGCCCAATGACAAAGTTGCTTATTTTTAAATAATGTATATGAGGCATTAGAAGAAGTTTTGCTGCTTATTAAATTGTCCCTGAGTTAAAAATTCCGTAGAAGTAAGTATGTTTAAATACGTTAGTTCTAATGTTATACTTCATGTTTCGAGTTTTTTTTTCTCCAAATTCCAGTGACTGACACACATCCCAAAAGTGTAGAACAAAAGTTCTTTTTGGCGGAGATTTCTTTATAGACATCAACTATTGCTACTTTGGTTGCTGCAGAGGTTATAATAGGATCATTTGTCATGTCACAACCGCTTCTCTGTGTCCCCTCAAATTTCTATCCCTACATTGGCAACCAAAGCACTTATCTGTTGAGACATTTAATTTATTACTTATAGTTTAAAGCTGGTTCGGTCAACTTTTTTGTACTACAATTAGAATGGGAACATTTTACATTTTTACATGGCTCGATCTGAAAGTAGCTAATCTCTCAACAAAAGCTGGGAGGAAGTCCTTGAGGATTATTTTTATCATTCTGTCTGCTTAATTAGCAAGGGTTAGTGGAAAGAGTCGCACATTCCTATTTTATAGCGATAAAAACTTTAAAATGATATTGGTTAGATTAAATTTAACAGAAAATATTATGATTTTTGAGCATTATGTACTAAGTAATTTTCAACCGTGCAGGTAAATGAATAAATAGTTGAGCATTTATATCAACTGTTTAGAAACTTGTGGTAGATCTGAGGTTCGTAGATTTAGCACTCCTAGCCTTTTTCCAATTCTATAAACATTTTGGTCGATAATATTTTATTAGTTACATCAACAATAATTCGTAGATTATGACTCATGATTGTTGTGGAAATGATGGATTAACTCCATGATGGATGTGGAAATGGGGGCTGCTGGTTCCAGTGATGCTAATATTTGTCTCAGACACATTACAACCTTTATGGCGGACATTTCTTTATAGACATCAACTATTGTTGCTTTGGCTGCTGCGGAGGTTACAATAGGATCATTTGTCATGTTACAACCCTTCTCTGTGTCCCCTCAAATTTCAAATTAGCACTTCTTTCACTTGGTGCAAATTGGCAACCAAAGCACTTCTCTGTATCACAACCCCTCTTCTATATTCTCATCGCATTCCTCCCCCTCAGACCAGAGTTCAAACAACCATACTTGGAGAAGACTGTTGTCTGAAGTCTCTATCAGCTAAACACTTTTACCGAAACCCCGGTCTGTAAAGCCTCTCATAAGTTAGAACCATTTTTTCCCCTTCAACCTGACTAAGTCACAGTAAATTAGAGTAAGTCTTTCATAATAGGTTTACTCTTTAAAGAATGATTTATTCATTAACACAATATTTACAATTTTTTTCTCTTAGGTATCTGAAACCTCGATTTCTTTGACCCAGTGCATATATTATCAATTTTACTGGCATATACATCAACCGAAACACTCTGTGTCACAGATCGCTTTAAATTCTGAGATTACCCGTCAAAATCAAGGCATCAAACCAAACTGAACATACAATATATCATCAAGTAGAGGAGGATAGTGGAAAAAGGTATTTGAGGGATGGACCTCACGGTGTTGCCAATTACGTGTTACTGAAAATTCCCGTGGGCTTGTCAGTTTATGGGTTTCACTAAAAGTGTTAATAATGTGGAAGAGGAGATATTCCATACTTGATGGAGGCTATTCCCTCAGATCCTGACTTGTTGTAGGACTCGGAGGACGAGATATCACACCTGGAGTGGGAGACGGTGAAGGTCCGCTTCATCAAGGCGGGGACACTTCAGCGGCTGGTGGAGAGTCTGGCCACGGATGAGGGAGAGCTCGAGTCTACGTACATCAACGTCTTCCTGGCGACGTATCGCACCTTTGCCACGCCCAAGCAGGTGCTCAGCCTGCTGCTGGATAGGTGGGTTGCGGAAACTTTGTCAACTAATAGACTTAATCAGCCATTGAGTAAATATAGATTACAGTAGCAAAAATTAAAAAATATATATTGAATCAAATTGTAATGTAAAAATTGAGAGTAATTTTTTAAGTGCAAGCAACGTTTCTGTGTTAGTTACAAATAACAAAATGTAGGGTGATTGAAAGATTTAAGAGTTTTGTCAACATACAATAAAGTATCCATGAAACACTGTTCTTAATATCTGCAAAATTACAAAAAATACTTAGTTTGATAGCCTTTAATGCTGTATGTAGGTAAGGCTTTAATGTATGTTTCCTCTTTACAACAATATTTTTCAAGTTGGACAGTACCGTTACAAAAATTCATGTAAACGTGTTGGTCCTCTGTAAGCACTTGACTACTCTGATTTAAAACCATGTTAAGTTTCATTGTGTAGACACACCTTAAGAACTTATGTGTAACAGTTCAATCACTCAGTTAAATGTAACCTAACACCAAAAGGGCATAAAAGTGTAAAATTCTTCCAGTAATTAATTGAAGTATGGTTACCAAAAGTAAAAAAAATCATATTGACAGCAAACGGCGCTAAAGAATAGTTCACATTAGATAATTTAGCTGTTAAAAACTTTTAATATCTTAGTAAGAGAGTAAGCACCTATTCCCTTTGACCTTTCTGTTGACATATTGTACTCTAACAAATGCTAAACTTAGTGGATTTAGGGGGTTTTTGACAGCTTTCCCTAAAAAAAAGTGTTTAGGACTCACTAATAAAAATGTAACTTTCATCGATGCATAAAAAATAATAATGATAATAACAGTTAATTTGAGTAATCAAAGTTATTCCAAACTCTATTGTAGAGCCGATGTTGATTTTGCAGTGTTTTATATTGATTATTGATTGTTTAATTCTGGTCTGCCAATCGTTGTAGAAAATTCTTTACTTTTTAGAACTTCTTCCTTATTTTAAACTTATTAATTTGGTAGAAAAAAATCCTGCTTATTATTATACACACACTTCGGGATTTACTTATATAAATTAATTTTCTCCCACATAATTTACAATTTAAAAAATTTCAGTTTTGATCAATTACAATATTGTATACGTTTGAAAATGTCTGCAATGATTGTTTAAATAGTTTGTTTGTTCATCTAATAATTATTTTGTCCTAAAAGATATTGTTTCTTGTTTGTTACTTTATTATTCAACTGTATTTTTTGCTGCAGGTACGAACAGCTGGCCAACAACGAGTTAGATCTACCTGAGATGGTTTCTGATCAACACAGAAAGTGAGTTATACTGGTTCTATACTGTTTTATGTTAAAGTAGTTCATTTTCAATTTGTATGTAACTGTCAGTGGTTCTCATGATATCTAATAACTGGTAACTATTATTATAACCATTCAAGAGATTCAATAAATTTATGTTTCATGAACATGATTCAGTGTCAGAGAGCCAAATAATGTAGGAGGCCTACAGATACTTTGTGTTACATGTGTATGATTTTGAATCTTTTACAACCTCTTACTATCAGTAAAAAACATTTTAGTTAAATTTTATAATCCACAACAGTTTTTTTTTTTTTTTTTTTTTTTTTTTTTTTTTTTTTGAATTTGTTTGTAGTTTAAAACCACTGGTTGTTTTATTTTGTACCATTATTTCTTTGCAGTAACTCTAGCCTTTCTTGTTAACTAGTGAAGCCCCAAACGTGTGTTTGGTTTTTTTCTTTTTTTTAACTATAATTTTTTATGTACCTAAAATTTTGTTAAATTTTTATGTTTTTTTTATATGTTGGGTCAACAATTATTTTCCTTTTTTAGTTGAAGTTACTCACCAAAATACTTCAAAACAATAAAAATTTAGATTTTTATCTTGAAAATCCCGGGATTGAAGATTAAAAATCCCAGGAGTTTTAGGTATTCAAAATCGTTTGGGATCCCGGGATTGACATCACTAAAAGGACCCCCTCTATGAATCAAGTATTAAAGTGTTCATAATAAATTTACTGTAAGATTCATATATATGTATCTATGTGTCCATGAACACAATAACTTTTGAAACCTCCGATTTTTATAAAATTTGGTACAGGGGTGTAAAGCAGCATTTACTTGATAGAGTTGTCAAACTAGAATGATCGGACAACATTAATGGGGTTTTATGGTGTTCCATTTCGTTAAAATGGGCTTTTGGCATTTTTGACTTTAACTTGAAAAAAATCAACAAACTTAATCTAAACCATTTAAAATGGTTCAAAAAAATAAACAATTTAGTATTTTGAATTTTTGACCTGGCTCAAATGGTTATGGAGAAACTTCAAATATGTTTCCCATGTTATTCTTTTGGGATATCAACAAAACCCTCTATATTTTTTATTTATTGACATAGCTTGATACAACTTGGTATTTACATTTACTAGGAAAGGTACACTTTATATTTGCTTGCAAAACCCTTGTGGTGGCAAACCTAGATAGGACCCACCCCCACGGTGTTTATGGGAAAAATAAAAAATAACAACGTGATCAAAATTTTGGTATTATACATTTACTAAGTAATTTTTAACTTATATTTTCTCACAAAACCCATGCTGCAAAAAACCTACGTACTCACCCCCATCGTGTTCATAGGGAAATATAAATTTCAAAATTTGGTCGGAAATTCGCTGAGTACGCAGGTCTGCTGCGACGGGGGCATTTTTATGTACATAATCATGAAGACACCCTCTCATCAATCAACTGACATGATGTGAATTTTGTGTTCAGTTTGCCACTTGTGGTCGAGTAGTTGTTTTATAAAGCAAAAGAGGTTTCGAAGAAATCTTCCCATACAATGTTTCTGCTCTTAAAAAAACCAAGATTAAATCATGGTGCTGGCCAGTAAGTGCATGATAATGCTAGAGAAAATAATAGAAGATATACCTAGGGCAAAGGTACTCAAGTCAGGCGGCTGACCACAAATGATTACATGCCTGTATACCAAAATCTTACCTTGTGACATGATAAGTGATTAATATTGATGACACATTGAAGAATATTACATGTATCTATATGAAAAAATTTGCATGAAAAGTTGACTCATTTGCTTCGGTTGCACCACGAGACTCGATCCTCCTCGGTTGCAGGACACTGGTGCTGGCGCTGCACGTGTGGCTCGACTCGTACCCGGAGGACTTCCGAGATCCGCCGCTGCACGCGACGCTGCACCAGCTGCTCAACTTTGCGCAGGCGCATCTGCCCGAGTCGGAGCTGCAGCTCAAGGTCAAACATCGGCTCGAGAGGTTCGTCCGGGACGACGAGATGCTGGGTCAGTGAAGCACTTGGTGCATAAATAATTTTGAACCTTTGTGATCCTGACCATCATTTTGCCCTAATGGAGATCTACAGTATCTATTTACCTCTATAAGTAATACCATAGAGTCTTGCAAACCCGGACTTTGACAACCTGGAATTCTGGATAACTTTAAAATCCTGCCAGAGCAGTAACAACGCAGTAAGTGCACTGGGTTCCAAAGCGCCATGGCATTGGCCTAGAAAACAGTTTAGGTTTTTCTTTAAGTTTTTTAACTAATGGGGTTTAAGTTTTTAGGTTTTGTATTGTGTATATTATGCATAAATAAATGTTTTTTTTTTATAGAAATAACATAAATTATTCATACTTTTCCATAGGCCTATGTTTATTTCTTTCCCAATAACCTGAGATTTTCACAATCTCAGACACCTTGCAATTCACTTTAGACTGGGTTTGGAAGACTCTATACTGTACATCTATAATTAAGATCCCGATGAAACTGGATCTATGATCTATTTATAAATAGGCAGCAATGAGAAAATAAGCCCAAGATCAGGGAGAATTTTACAGTATTTGTACAAAACTTTAAAAGATGAAAAGAAAGAATAATTTGAGGCTTTAGTAAAACTTAAATTGCGTGTTGTCTTGTTGTGACTAAATTCAAAGAAAATTCAATCAGAAATGTTATTGATATAAAATTAACTTTATTTCTATGCTGTGGATGCTCATATTAAGTTTAAAAAAATATCTAGCTAGCCCCTCAATAAATTCCCAAACCCAGCATCATGTTAATTAACAGATCGCAAAATTGTTTCAGTCAAAATCAAAAATCAAAATCAAAATCAAAGCGTTTATTTGCCATATCACAACACATAGCATTGGCAATTGTCAAAATTAGCCTAAAAAAAGGCTGCGGTCAAATGAATGAGGCTATAAAAGAGAAATTACACAGTACAATGGTATAGGCCCAAATTACCTATTAGGTCTAACAGTCATTAACTATAAATCTACATCTTAATAAATATAACAGTAGTAACAACAACAAAATTCAATGTTATTTAACAGACAAATAAAGTTCTGAGAAGTTAAACAGTTAACAAACATTGTATGGCCTATTTATAAAGACAATTGCATAAAGGAAGTGACAGGACAAATACAAGTGAAACTATCCACATAAAGTTATTGACTGTTCCGACATAAATTCATTGATCGTGTAAAAAGGATTCTAAATCAGCCAATTATAAAACTTGGTTAAAAACAGTTTATGGTTATCTGAAAAGTTGCTGTGGATTGGATTTAATTTGTTGAAAACTTTAATGGACATAACCATATGGCTCTTGAGTGTTTTACTTAGCCTAGAATAAGTTCTATTTATATTACTATTGCTTCTAGTGTTATATGAATGTATGTCTTTACAGAGAGTTGCAGTAGGTGATTTTTTAAAGGCGTACACAACAAGGTCATAAATGTACATATTTACTACAGTGGGTATTTGCAGCTGAATGAATAATGGTTTGCAGTGTGCATCAAAATCAGAATTTGTTAAATTTCTAACTATTTTTTTCTGTAAAAGAAGGATGTCATTTATTCTAGTGTTATTACCGTAAAAGTCATGTTGTCAAGTGTCCAGTACCTTCAATAAATGATCAGTTACGGATGTGGTTTTTGTGATCAATTTTCATTATTGTTAGTCCATATTTTATTGCTCATTCTAAAACTATTTTCAAGTTTTTCATTAGTAAATGAATTTAAGCATTGAGATTCTATGGTCTTAATAATGGCAGATAACTTTGTCATTTTATTTAAGGTTTATCCATCCAAGGTTGGTTTTATGAGATAATCACTGACCCAGTTAGGAGGCAGAACACTAATCCATAAGTTTTCATCATTTATTAGCAACTACACATTAAACAAAAACAGTGAAAACCCCTTATTATATTTCTGTGGAAATTTCTACAAGTATCCTTCATTACAACAATACTGACAAATTGTAATATATATATAGAATCATTTGCAGTAGCACCAACATAATAATTGATGTTTTCAGAGTCCTGTCCGCTGTTCACTCCTGACAGTCTGTACCTTCACTCCAACGGAACGCACGCCCCGCCCTACAGCTTCCCGGACATCCCGGAGCGCCACTTCGCTGAGCAACTCACACGGATGGACATGGTGAGACGTGCCCAAGTGTAAATACCGAGTAATGAAAATAACCTTAAGAAATAAACACTATTTATTTATCAAAGTAACTCCTTCCTCGTTGAAATGATTTATTTAAGACTGCATAATTTGCTTTTGTAACTGTCTAAGTTTAACCCGGGAGAACTGACATACCGGTCGAAAGGACCGGGTTGGAAGTTTTTTTTATCAAAACAATATTTCCCGGGTGTCGACAGACTTTGCCGGCACTGTACCTCACGTGCCACTTTCTAGGAACAGAATGACGCATTTCCCGTCATTTTCAAACTTGTACAGCCAGTGCAGTGGACGATTGCGTAGAAGACTTGTGCGTTCTACCGTGAGTCAGCTCCGGCGGCACGGGGTAAACGGTGCAACTGACCGTGTGTCAGTTCTCGTGTATTAAAGTTGTGACATTTTTGACGGATGACGTGTTTGTAATTAAATCATCATTCCCGTATAAACATTTTTATTCTTGAAATCATGGACTCAGAGGAACGTAATCAGATCAATAAAAATGTTTCCTTACAATTCTCCTCATTGATAAAATAAAATTGTGTAGTTCATTGACTTGCTAAAAATTGTATTTTTTAAAACAAAAAATACATAAATGAAAACTTTTGAATCAAAATGAATTTAATTTTAAGTGATATATAGATTGTTAAAAAATGTTATAAGTTCAATCAGTTTTTTTATTTCTTTCACTAAGTAAGTTTTAGGCCAAACTAAAATCTTGATAAAACTAAAAACCCATATTTTTTAAACATACATTACATAAATTATGTAAATACTTGTTTACAGTGTAAAATGTTAAAACAACTAATAAGACATGTGAATGGGTTTCAAAAAATAAAATACCGATTTATTCAATATATGAGGTATTTTATTAAAACTTGGTCTAAAAGACCGTGAGTCAGTTCTCACGTTTTCAAATCAATGTCAGTTCTGCCGGGTTAAGAAAACGTAGGCTTAACACTCACCTTAGTTGAACAATGAGCTTGGTGTTTTCAAGTAGCTCATCAATACATTTTAAGGTGAGTTAGCTGTGTCTTTTTCTTTAAAATGTTTTACTAAAAAAATTTACGTATAATTTTTTTATTTGTCTTTTTATACCGGCAATTTGAATGATCAGAACAGTAGACTAAATATGTATCCTTTGATTCTAATATGTGTTGATCCACTCGATCATTCATTTGGGTTATTCTTTGAAACTTCCACCAGAAATTCACGTATAACAACCAAGCTAATGACAACACCATTTTTTCCTTTTCAGAAGCTACTGCAAAGGCTGGTCCCGCATCAGTGTCTGGGAGGGATTTGGTCGCGGCGGGACAAGTCGCGCAGCCAGGAGGCCGCGACCGTCCTAGCGACTGTCAACCAGTTCAACGCGGTCAGTCTGCGAGTGATCAGCACGGTGCTGATGGACCCCAACTGTCGGCCGGCCGAGCGCGCTGCGCTGATAGCCACATGGATAGACATTGCACAGGTACACCAGCTAATAGCATAGCTGCTTATAAAGAAGCAAAATATGGCATTCGCTCCCTTCAACACGGTTTTTTACTGCTTAGTGTTGAAAGGGTCATGAAGTGATGTCCATAACTCTAAGTCATGTGTAGTGCCTAGCTACAAAGCAAATTATAAATAAACGACTAAACATGAGGGTTGTTTTTACAGTATTTTCCTCTGTAGAGGATCCGGACTTGTGGATTCACGTTCAGTAGGAACATTCTCTAGCTCAGTGAGAACCTTCTGTTAACTCAGTTGTCTGTGTTAGCCTAAATATTTCCAATCTGATAATGTTAGTTTGGTAGAAGAAAACCGAGACAGTAATGGGAGGCAGGAAACGCGTAGGGATGGGTCAATTCATAATAGTTCGGCTGTCTCTAAAATTTTCCCAAATTTAGCAAACTGTTTTAATTCCAGAAAATTACAAATAATGCCGTAGGCTTAAATCTTTTATTTAGTACTGTACTAGATTTTTTTTCAATCTATTATTAGCAAAACTAAATAAGTAAAGTCTGTTGAACGTAACCATCTAATTTCGCTGATTTATGGTTTTATTAAGTTATTTAATAAACTTGATTTTTTTCTAAATATTTGCCAAAGGGTCTAATTGTTTTAACAAATAACACGACTGACACCACTCCTTTGTTTAAAGTTCATTGTTGGTGATGGTGAGTTAATGTTATTGTTTAGTAAATTGTTGCGGACATTTTCCATCACTGATTAGTAAACAAAACTCCCTCTACAGAGAATTTTTTGTCTTTTAATTTAAGAAAAAGTTTTTATTTTCTAAAAATATAGGCCTAATAATAAATAATAGTCTTCTTTATTGTTGTCCCTTCTTGTATTGGTGCTAGGTTAAAAAGTTGCGGTTTTACAGTCAAGCTAAAAAATCAGAATTTTTTAAAGATGAATTACCATTATCTTACCATTATGGGCTTTGATTGATGAATAGTAATAATTATTTTCATGAATTAGTATATATTGTTATGTATATTTAACAAAATGGTGGCATAACGGGTGGAAAAAACGTAACTTAACAGCGGGAAAAAAAGGAAGTATATGGGAATTTTGTGAATTTTATTTTGTGACACACTGAATACAGTATTTGGTTAGACACCACAGGACTCACTGACATATCTGCAGCATTTTTTCATCGGCATGTCATCAACATTGTATTGAATTTACAGTTATTAGAAGCGATAGTGTCGCTAAAGTGGCCTCTTTACTGCTGATTGCCGTAAATCTGTATTACAATTTACTCAGTATTTACAACTATTTAACTTGGTTCCATCCCAGCGGCTGCTTTTCTCCATTATGTTCATTATTATGTTTATTGAGAATTGATTTTTTGCAGTCTGATGGAATAAATATTGTAAATATATAGCTTGAAAAATTTTAAGATTCATTCATAAAATGAATTGATATAGCCTTTCCAAACTGCATTGAGTTTGTCGCTAATAGCAGTGTGAAGAAGAATGTCTAGTTCAATTTGCCTTTAAGTTCAACATGCAACATTCCTTTAAGTTATAACTCTTTAAAAAAAGTAAAATGAGCAAAAAAAATTCCAACTACAATCTTTAAATTGTTTTAAACTCTCATTTGCTTGCCATTATCCCAAGCCAGAGGTTAATGCTCATCTGAATATTATACTAGGGAGGGAGGATTGTCGATGCATGTATTGAATTATTGAATTGATATAACCTAGTAGCTTGGGATTGTGCTAGAGGCATTCTGGCCAGAACTCAAGCAGCACTGTCCATTCAATAAGATGAAAAATTATTTACAAACAGTTGGGCCGTTCTACTAAAGATTGCCTGTGAACCGCTTAGAAAAAGGCTTGCGCATAGTCATTTCTTTTGTGGCATAATTTAACGATATTCTCTTTTGCAGGAATTAAGAGTTCTGAAAAACTTTTCCTCGTTGAAGGCCATCATTTCTGGGCTCCAGTCCAATCCTGTTTATAGGTTACAAAAGACTTGGCAATGCTTACCAAAGGAAAAGGTAATTAATTTTTATGCAATCAAAGAAGTGAAGAACGTTTCCTCATCATTGATTGAGAATATTTATGCTAAGTTTCCTCTGTAGGGACACTAATTTATTTTTTGGTACAGTTTTCAATCTAAAAACTCATTACCTTAAGATAATTGTATGGAATATTTTACTTTCAAATATTATTATTAGATTACTTTCCAATAGCCTGCATTTTAAGGTATTCAATTTGTCATAAAAATAAAACTTTGAATTTTTCTCATTATTGTATGAGAACACATAATGAGAATACATAGTACAGTAGTGGTTTTATCTAGTAGTGACTGAATCAACAAAAATTTTAAATTGTCGATTTTTTAGCTTTTTACATTAATAGGCTGTACAGTATATTACTGTACTATATATAATTTTTAGCTCATCTGACTGTAGTAAAACAGTGCATTCTTTTCATCCTTAAACCATTAACACATGTTGTGAATTCATCTTTAATATCTGGTTTTTTCCCTTGTAAATTAAAAATTGCCAAAGTAGTACCAATTTTGAAAAAAGGAAACCCAAATTATCCTTCAAGTTACAGACCAATATCACTTTTACCAGTTTTTTCAAAAATATTAGAAAAAGTTGTTTATAACCAACTTTTAGATTTTCTTGACAGTAATCAATTACTTGATAATGAACAACATGGCTTCAGGCCAGGTAAATCAACTATTACGGCAGCTATAAAATTTATTGATTTAATTATAGACAGTGTTGATAAAAAGGAAAACATCATTGGAATTTTCTTAGACCTTGCAAAGGCTTTCGACAGCGTATCTCATGACAAATTACTAATACAGCTTAATAAATTCAATGTTCAAGGCAAGGAACTTAATTGGTTTAGCTCATACCTCAAAAATAGAACTCAGTGTGTAGAACTCGACAGTAATATTTATCATAAAAGTAGTAAATTCAAATATAAACATAAATGTCACTCAAATTTTCAAACTATGACACATGGTGTTCCTCAGGGCTCAATTTTAGGCCCACTTTTATTCATATGTTATTTAACTGGTCTGCCCACTGCAATACCAAAAGGATGTGGTTCCGTATGTTTATACGCCGATGATGCTAATATAACTGTTTCTGGAAATAAACAGGATGATGTTGAACTCTCTTCCTTCATTAGCCTTTTGTCTGTCAAGGAATTTTTAGATGATAAAAATCTTTCACTAAACACAAATAAATCAAATTTTATATCATTCTCTACAAAACAAAATAGATCTAAATTGCAGCCAAATATACACATTGATAATTCAAGTCTTGACCAGGTTGATTCTTGCAAATTTCTTGGACTAATTTTAGATCAGAATTTAAGTTGGGATCAGCATGTCAATCATATCATTAGCAAAATGTCCTCAGGACTTTATGCACTGCGCCAGATGTGTGTAGTTTGTAATATTGAAACCATTAAAACAATTTACTTTTCACTAATAAACTCCCATATGTCATACGGTATTGCCATTTATGGAGCTACATCGAAAAGAAATTTAAACCGAATTCTTTTACAACAAAAAAAAGCCCTTAGAATAATTTTTAATTTAAAACGAAGAGACTCTGTGAAGGAATATTTTTCTAAATTTGGAATCTTAACTGTATATGCTTTATACATTTTTGAAACCGTAATGTACGTGAAAACAAGTCAGACAAAAACAATAGTCTTGAATGATAAACACTACAATACCAGACTTAATAGAACTGTCGAACAACACAATCTGAAATTTTACGAAAAAAAAGTTAGTTTCATGGGTACCAAATTTTTATATTCCTTACCTAAAAATATTTTGCAAGAAGAAAATGTTAACAAATTCAAAAAGTTACTGAAAAGTTATTTAATTGACTTATCATTATACTCATTGGAAGAATTTTGGGAATTAAAAACAAATTAGCAAATTTTAGAAGTAGCTACTAGGATTATTAATTTTGGAAAGTTGTTTTAGTTTTATAGGTATTAATCATAAATTGATGTGCAGCCGCCATTAGAAAAGAATGTCATGTCTCTTTTTTTTTAATTTTGTTTACACATATGTTATTTCAGAAAAAACTTCAAATGTAACACTACTGTATGTATATTTTGTACCGTATGTTTTTATAAATAAGTACTTATATGTTTCCTTCATTGGAAAACTCAAATGTGACGCTATTTTGTGTATATCTTGTACATGGTTAAATAAAGAAATTTTGATTTTGATTTTGATTTTGAGCTAAAATCTGACACCCATGAAATCCACGACTAAACAAAACTAATAATAATTTGGTCCTTCATTGTGGTCTACTGAATTACAGATCCAAAATCGTTGACTTCCGTCCAGGACAGTACATTTGAATTGGTTTGAGAAGTCAATATTATATAATGTTAAATTTAATGATAAATAAGAAAAAAAATTTTCTGGTGAAACATGGACGGCTAAAGCAATGTTGAGATAAAAATGGCCCATTAAAAAGATGTTGTTTTGTGTCAAGGTAGGCCGATTTAAGCAGAGACCGGTTAAAGGTGGCCGGTTAAGAGGGAGTCTACTAGTTGAAACTGTCTTTTACCGATGTGAATTCTGTCCGATTGATGTTAGACTGTAAATGAGACAACCATAAACTAAGTGTCAGAATTTCTTTTAGTTTTGGAAACACTGTTTACTTATTCCTACCCACTGTGTAAAGTAATAGTATAATCCACTACACTATCCATCACAGAATTATGTCTATTGACTGGAATTTTTTGGGAGAGTAAAAACACAGTTTGTGGATGGACAAAAAACAGTTCAATGTTCAGTTATCTGTTCAGTGTTCCATTAAAATTTGAATTAATTCATTTTTTTAATGCTTAACCGAAGATGACACCTTAAGTTAATTCCCTCCCCATGACATGTGGGCCTTTAAGATGAAAATTTACTAAGTCCAATCGAAGAAGGTTTGAATACAAATTTGATGATGCTCCTAAAATCTGAGATTTGCTTTGTCACTTAACCCTCACTGCTTGACGTCCGGTCGCAGGTGGAGGTGTTCGAGGAGCTGGCGAGGATATTCAGCGAGGACAACAACCAGTGGGCGCAGCGTGAGCTGCTGATGCGCGAGGGGACGGCCAAGTTCGCAGACACTGTTGGAGAGAACGACAAACAGCTGCAGAAAGTGATCCAGCGGCAGGCAAACCACAGCGGGGTTAGTGGACAAATTACAAACTTACACCTACAAATCTCTACATTTTTTTAGAGTTTGTCAACTAGTGATTAAGATTAAAGGTTAAATTAGTAAGAGATAACATTTTTCCAAGTATTTGACTCAAGTTTATACATTGTGATGCTTTTGGGCTACTACACTAAAACAGGGGAAACCAAAGAATATTTAAGTAAACTAGTGCACGTGTTGCTCGACATCGAGCAATTTATTTTGATACAATACAAAAGATACATTTAGTTCTAAATCAATGGTATCTGACCAATCCAATATTGTGTATATCAGTGATCACCAAAAACTACAGCTGTACGTTAACAGTTGTTTAAAATGCTCAAACAAATATCAATGTTATTCTAATGGGAAAATAAAAAAATTTAAGTGGTGGATAGTGCCTTTCTTTTAAGTTCGATTCTCATCAATGTTTGGTGGAAACAACTACAGACCAAGCCCTATCCAAAGACACCAAAACCTTGAAAATCTTTTGAGAATTGTAGGAGAAGTTCTCTACACACAAAAAAAACCCTTAGTGTATTAGATAAGTATAGATGATGATAACTATTTGATCCAAGGATTAGCTCATCCGTGAACTAGTACATTTTAAATTGGGGGAATTTTTTTAGGAAATCCAAAAAGTTCAGGGATTTTTAATTTAAACTATAGAGAGAGATTTCCCATATGAAGGTGGGGAGGAGGAGTAAAGAACTCTTCTTTAAGGGAACACATAAAAGTTACAACATCAATATAAAAAATCTTTCTTTAATTTACAAAGCTTGTTGAAGAAAAACAGCCTCCCACCACCATAATGGTTAATAGTATTTAGGCCTATTATTTGTAAAGCAGGAATGGCCTTTTAAAGATCCAATACTCATACTAATGAATGGATGTGAGCATGGAATGAACGTTTGTTTTAACTGTGTTTGATGTAAATTTTATCAATGTTTTCTTCATATCAAACACAATAAAAATAAAAATGTATAAAATTTTAGAAAATTCTATTTTGTGTTAATGATATTTTTATACAACTTTTACAAGGGAGCCAAAGCTTCAAGAGAAACTAAAATGGTGTCTCGGGTTGAAAAGTATAAAAATCCGTGCATTAGTTAAACTTGAAAACAAGATATCCGCTGTTTTATGACCAACTCTATTTTCAGTACCAATCATGTAAATTAGCTTCTACTCCTCCTTCTTCTACATATTACCGATATTATTTAATCTAAACATTATTTGATAAATTACAGAGTATCAGCCATGGGACGATCCCTTATCTCGGAACGTTCCTCACGGACTTGACAATGATTGACACTGCCATCCCGGACACATTGTACGACGGCCTAATCAACTTTGACAAGCGCAGGAAAGAGTTTGAAGTTCTAGCTCAGGTCAGTCAAATATTTTCTATCGCATTTTTGATATTTTCGAATGCTTTCAAGAAACGGCCATTTATTTTTTATCCACACAAATCATCTGTTCTTGAGATTATGTAGATTGGCACTGCAACTTTAGAAACCCCTAAAATATTAGTGTGTTTATTTTTGGAACATTCAAATTTTAATTGTGAGTGTAGTACTGTATGATATCAAGTCAAATAGAAATGCTAAACCAATATGCAGTGAAATTTCCTAATACGGCATGTCTGGGACTTGACACATGCCGGATTGTAAAATATTCCAGATTAAAAAGATTAATATAAGGTAAATGTGAATTTGAGTAAAAAGTAACATATTAAATATAGGAGTTTTACTCTTTAAACAGCTTTACTAAATACAGTATAAAAACATTGCAAAACATACTGTGATAAAAAATTCCGTTTATGATTATGAAACTAAATGAGAATTTTAGGATGTCACACCTGATGTCTGATCAATCAATAAAAACCTAACTGCCCTAAAAAATATATAAAAAAACAAATTCCAAAAAAATAACAAAAAATAACCAAGAGAAAAAAAAGTTACCCAAAAATAAAAATAAAATAACCTGTTACAAAACAATTCAGATTGATTTTACTTACGTAAAACAGCCTGAAGGTGTCAAAAATCCTTTTTATTTATGCAGGACATGTTTCGGGCAAATGACTGCCCATCTTCAGCTGCTAAAAGGTCCTAAGCTAAGCACATAACGCACATTGTTCAATGTTTGTCAAAAATTAAAAGTACATACACAAATGATACATCTATTTACACTGCTGGTAGCACGACACATCGCGTACGCGTCAACGAACGATCGCACTAATTATTACTTGACCGGTCGGAGTCTGTAGGCCTACTGGAGTTGGTTTCGAAGGAGGAGGGCAAGGTCCCTTTTATTTAATAACTGCTCCAAAAAGGAAGAGTTTTCGGAGAAAATCACATATCAGCTTTTCAATAGCCTAGATAACAGCATTGGAACTAACAACTGTCCATCAGCTGATAAGTGACGTAGGACCTTGCCCTCCTCCTTCGAAACCAACTCCAGTAGGCCTACAGACTCCGACCGGTCAAGTAATAATTAGTGCGATCGTTCGTTGACGCGTACGCGATGTGTCGTGCTACCAGCAGTGTAAATAGATGTATCATTTGTGTATGTACTTTTAATTTTTGACAAACATTGAACAATGTGCGTTATGTGCTTAGCTTAGGACCTTTTAGCAGCTGAAGATGGGCAGTCATTTGCCCGAAACATGTCCTGCATAAATAAAAAGGATTTTTGACACCTTCAGGCTGTTTTACATAAGTAAAATCAATTTGAATTGTTTTACAATCGTAGGTGTCAAGGCTGATTAGAGATTGAACCTGTTACAAGCCCTGCAGTTAAAGAAATATAACATTTTAGCTCATCCCCATGTGATATTGATTTACAGATCAAGCTGCTGCAAGGGGCCGCCAACGCGTACAACATCCACGAGGACCTGGCGTTCGACCGGTGGTTCGACTCGATCCTCACCCTGGACGACCGAGAGGCCTACCAGCTGAGCTGTCAGATAGAGCCCCCGACGCTGCCCACACTCACCGTCACCACTCAGCGACACCGCAAGAAGCCCACCAACAACTGGTGAGTCAGCGGACCAACGGTGTGGCTGTTGTTAGGGCTGCTGATCCATTATTGGTGGCATTGTAGTAGGGTTGGACGAGATTCGATGTTTAGTTCGACGAGACAAGACGGGAATTTTTAAATCTTATAAAATTTCATGACGAGATCGAGACGGGATTTGCCTTCTTCTACATAACAGGAAATGAGCGGTCGAAATTTTAAATTGATTTTGTAACATTGTTAAATCCTGGATTATGACAGATATTAAGAATAAATATTATGTACCTTATTGCAAATAACTCTTAAACATAGGCTATGATATGGTGATAAGAGTAAGAATACAACATTGATATTGCAAAATTTACCAGATTGAAAAACCAGTCTTATTAGTTAAGTAATAAATTACAATTTCAGTCTTGTCTTTTTGTTGTATCTTGTTTTTCGCCATATTCAGTTCTACTCAATAATACAAAGACAAAACAAAAATTATAGTAGGGCCTAAATGACAGTCATAATCATAACTATAAACATAGACAAAAATTATTAATAAGCTATCCGACTGAGAAATTAAGGCATTAATGTTTAGAGGCTTTTAACACCTTTTTATATTCTTGGGAGAAAAGATGGCTCGGTGTATCTGTGCTCATGGCTTTCGATGAACATAATATTCTAAAATTGAATTTATTCGTGTTTTGTCTCAGATCAAATGCAACATTTTTTTATCTTGATGTCGACCGAGTTACAAAAGCCCGATGTTTTTAGAAAAGGAACCTCACCCCATACCGTGACCATCCTCTTTTCTCGAAAGCCATGAGCACAGATACAACGAGCCATCTACATGTGTCAGTTATCTGATACCGTTTATTATAATGACAATTTTCTTGAAAATTGCAACGAGCAAAACTGTGCAACGTTGTGCAGCTATGAATAACGAGGTTAAACAATATATTATAGAATGCTACAAAGATAGGGAAGTGTGTTCCTTTTTTAATGCCACCATTTTACCGACAGTTCCCCGCACCTCCATGGTAACCAATCTCAATAGCCTGATCACAGACCATAAAATCAAATTAGTTGTAAAAACTAACAAAAAAAATCAGATATTTTTGGAGTACACTATGTGATTTTTTTAGGCTTGTTGCGACCTATCAGAATAGCTCAATCATTAACCAAGGAAACCGGGGGAATCCTGGGTAAAATGGCGGCAATAAAAAAAGAACTCTAGATTAATAAGTGTTTATCAAATTGTATATAGTTTACCTTGTTGGCCGTAACATAACCTATAAAAGGTATATTATGAGGTAAAAGAAATGGTCTAAAACAAATCTTTAAATCAGGTTTTGATGGTGAACGAGTTCGGTATTCAAATATCTTACACCATTCAACGAGTTCTAACCTCCAGATATAAGGAGCCTAAATCCGCCCATGAGAGAAGTCTTTCAAACTGAGAACAAAATTCTTGAACTTAGATTTCATTTAATTGTGCAACATTTAATTTAACACATCTGTAAAGCGCATGACAGTGTGTGTTACAGTATGGGACACCGGAAGAACGACTCGATTGCCTCAACAACTAGCAGCAGTTCGAGCAGTCAGTTCTACGACATTGAAAGTCTGCCGTCGTCCCCTCGAAACTCCCTCGACAGAAAGGTAAGCCCTAGTTGTTCATTTGTTTATTCGATCATTCCCTTTCATCAATTAATTTTTGCTATGTGAAAACATCATTATGTTGTTTTATTTTGTTGTTGTATTGTTTTCTTATATTGAAAACATTTTGATCATTTTAAAAGTAAAATAAAATTGAAGTAAAATCCTATTTATTAGCATGTTGCTTTGGGATGTTGGGTTTGTTCCATCAAATGTATGTTCTCTAATTGTTCAGGAAATTGCTATCATGGATTATAGTAGGGGACCCAAGCCCTCAAAATCTCAAGGAGGTGATACCCGAAATATATACTTTTGATACCGATTGAACATTTTTCTATTACCGATTGAACACTAGGGGACGCCAAAACCAATGTTGCCAAGCAGATGAACCCTTACAAAAATGCTTTTATCTTGTGTTAAAGATTTGAAAATTTAAGATATGAAAAAAAAACATTGATCGTCGTGCATTCTTGTCAATGTATATTTAAATAATATGTAAGTAGGTCAATCACATTGACTCTATCTATTCCTTGTAATTAGGATCAATGGCAACAAAACTCTTGAGTGTAATGTAACCAGAAATATTCCATAAATGTATTTTTAAAATGCAAAACCATTTTTCAATATATTTTCTGTTTCCAGGCGTCGCCGTCGCAGATGTCTTCGTCGTCGAGTAACTCGTCGCTGCCGTCGCTGGACGCCAGCGTGGGTAGCAGTGCTACCAACACGACGGGCAACAGTGTGTCTGCCATTGTTGCCAACAAAAGTCCGGCGCCGTCGCAACAGCTGCGCCAAGTCACGCCGGACTTCTACATCATCAAGGTCACCCTGGAGACAGACCTGGTAGAGACAGATGGTGCGTCGTGTAGTTTCAACCTTTGTTCATTTCAATTTTAAAATCATGTAATAGTTTAGTATTGCGAGTCATTTGCTAGGTTAACTTAATTTGATATGGTAATGAGTTTTTAATTCTTACTAGGTGTGGAACATTGACTGTGAAACTTATCAAGGTAATTGGTACTATGGGTAAAAATAATAAAGTAGTCTCTCACTTATCTAGTGCACCCTAGTAGAAGCTTGTGTCATTTAACACATATATGGCAAATTTGTTATCCTGGGCTTCTAGTCCAGAATTGGCTAGGCCTACTTGAAAAGACGCTTTACCCTGAATACATCCATTCTCATAATGAAAATGATTAATCAAGTGTAGCTTTGCTTATTTAGGCTAAACAATTTCTTATATTATTAATACGCTTATGTAGTATTTTCTGACACTGTATATTTCGTCCAAGTAACTGCATGTTGTACAACCAACTGGGAATGTTTCAGGTATTGTGCTGTACAAAAGCATAATGCTCAGCAACAATGAGCGCACGCCACAGGTCATTCGTAATGCAATGCTTAAACTGGGAATCGAAGGGAATCCAGACAACTACACCTTGGCCCAAGTGCTGCCAGACAAAGGTAAATCCAATCTGAATATCCATTTTAATTAAAGATTTCTAGTGTAAATTATTTTAATATTAATCATTCAATTTTGTTTTAAATTCAACCCAACAGAATATAATTCCTCCTTTAAAACTGTTTGTAGTTTTGAGAAGAATTTTGCAATCACATCTCGATTATTCATAAATATTTCTAAATTTTATAGATTATAAAATTTTTTGAAAGATGTTCCTTTTTGAAGTTTCCATCAAGATATCAAAGATTGCTTGCTTGCAATTTTGGATTTCATCTGCCATATGTGCTTTTTATTTGAATCTTCCTTTTTAATGCAATCATTCTGATGCTCCGCATGCCTTGAGCAAATAAATATTTGTCTGATGTACCTTTTATCTGAGAACTCCGCGCCAGATGTTGGTGTCACAAATTTTGTAATTAAAAAACTACCTGGGACAACTTTGAAGACCAATTGTGAATTAATACAGTATGTAGAGTCGCGCAACCCTGGACTAATATAAACTGAACTGTTCGAGGTATTAAAAACATCTGGGTTATCGGGAAAGGAGTAAGTAAAAGAAAAAAATGGAATAGTTTACTTCATTCCAACAAAAAAACATTTATACAATGCTTAATATACATAATACAAGACCTAAAAACTTAAACATCATCTGTTGAAACAAACTTAAATAAAAACCAATGCATCACCTGCCATATGCTCTGCCTGATAACATGATGCTTAGTGCCTTGGAATCCAATGCACTTTACTGCTCTGGCAGGTTTTCCGAGTTATTGAAGTCCGGGTTTACGGGACCCTATTGTACATATTAAATTCAAATGATTTTTAATGTTTTTTTTACAGAAATGGTGCTGCCGTCAGATGCCAACGTCTACTATGCCGTCAACACTGCCTTCAACCTCAACTTTATCCTGCGTTCCAAGCTGCGGCCACTTGACAGCCCGGCGACGCCTCCAAAGCCCTCGCGCACCAAGAACGGCAAGAAACTGCCTCTGTCCGGCTCATGATACAGGCTTTAAGGTGGAATACGCCATGATTCCACTCTCCTGGAATATTTATTACCATATATTTATATCAAAAGGTTGTGTTAGGAGATGCTAAAAATTGACTCCATAAATGTGCTCCTGTTGGAGCAGGATGGTTTAAAGGCAGTTTTGTCAGTTGTCTTGAAAGTTTAAAAGCTGTGTTTGTTGCACATTCTTTCAGTTTGGAAAGGCTTTGCTTGTTTTTTTAAGGAAAATCAGTATTACAGTTATTTTGGAATGTGTGTAGGTTGATAGAACGGATCAGGGTTGGCCTGTGTCCCCATAAGTATTTTTGTTGTAGTCTACAACCTGAAAGTGACGTATGCTTACAGAGAAAAATGCTCGGCCCACATCTTAATCAATCTTAGATGTTTGCCAACTTAATTTTAAGTTTTAAAATGTTTTTTTATTTAAATTGTTTTTTTATTTAAATTGTTTATTTATTGCTAATATTTATTAATGTTTTTATAAATTTATAAAAGAAAAGTTTCTGAATGCAATTTTAACATATTTTTTCCGTCTTAATAAATCATGATATTTGAGATAGTGGCCGAAAGTTTTTAATTTAAGTGTGTTGGTTTTTGTTCCACTTTCTATCAGAGAGGCTTACATGAAACTTTCAAATTAGAGTACGGTACAGTTGGCTCCCTAGTCAGAACACTTACGGTTCGAATGCTGGGTGGTCCGGACTTCTAGGAAATAATAATTTGCGCACAGAAGGATTCCTAAAATAGAAATCAACAGAAATGTACAGAAAACTAATTTCTGGACAAAATTCATACATAACCTCAGTTTAGTTTGATTTTTATTTTAAATATGAGTTTTATTTGTTTTGGGGTACCTAATTTACCTAATTGTAGTCTCAGATCAAGTACTTAAAATACATGAGGACAAAATCCGCAAGTTATTTTACATTTTACATCTGATGAGCGTCCGGTCGCTAAGTACTCGAGTACTGGGAGTCTCTGCACATTTATCCGTCTTTTGAGAGGTTGTATTTGAAATATTTATGTGTCTCTAAATATGTGTCTAAACTGGGTCTCAGGGGGTTCTAAAAATAAATAACATGTACAAAATTTGTGTAAACTTCTATGTAAAAAAAATAACCTTTTGAAGTGGATGGAACAAAAACCCAACAATTTATGTGGATCTCATACTCAACTTAGTGACCAAAGCTTTGTTGTTACATAAATTTGAGGTTGTTGTTGTGAAGATGTTACTGTTAATTATTTATAACTAATGCAGACTATATGTATAAATCCTTGTGTTTTTAATTATTTGTTTTTTATAAAGTTTTTATGACCTAAACTTTGAAAAAGTATGGAAAAGAATGTATAGTTTGAGTTAGCTAGCTTTTCAGAATGTGATTCAAATTGTTCTTAAACCTATTAACTTTGGAAATCAAGAAAGAGAATTTTGAAGTAGATACAACACAAACCCACCAATATCATTTTGTACCAATTCATCATTTAACAACAGGCGATATTTTATACATCGATAGTGACAATGATTTTATGTATATGACTTCTACATTGAACACTCACTCAAATCTAATAGTCATCATGCCACATTATTATTATTTTTAAGGTCTCTCATGACTAATCTTCAAAATTATAAATAATATTTTGTGGTAAAGGTTTGTTGAGAATGCTCCTACAGTAATTTTATTTTGTTTCTTATTACAATAAGATATAAGCTTGATGTATTATTTATATATGCATCAATTATCTAGAAAAAGGGACAGCTCTTCTAACTAATAGTATTCTATTTATTTTATTATACTTTTGGTTACTTATATGTGATACAAACTATTAGCAACTGTGTTCATACTGGCAAAAATACATATCTGTTAAGGTTCAAAAGTGTGTTTTCTTCATGACTAAATATAAGATAATTTGTAGAATGTAATTAAGAAAGAGTATTTTTACTGTAATAAATTGTATAATAAACCTGTTAGAAAAAAATATTTTCCATTGATAGTATTTGTATATTTGTAAGATAAGAAATACTGTAAGAAATCTGATGCTGATTACATATATGTTTTGTGTTCTAAATGTTAAAGTATATTATACTTTAAAAGATGTGTTTTCTCTCTGTCATATTTATTATTTGTGGTTTCAATTTTAAGCAAATTATATATCATGTAATTTACTGTTGTACATGTCTTTGGATAAAGTGAGCTATCTTTTACACACACTTACATTTTTTAGCTGTTTACGCTTTTTTTAATGATTC
This sequence comes from Neoaliturus tenellus, assembly GCA_030545055.2. Taxonomy (NCBI): domain Eukaryota; kingdom Metazoa; phylum Arthropoda; class Insecta; order Hemiptera; family Cicadellidae; genus Neoaliturus; species Neoaliturus tenellus. The sequence goes on along the minus strand of CM061536.1, from coordinate 21,756,036 downwards.
CTAAAGGGTATGAAAAATGCAAATAAATCTATATACTGCATTTAATCTTTTTTCAACAGTGTGAAGAATTGGACAACAGCTCTGAATCATCATTAATATATAATCCACTGTTTGAAACACTTTAAATTACACATTGGATCTTTTGTATGTTTATTTGAATTCAATGTTGGTAAACCTAAGTTAACAATATTTTTTAAACAATTTGTCCCAGACATTTGCTTAAAGACTATTACATCAAGTTGCACACCATTATAAAAAATTCCAGACAGCCTAATGTTTTTTATACTAACCTGTGTATCAAAATCTCTATAATTTGTTAAATAATAACCGTAAAAACTTTCTAGTCAAGTTAAAAATAAACTTCTACTTGTATGTAAGTAGAGCCCAGCTATTCAAAACATTTGTCCATTCCGAACAGTGAATAAAAGATTAACGGGATATTAATTTTCTGTAATAAACCAATTATTGTTAGATACAGATACAGTAGAATTAATTGGGACCGGACCTTGTTCGGTTTAGCAAATTTTCTGATTTAGCGGATATCACATATATTTAGTTAACAAATTATATAAAGTGTAATTTTTTTTAACTAATCAAATCATTTAGTTTAGAGGATATTATTTTCTTATTTAATAAAGTTTTGAAATGTACAAACAGCATATATTTTGGAAATGAAACATTCACAATTTCTTAAATTAATTGTGGAGACATCTGCTAAGGGTAGCATTCCTAAGCGACGACTCTAGCGACTCCAGTCGTACGGCTGTAGCCCATAGAAATATAAACAGTTTACAGTTCCATGCTGTAGCCGCGCGACTATGACTCACACTGCTTCGCATGTAGGAATAGCACAAAAACATAGCTCCAGTCGTCGCGGCTGATACGACTAGACTGCTCATGCAAGCAGTTTAGTCGTACGGCTCGAGCCGCCTCACTAGAGCCGCTTCCGTCGATAAAACATGCGAAGCAGTATGAGTCATAGTCGCGCGGCTACAGCATAGACCTATAAACATGTTTATATTTCTATTGGCTACAGCCATACGACTGGAGTCGCTAGAGTCGTCGCTTAGGAATGCTACCTTAATGCTATCGGAGCAGGTGCTCAGACATGCATAGGAAGACATAGATAAAAATAGAACACCCCCCCCTGCACCCCATAACAGTCATCCCTCTATTTTCTTATTCTAAATACGAGTCATTGGGTCATTGGACTTAGTGCTGTGTTGACACTCAGTGTTTTGGAGTAGACCAGGATCGCGGAGTTCAATTTCGTTAGCTTTATGAACTACACTCATGTCTCATTCATACTTGGCTTAAAAGTCTGCAGTGCCTACCCCATTTTGGTATTTTGTCACATACGAACAGTGTTAAATTTAAAACATTACTGTGAGTTTGTTTTTCGACTAAAAATTACAAACTTGATGTCATTTTATTAAATTTTACCATAGGCTCTTTCATTTGATGTGATTAAAATTAATTTTAAAAACTATCCACTCAAATAACAAATAAAAATACAATGTAGCCTATATTATCACCATTTTAGCGAATTTCCCTATAGGGAATACGCTATTACGGTAGTAGCCATGGTAAGACCTAAGCCCGGGACCACTTTACTTTTTCATTTTGAGGTCCCCAGAAGCCAAAAACACCGTTCGTTCATTTTCATATATATGTATATATCTATATATATATATATGTGTCCGTGGTACTGATAACTTGTGAAAGGGACCTCCGATTTTGATGAAATTTGGTATGAAGGTGTAAGACCAGGTCTATTTTCATGAGTTCGCGAACCAGCACTGTCGGGTTATAGGAACGGGGTTTTATGGGGTTTCAAAGGGGTAAAAAATGGGTTTTTGGCATTTTTTGACCTTAATTTTCAAAATTCATCAATTTTAACCAAAACCGCTTAAAAGAGCTTAAAAAAAACAAACAATTTGGTATTTTGAATTTTTATCTTAGCATAACTGGTTACGGGGAAAATCCAAAAATATGTTTTCCATGTTATTCTTATGGGAAATCAAGAAAACCCTATATCTTGCTTATTTATTGACATAACTTAATCAAATTTGGTATGTACATTATCTAGGTAGGGTTTAACTTATACTTTCGTACAAAACCCATATGGCGGCAAACCTACATACTCACCCCCATGGGGTTTATAGGGAATATAAAAAATTGCCATAACTTGATACAATTTTGTGTTTACATTCACGAATTATTGATTAACTTACATTATCTAACAACACCCAATGGCAGCAAACCTACATACTCGATCCTATGGTGTTTTTATGGGGAAAGTAAAAAATCTGAAATTGCATTGGAAATTCGCTGAGTACGCAGGTCTGCTGCGACGGGGGTATTTTAAACAATGTTAAACCATTTTTAGGAGGTTTATTAAAAAAACTATCTGTGTCACATGAACCGCCATACCATTATTGTAAATATATTCAAGTTTCATGCGAATCCGACGCAAGATTATCGAGATAAAGTATTTTAAAGACACCTATAATTAACATTCTTCTTATGGGACTAAAAATCAAGATGGCGGAGGTACTGCAGACTCTTAAAGTACCTTATTTAGTCAGGTCGCCGTTTTAATAAAAGTATTGAGGTATTAAAGGTAATGTTGGCGTTGATTCATTATTATTTCTTGAGTGTTGACTATACAAATTAACTACCCCTAGTTTAATTTGTTTTTATGTACTTTGCATTATAAACCAGCTGACAACATATCAACATTAACGATGTTTAATAAACAAAGTCCTTGCTGGTTTATTCTTTTTTAAATTAGAGTCAAAATATTTGACTTTATTATTATCTAATGTGAGCCAATTAACTTTTGGTGTAACAAAAAACAATTGTTTTTTCATAAAAATACCACATTTTTTATTTGTCCTCTTTAAAAGTGAGGGGGAAATCATCATTTTTCCGACGGGCCGTGTTCGGATTAATCAGATTTTCGGATTAGCGGGACTCTTCTGTATAAAAAAAGTTTACTACATCAAAAACTTGAACTCTGTTGGCTGACTCTTTTATTAACTGTAGGAGCCAAAGATAAGCAAAATTTTAGGGCTACAAACATAAATTTAAAAGCTTAAAATTTCTTCGGAAAACAATATAGAGAATCAAGTTTCAAAATAGACTAGGCCTAGTTTATGCTAAAAAATCAGGAGCCGTCCATGCTGACTATTTGGTTTCACTGAGATTTCTATACTGAATGAAACTGTAAAGAATTCAATGAGCTTTTTAAACAATAGATAATTTTATATCACATTCTACATCAGTGAGAAGAAGGCGGCAGCATGCAATGTACAGGCAGCTAAGGGCACAAGCCACGACTCCATAGCTAATTATGTTATTATTGTGTTGGGCGTCTTGCCCCTTCTGCTTATACACCCCAAAATGAAATTCCCGGTGGTCAAACTGAATATTCCATTTCATCCCTCTTATTGTATGAATATAACGTTTTTATCCCATTCGTGATTTGAGATGTTTAATCTCTAAACCCTCATCTGCTACTTTTCATTTTGGATTTTTCTACTCCACTTCAAAACAAGAAGCCAGTTATGACAAAACGTGTCAATTCATTAATATCATTCACCTAATCCGTACATCCAGAATGTCCCCGTAAACCAAGTAGTATCTTATCACAACCAATTAGGAATATCGGGACTCTATTGTCAAGTGGTTTATTATTGGTCTCATGTTAACAACACATTTTAACCATTTCACTTACCTGTACTTGTTTCAGGTGGTGCTTGTTTGTGTATGATACCTGGTAGATAAATTAATTTTGATTTTATATAACAGTATAATTATAAAAAGTGATTAGTAGATTGTGCTGTGCTATTCAGTACAGCAAGGTACTTACATATCTGTGATAGTTAGCAACAAATGCATTGTACAATATTGTAACAATTTTCTGTATTCATTTCTAACTCCATTACATGATAGTAAAGACAGGACTGCATATTAGTCAGTACCCCATTACAATTTTAATCATGTTACACCTTGTAAACAAAGTTAAAATTTATGTTTTAGATTGTTATATGATTGTAAAGTATTTATTATTCTAACAGCCTTGATACCTTTTTATGAAATTAATTAAAGTTATTACTTACGTAATTGCCTTAAGGTATCAAAATAATCCTCTAATCAATAGATTGCCGGACATGTTTCAAGGGCACTAACCCTCATCCTCAGCGGCAAATTAATCATAAAAAGCCCACATTTCAGTGTTTGTCAAATATTTAAAACCACTCGCGTGTATCAACGCGGTAGTTTTGAGTGGATTGGTGTCCTTTTTTCCTGTTTGTTGATGTTATTAGTTCAATGTGCGTCATGTCATTGTGCGTGTACTGACTGTGGGCTTTTCATGATTAATTTGCCACTGAGGATGAGGATTATTTTGATACCATAAGGCAATTAGGTAAGTAATAACTTTAATTAATTTTATAAGTATTTATTTGTCTTTTGTGACTTTAAAAACAAATAAATATAAAAGAAAAACCCTTACTAAAATACATCAATGTATACACAACAAAATAAGTAGGGACATCTTGTGTTAGAAAATTTTAGTTTTGCCCTCGAAAACCTGAGGAAAATAAAGCACTGATGCTAGGATTAGTTCTCCTTTCTGTCACATGAAGCGCTCTTTCTACCTCTCAGATATAAAATTGAGCATATTTGTTTACAAAAAAATAATAAAAAACTTCTGTAAAATTATTCTAGTCATCTATTTCCATTCAACCAATCAGCATAATCCTTACCATCTTGGTGGTGCTATCTGTGTTTCGGGGGCAGCGTTCTCACTTCCCCATAAGGATGTCCCTACTTATTAGGTTCTGTATACACTGAATACATCCAGGGGCCTGTTTCATAAAACTTACAGGACTTGTATTACAGGTAACTTCCCTGTATTATTGGCAAAAGTTACAATCATATGTTTCATAAAGTTTTACAACTGTAAATCAATTTACAGGAGATTTGCCTGCATTACAAGTGCATTTTACAAGAGATTGAAATGGGTTTGTTTCATAAAGAATTAACGTGTATTTTAGGTCCTGTAAATTGGATAAAATTTTATCCATGTTCGAACCACCATAAAACTTTTACAAGTACCACTTATTGCAATGAAATGGTGTGATTTTGTATAGATATGCAAATTGGAGATGCAAAAGTAAATGGACAAAATGAAAATAGTGCTCGCGATAGTGATTTATTATCATATTTAGTTTTCATACCATGTACTTTCTTTATTTTATTGCATTACTGTACATTTCTCTTTTTATTTTTTGACTTGCAAAAATTACTTGAAATAAATGTAGGAAACATGAGAAAAGCCGTTTAAGTTTTAATACCTAAAATTTATCAACATTTTAAAAATATTAAAGAGGTCTTTATGGTCGAAGCCATGATTAAACACTATATTTAAAAAGGATAATAAACTGGAATTATTTTCACCAATTTATTTGAAAAAGTAGCAATTGCATTATAATGTGTGCTGTAATACCGAATTTGCCAAGATTTTACGATGAACTCATTGATCTAAGTATAGGACAAGCTGCTAGGAATATATATACAATTAATGAAACTGTTTATTATTTATTTGGGACAGAATAAGTGACAGTTTTGTAGCTTACAATGTTTTTCTACAATAATTAATTAATAATAAAATTAAGGAACGCTAAGGCGCATCTTTTTATCTGGCAGAAGATTATCGTAAAGCAAAAAAATCAACAAACATATTTAACAAGCAATTGCCAATTTTATACACATTTATACATTAAATCAATATGCCATGTAGTTCTAACTAATAAAATACGTTTTAAACTGATCAAAAGTTATGAAAAATGTGCTGAAAATTCAGTTAACCTCACAACGCATTCATATCTAAGTAAAGAAAGTAAACAATAATCCCAGTATTTACTTGTAATACAGGAGAAATTTTACAGGTGATTGAAGAATAGTTTTTATGAAACATATTTTACAGGCATTGTACTTTTTAGTTTACAAGTCCTGTATTACAGGGCTTGTATTACAGGACTTTTATGAAACAGGCCCCTGGTTAAACAAATTAAAAACTATTAAATTTTTCCCCTGGCTTTTCTAAAAGCTCATGGACAATAATCACTATGTTTATAATTAAAATATTTGTAAGTATGTGTATTTATAATGTGCAATACTGTACAAATGTATATTTTATAAGTTATTTAAGTTTTTTATTAATTATTTGTAAATATTGAATATTTTATAGATATAAATAAAATGTCTTGTATATTATCCTGTGTCCTACATTTTATTCAGAAATCCTTTTTTAATTTTCGTGTAATTATTCATCGGGTCCGAATACAAAATAAATACCGAATTTTCCAATACATTTTTTAAAATATTGCAGAGCTTTCTTTGTACAATAAACTCACTAATCTAGTGGTGATCTTTTGAAATAATACAAAGTTGAGAGTCTATTAGTAGCAGAATGTCTACGATCCATCCAATAGTTTCAGTGTAGGGATATAAATTCATTTTACAATTAGATAAGTACTTGATGGGGAAAAATTTCACTGTCCTGTTTAGATTGCCTTGTTAGGTTAATTACAACAGTCCTCTCACGAAGGAAACAGCCTTCATGAGAATAATACAATATACTATTGAGCAGTGCTGTGAAAAGTTTAAGATTTCTAGCTCAGATATAGATCTGCCAATTTTTGGATAACACTTGAAAGTGTTTCACTGTGTTTATGAGTCAGTCGTACATGAACGCCCTTGAACCTATTACAGTTCTGACGGCAGATGTTTCGGGTACCTCTAGTCAACAGCCGGTTTGTCATTGAACATTAACACATTACATTCACTTGAATAACAATGTTGCCTTTACATTCAAGCTATGTTCCTAGTGATCATTGTGTTTGTTCTCTCTCTTGCTCCCGTCTCACAGCCCACATTTGAAAACATTTGTAAGTATGTACTGTTACATTTAACAATCTCTTTGGTTGATCAATTGATAGCAATTAACTAAGCCATGATCTCTGTTGGTTTTCAAATGGTAATGCTAAATAAATCAAAAATTTTCTGTTTTTTATTTTAAGTGATGAAATAATTAAGTTTCAATTTATATTGGATAGCTTACTTCATCTTCTATATGTGAAAACAAATGCGTCTTTTATGCATGCAAAAACTACTGAATCAACTGACCTGAGATTTCATAAAACTATAGTTGATATATCTACGAGCTTGTTTGTGATTCATAGCAGAGTGTGTACGATCCATCCACTAGTCTCAGTTTAGGGATATAAATTCATTCTACAACTAGATTGGTGGCAGGAAAGAGTCAAGGTGACTGTAGGCCAGGGCCAGGTGAGTCGCATCCCATAAGAGCAATGGTGTCACTTTCTGCGACATCCATGGATGTCGCCTTCCGGCAAGTGTTGCTTGCCAACGCAACAGCAAACAACAATCGTTCTCGTTTGCGTTGGGAATTTTTTGTCTCAACAATTACTAAAATAAGGAATTTCAAAGCAAAATAGGGTAGAATTTATGGTTTTAGATTTACCTTGATTGATAATTTGTAATTTGGTCATTACCTAATGGTTTGTTATCAATTGATAATCCAAATTTAAAATAGAGTACCTAATATGGTGTCGTTTAGATAAATATCGTACCCATGGCAAGACTGCTTCATTCTCTTTTTCAATCAGCTGTGTAATGGTAAATATTATAACGTAACTTGACTTCCGTTTTAGTTTAGACGCTTCATATCCGGAACACAAAAAAAAGCTATTCGGCTGACCTGGGAAGAAGTTATGCTTCTTCCTTTACAGACCTTGGGAAAGAGTAATATCCAATGGCAAGGTTAATATCGGCTCCAGAAAATGCGTATTAACTCAATTTCCCTAGTTTTTTAATTTGGTAATGTACGAGTACAAAATACCCCCTCGGAGCAGACCTGCATACTCAGCAAATTTAGAACATGATTTGATTATTTTTAACTTTCCCCACAAAAACCGTGGGAACGAGGATGTAGGTTTAATGCCATGGGGGTATTGTAAGTAGATATAGGAAATTCCCTTCCCAGAACACATAAATACTAAATTGCATCAAATTCTGGTATGCCAAATTTGATCAAGTTATGTCAGTAAATATTTGAGATAGAGGGTTTTGTTTAGTCCCCATAAGAATAACATGGAAAAACTATTTTAGGATCTTCTCGTAACCTGTTAAGCCAAGTTAAAAATTCAAAATACTAAACTTTGTTTTTTAAGCTCTTTTGCATGGTTTTAGTCAAAACCGTTTAATTTTGAAAATTTAGGTCAGAAAATGCCAAAAACACATTTTTGACCCTGTTGAAGCCCTATAAAACTGCATTCCCATATCCCGATGATGCTGATTGATCTGTTGCAAGTTATTTTTTTGTAATTTAAAATGTAATAATTTTTTACATTTTAAGATTGAGTTTATGGCAAATTAATAGAAACACTGAGTAAGTATGATGTGACTGAAGCCTTTATGGATTGAGTTTAACACGTTCGCGGCGGTGAGGTTTTTGCTCAAATCTCGTCATCATCCTAGGAGTAATAATTTCGTCACTCCGCCGCCGTAGCAGCAGCATTGCCCATTAAAAACCCACGTGGTCCCGAAATACAATATACTATTGAGCAGTGCTGTGAAAAGTTTAAGATTTCTAGCTCAGATCCTGGCTTAAAAATAAATCATATTGTAGCAGTGCAGCTTGGGAGTGATCGCACCCATCAGGATGGCATTAGGGTTCCGCGTGGGAGCGATCCCTCCCATGCCGCGGCGAACGTGTTAAGGCTCCGGTCTACCCCGGGCTTGCCACCCAAACGTAAGGATTTTTGAGAATTGTGTTATCTCCTGCTACATTCAGTGTAGAGCTATAATTGAGGTATTGAAGAAGAAAAACGGTACTCGTTTTCCTAGGTTACACTTTATTAATTATTTCAATAAAACTAATTGAAAACTTTGGTTAAAAATTGGGAAAAACCAATGATTTTAAATATATCAGAAATTAGAAATTTTATTTTAAAATTATATAATTGCATAAAAAGCGATTTGGTTTCTGCTTTAAGAAGAAGTTGAGTGTTTTTCTCTATCTCTATCTAATTAGTTAATTTTAAAACACGATTCTCGTAAACCTCTACAGCCATCTAACTCGCCTAGCACTATGGCCGCGAAGCGGCATTCGGTAACGTCATGAGCAGATATTGGGGCTTAGGTAGAGCAGAGCCTTGTTTCCTTTCTGCTTTGCTCTCTCCAAAAAACGCAATGAAAAAATTCTTAAAAGGAGAAAACATTGTTTGCCTGATAGCACATTGCCCATTGTATCCAAAGTCTTCATACTCTTATTGTGTTGTCCCTTAACCATGAACCCAAAACTTTAAGTATGTAGGAATTTATTATGTTATTTAAGTAATTGTAAGACATAAGTCATGTCAATTATTTATTTGACAATTTTCAACACGGTTATCATTTTGGAATCAGGATAAGCAAATTTTTTTCTTTGCAAACAATACTTTTATAGTTTAACATAATTTTAATTTATACTAAACTAAAAGAGAGTTAACTCTGATATGAGCACCTTTTATGACTGTCCTGGGGCTAAGCCCTGAGGGCTATACAAACACTAATGGCATTTATAACCTTCTCATTAAATTTTCCATATATGTACCAAGTTTCATTGCAAACGGTCGAGTAGTTTCCAAGTCTATCGATCACAAATATTTAAACATCCTCTTTTATAAATATAGATAAATAACAATGAAACTATGCTGCCTACATTTGATTCCTATCAAGAGAAGTAAAGCATTTGATTCCTATTGGGTTTACCTTTTCAAAATCGTTTTGAAAAGTATTTTTTTCACCCCATTCGTATACCTATAGAGCGCTGTTTTTATGTATTTCACATTTATTATAAACTCTTAAATATTATCTAGAGTCAACAGATACTTCCTTATAAACCTGGAAATACTATTTCCCTTCATTCCTGCCCCAAATTCTCGAATAGTTCCAGCTATTCGCAAAAATCCCTTCTCCGAATTTTTGTTATAGTGGAAATGGCGCTATACATTTTCCCATGGTTACTCCTGGCAATGTTCAGCATTGTTCTCATTGTGAGGTTTTAATGTAATAAATCAAGATCTTCGTTAAGGTTTACTAAAAGACTGCTTCTGTAAGATGTTAAAAGTTTCAACAAAAGGGAGATTTCAGGAAAGAATTAATTTGAGAAATATTTTATTTTCACAGATGTATGAGGTTTGTTTTAAGAGAGGGCTACAAGATAGAGCACTTATTTTGCCTGCTCAGTCAAGTGGCGATAGAGAAATACCTGAATACATTTTGCATGGGTCACAACCATACTAATGGTGTGAAACAATATCCAGTATTCGGTGTAAAACACTGTGGCTAAAGAAACGCTGCTGTACTTCAGCTCGATTGAGACTCAGATTCAGGTAGATGATGTTGAGGGAATTTGGCCATGGAAAGTTGGCCTTTTAATTAATACATGCTTTTCCTGACTACGTTAATAGCCTGCCCGCCCAGCATTTTCAGCAACTGCCGATAGAGGTATTGGGGGGGCCGCGGATCAATGGGGCAGTGCTTCACCTACTCCCATTTTGCGCCTTTATTTTCATGGTGGTTAGATCAACTTTGAACCATTATAGCTTAATACTGTATAAAAAAATATATAACATAAAATATAAAAAATTAAGAAACAAATCAAATAGTACAAGTCCTTACCTTTAATTTAAACCCCCCCCCCCCTCCCCCATCTTTATCAAACATAAAATAAAGGCACAAAATGGAAGCAGTTGAAGTATCGCATGACGTTCTTTTGGCTCCCACTTAATGACTGAAAAAAATCATTCTTGTAACATTAAATCTAAAAAAATATTGGTTTCACTAGAGGGAGTAAAACACTATCATAATTACTTAAATAAGTTAGGTTTATTTTATAAACAATTTATAACAATTTTATAATAAAATTAACAAGGGTGTATCAATTAGTTTGAAGAGTTTATTCAAACATTTATCACTAAGAATAAATTATACATAAATAAACTAGGAAATAATTTATCAAAACCAATTTCTCAGGCCGTGATTTTACTTGTATTTGATATTATTTCCAACACTACTACCTAATAGACAATCATAGTACAATGATGTAACCAAAACCCCAAAGGAAGGGTAATGCCGAAGCAAACATCTTTTAGAAAGGCTTGAGGACGCAATATCTAAAAGAAAATTTATTTCTCTCACATTAACAGTTACGGTTTTTTTTTTTTTTTTTTTAGCATGTTAAATAAAAGCAATTTTCATTTTTAAACAATTGAAATGTTTTTCCCTACAGGTCATTCTCAGAAACGTGAGAAAGTCTTTTTTCATTATAATGGAATTATAATGGTCACACTTGTGGATTATTTCCATCTTTGTATTGAATTGGTCAGAAATAGTCATGAGGTCATAATGTTGACGTGGAATTTACAAATTCATCCCAGTCCTGAAAAAATTCAAAATTAAATCATTTATGAGAGAATGAACCTAACAATTTATTTTTTTACACTCTAAGATTATGTAAACGCTACCTTTTTTTCTAGGCTCTATGTTACAATACTGCAGTAGAAGTCCGATTATCCGAGCTTAACGAGACCGGGGATTATCCTCAGGTAACGGAAAACTTGGATAACACAATATAAGGAAAAGCTTGTAGTAATTGATCGCAAAACATAATGAAACTTAAAAATACAATTTATTAATACAATAAAAGTAGGCCTATTAGGTATTAGGTAAAAAAATATTTCTTTAAGCCTTAAACTGCCATCTTCTTCATGTGGATTTCTTTCGATAACCCCCATCCTCCCTCCCTCTATATAATCAACCTGTGAATTGAATTAAGGTTTTACTTACTTACAGGACCGAATTTCCAAATAGGTAGACTTAACGTGCGCCTAGGGTGGCCAATTTTAGGGAGCAGCAAAATTTGAGGGCCAATTTTAGGGTGCGGCAAATTTTGGGGGGATAAATAATAAAAAAGGATGATTTAGATCTTTAAAAATAGACGTTTAGTAATAAATAATTCTCAGAATAGCAAAACACAATTTTAAATACTTTAGTATGAAATGATTTCAAAACACATTAAAGTCATAAGTCTAGATAAAATATTTATTACACCTCTGTGCTGAATTTCCGTGCTGCCCTATGGGTATGGCAACACGTCGTGTCCGACTTGCGAGCGCAGGCTGCCGCTGTGTAGTGGCCAACGAAGTAAACAACTCCCTCTGTTTACTTTGTTCTCCACTACACAGCGGCATGCCACATGACAGCCCATCCGAATGCCAATGTCAACATTGTGCAAGCCCTCTAGTACAGTAGAACACAACAGTTTCTACAGTAGAAAGCCCTCTAATCCGGTCTCGGATAGTTCAGCCACCGGATAATCCGATCGCATTATTCCAGAAATAAAATGTTAAGCCCCAGGCGTTTCCTACATAAAAAATAGACAAGAGTCAACTTGTACCATGTTATATCACTCAAATATATCAGTTCAATTGACGATTTCCAGAATATTTGGTTTCGGATATCTTTTAAAACTTTGTGTTAGTGTTCTATTGTTCTTTAATCGTTATCTTTTAGTTGGGTCTTTCGCGGCCCGATCGTCAATGTAACACGGAATTTAGGTCACTATAAACAGATTCTGTCTCTTTTGTGGTCCCATTTATATATTAGGGCCAGTATTCCTGTCTGTTAAACGCAGTTTCATCGCAAGCGGCTGCTTGTCCGTTCCCGATCGTCATTTCGGCGCTACAATGTCTGAGAGGGAGCAAATCATAATGATTAAAAAATTGATACATAGCATTGATTGGGCAAGTTGATACCCTTCATTGTTAAATACATCCTAATAGTTCATTGTTGGAACACACATATAATACAGGTCTCTGTTTAACCCTTTTAATAAACCGCCGGATAATCCGGCCATTTTGAAATCCGGCCAGATTTGAGGGCTTCTACTGTATTGTGATTTTTATCGACTTAATGAGTAAACATTAGTAAACTGTTGAATTTAATAAACGTCTCTAAGTTTTAATTAGTCAATCACAAAGCCAACTATCCAGTGGATCTGACTAAAAGAGTTCAACAAGTGTGACAAGCGTTATAAGAGCTTTTATATATATATATATTCATTAAGTTTCACTGCCTATAGGCTAAGAAATGTATAAAACCATCAACTTACAAAACGAAAATTAGATGAATATATTTCGCAAATCGCTTCTTCTGCATCAAATACAAAATTACAAAACTTTTTATTTTTATATCATGTATTAGGTTATTCCAATTTTTATTTTATTTTTTATTTTTGTTTTGTAATTTTGTATTTGATGCCGAAGAAACGATTTGCGATATATATATATATATATATATATATATATATATATATATACGTCTGTATGATATTTTGAACCGCAAAACGCGATTATGACTTATTAGATACAACAACGTTGCATTCCATGTAAAGTCAGAATTGCATTTTGCATGAAAATGGCACAACCAAAATGTCCATACCTTATATTTATATATTATACTGAACCAAAAGGGCTCAGAAAGTTACTGTATTAGATTTCTTGATGAGGATATTTAAATACAATTAAGGATATTTTTTCCCATATATATTCCCTATGGGAAATTCGCTGAAAAAAAACTCAAAATATGGAAATTATGTTGTTAAATTAGCATATGAAAACCTCTTTCATATTTATATAGCTTATCATATTTATGTCATATCTAACATATTGTCATTTAAGTTCAATTAAGAGTACGGTAGCTAATTCTTGTATACATGTTCTAAGGTAGACATTAAGTTATTCATATTTTCTTTTTAAGAAAAAAAAATAGAGAATTTAATACATTTAACAAACTTTCATAAAATGTTTTGGTTCAGCTCCCCTTAAAGTGTCCCCGGTAACAACGTGGCCCTCCAGTAGCTAATAGCACTAGTGATAATTCACCAGCACATTTTGCATTTAGCGTCCGAGGTAACTCTGTACAGCCAATCACAATGCAGTTAGAATCTTGTTGATTCCATTCCAACCGCTTGGGTTGCTAATACATCAGATTCGTTTGGGAAACCACTGGTTTAAGAGTGCTAAGAACTTTGGGGACACCCTAATACCTTCAATACTAATAATAGCTTCAATGCTAAAGACGTGACTAGAGATTATACAGTGGCTCATCTATCGAGATAGACTGACTGAGAAACATACTGCACAAACGCAGTAAGAAACGAAAAATCATCAATTTTTTACTGTGAGTAAAATTGAAACTCATATGCGTCCTAGCAATAGCCACTTTATGTAAGCACTTAATTTATCATTATTGCGATAAATGAAAATTGATCACGCCAATTTTAGAACTATTACACATTTTTGTAAAAAAATCTTAATTATTATTTTTAAATTTGCCTCGGTTTCATTCTAAATTGTCAAACTGTATAGTTGGAGTAAATTACCACTTGGCGTATAAAAAATACCTACCATCATTCCGTTACTTGGAAGACCGCTTGCCTCTTAAGTTTTTCAATTTCTTTGTGTGCTTCATCTATTCTTTTTTGGCAGCTTTCATGTCTCTTCAGTGCTTCAACCAGTTCTTGATTGTAATTTTCTTTTTCTTTTAAAGCACAATTTAACCTCCCAATCTGAAAATGTGTAAAATTTTTTTACAAGAGGCATTGGCAGGCACTAGTGACAAAACATGTCTTTGAAACACGTCTCCAAAACAAAGTATTAAGCTCACATATACTTATCAATGGCTACAAATAGTTTGTTTAGCATCAAATATCAGAAGTCTCTAAGTAACACTGTGGCTTAGTTACTTATCTCTAAACTAAAGAAAAAGTTAAAAACCTTTTTACTTGCACACAACTGATGGAACATTTTACTTTCTAATGACTTTTTAGTGAAATTGAACTACCAAAACCAATTTTGACTATACATCAGATACTAATTGGGCACGTATCAGACAAGGGTAGTGCTTGAGTAATGAAAATGCCGGACTAGAGACAGAGGTCAACATATAGGAGCCGATTTTACTCCCGCTATTTACTCATCCACGCCGCATGATATCTTGATCAGACCAACAAGCTAAACAAGCCAAGCCGACAAGCTAATTATGACGCAATCAATCTGGTGTTTCCAGTCATCGATGAAGGATTCAAGTATCAAGTAAGTAAGTACCGCGGAAAACTTACCACTCACGATGAAAGAACATTGAAATATAGTCAAACGGTCAAAATAGTAACTGATTTGCGTCTAACGGTCTAAAGTCTGTATAATATTCAAAACCTGGCCATCAAAAACGTTAATAGAAATTAGCGTCGTCTGAAAAGCCAGACAACTGAAGGGATGTTTGGCGATATGCCATGTTAAAGAGGGAAGTGGGGAGAGGAGTTAATATTGTGAAAAACTAGCATACAATTGTTGTGTTTTAGGTTCATAAAAATATTCAAGAGGACTTTTTAGGACATTGAACAATACATCACTGCAACATTTTGAACTACACTGTGCTAATGTTAATATTTTATTTAGATTAATGTTAATATTTTTCTTAACATTACTATATGTTATAGAAAAAGTGAAAAGGTGTAATCTTTTCGCACAGTAATTTATATTTTTGGTTGAAATAAGAAATGAGTTTTTGTAAGAGTGTATGTAGGATTTAAATCTAAATTGGTGTAATATGAATGAAACTTATCAATCTCAACTTCCATGAGAAGCTCCAAGGAAAACAATGATCCAAGGAAATCAATCATCAAAACACCAGACTTGTGAAGCACTAGCACGCCCATTAATGCAGATTTATAACTGCTTGTAGGTTTTTGCTCACCCTTTCTTTGGCTTGGCCCAAAGCTCCTTCTAAATATGTGACTTGCTTATATGGACTACTTGTTAAAGTCCTTTGAAGTTGTTCATTTTTAGCCAGTTTTGCAGATAAACTGTCTATTTGCTCCCTTTGTTCTGAAACTTTCTTTAGAAGTCTCTTACAGCACGAGTCTTCTGAAAATAAGAAAAGTATTGTTAAGATTATTAATTGACTATGGAACACTCAGTTCATTTTAAAACAGCTTTTATAGAGAAGTTTAAACAGAACACAAAAAATTGTAGTTGAATTAACTGCATTTTAGTTTAACTAATTATTAAATTACTAAAAAATTATTGTCTAAAGTGTCATGGTTTGCAAAAAAAAAAAAAAAAAAAAAAAAAAAAAAAATAGAAAATGACACTTATTTAGAATTAGGTGTCTGTATTGTAAATTTACATATTTAGGGTGTTTCTGAACAACCTAAAAATATATTGCGTATTTTTTTCTTAGGTAAAGACAATAAAAAACATCATATAACATATGTTCTAAAATGTTTGTTAAGCCATTAGCCGCCATTTTGTGTTTTACACATAATAGTTTTTAATTCCATGACGGATGGTAGTATGAAGTTCATAATTGGTAGAAAATTTTATGACATCAATATCCATTTTCAGGAAAAATTTATTTTTGTCCAATGTGTATTTTTAAAATGGCGGCCATTTAAAGTTTTTAAACAAAATCATCTTGAAACCGGTAAATTTTTTTCAACATTTTACAAGAGACAAAAAAGTTGACAAATTAAATTATCTAACTAATAAAACCAAGATCGCAAGGATCAGACAACAAGTCACAGAGATATTGAGAATTTCCTGCAGAAAAACATTGATTTTTCTTTATATTTAATGAAAATTAATGTTGTTTTAGTAGAAAAATCAGTAGGCATAATTTACGTTGTTTTATAATTTAAAATAGTAACAGTAACTTCATTATTGTTTGTCCGATCCTTACAAACTTGGTATCATTAGTTAGATAATTTTATTTGTCACCTTTTTGGTATCTTGTAAAATTTTGATACAATTTTATTGGTTTTGAGATATTAGAGTTGAGAAATGTTTAATGGTCGCCATTTTGAAAAGACACATTGGACATAAATATTTTTTCCTGAAAATGGACATTGATGCCATAAAGGTTCATACCAAATATGAACTTTAATACAACCATCTGTCACGGAAATAAAAACTATTATGTGTAAAAAACAAAATGGCGGCAAGCCGCTTAACGAAGCATTTCAGGACATATGATGTTTAGTATCGTCCCAACCTAAGGAAATAAACACACAATATATTTCCAGGTTGTTCGGAAACACCCTGAATAGACTTATAAAGAGTTCAAACACATTTGAGACCTAATGATTTTCCTTGAAAGTAATGCACATCACACGTCATCAAAATTCTCTGGTTACATTATTTTGTATTCACGTTAACAACTTGATAGTTGTTGGATTATAAACCAAACTTTTTGAATTGTAAAAATTCTAACACTAAGTAAATAGAGCGAGTAACAACTGGTGTACACCACATGAGCAAAGAAAAGTCATTTATTGAGTCTAAACAAAACACTAACTAACTACTTGTGCATGTCCTTCACAAATAGGATGAATATTATATTAGAGGAAACACTAAATATGTTTAAGCTTCCTTATTATTTTCATCTAAAAAAGTAATAATTTTAAATAAGTATTGACCTTCAGTTTCATCAGTAATTAATTCTTGAATTTTGATTAAAACTTCAGAGCTCTAATCAATGGGCTTCACAATGATTGATACATTACTTTCTTGATTAAACTATAAACACGAGTAACAAAATTTTACCTGTTTGAATACCAATGTCCAGTTTTGGTTGGTTTACTCCAGTGTAATCAAAACCAGTGCTTTCTTTCCGCTGAAACTTTGAACGAACAGAGCGAAGTTCGGAACGCAAGTTGCGTATTGAATCTTCATGTCTGGACAGCTCATTCTTTAGAGAAGAATTCTGTTTAGTTAGCGTAAGCAATTCTTTCTGTTGCTGCAATATCTTTTCTTGTTTGATTTTGTCTTCAGTGATAGACTTGACCTCTTTTTCTTTCAAAAACTTATACTCTGAAAAAACGTGACCAATCATGTTTAAAGCCTGATTAAGTGAGGTAATGGGACACAGTGATCTTGCAGCCAAGCTGTTGATAAATCGATTCACTTCCAAATTTTGATTGGAAAACTGACTCTTTATCAAGGTATTCTCTTTATCTGTACGATCCTTTTGCTGTGCAGCAAAATAAAGTTTATATTCCAGACTCAAAATGTAGGACAACATAAGTTCACATTGATAACCAAAGAATCTCAAATCATCAGTTACAATATTGTAAAGCTTTTGATTGTCAGAGTAATGCTTTAAAATATTGTTTATAAATGTAACTTTTTCAATATTATTCATATATTGAGGGAAATCAATATCTATTCCTGAGAACATTTCTTTTCTAACGTGAAAAAGCTCCGATTTCAAGTTGTTGACATGTTCTTCCAAAAGAGAGTTTTTTGTGACCAATGCACATTTCTCCTTTTCAATGTCTTCCATTTTTTTATTGGTTATCTTAGCTTTCTCTTCTTCACATTTAAGAGATTTACGAAGTTCATCAATGCATTTTGTCATACTATGATTTTCATCTACAACAATTCTGAATGCCTCTCGAAGTTTCTGTACAACATCCTGTCCAATCTCTGCTGATTGTTCAAGTTCTATTGATTTGTTAGCGAGACTAAAGCATTCTGACTTTATTTGATGAAGCTCATTCATAAAGGAAGTAAAACTATGTTCCTGACAGCTCCTGTCTAGATTTTGTTTACTTGGACATAATCCTTCAGGGATAAAGTCATTGTACAGATTTGAAATACTTATTTTGAGGTCCATCATCTCTTTATTTTTGCATTCAAGAGTGGTCTGAATCGATTGGATATCATAAACGTGTCTCATTTCCAAATCAAAAATTATACGTCCCACAGTCTGAATAACATCTTTCAATAGATCTAGGGATGTGTGGCATCTTGAGAATAGTTCACTCAAATTTACATTACTTTCCTTTTTCTTCAGCATTTCTTTAATAAAAGCTGTTTCCTTCAATAATTTTTCTGATAGCTGAGATTCTAAGTCAGTTGAGTGGTCTCTTTTTTCTGCTCTTAAATCTAGAGATTCTGTAGCAAAATTACTTGATTCACATATACCTTTGCTTGTTTCGCAAGTTGATTCAACTATCTGGGGTTTACTACTACTTACATTTTTAACTTTTGTTTTAAAAGAGAAATAATTTGAAGATGAGGTACTGATTTCCTTATCAGAATTCTCTTCGGTGTCTGATGCAGAAGTTAGTTTTAATTCCAAGCCTTTTATGATACTGCATTTGTGAACTATCTCTTTATTTAATTCTTTGATATCTTTCTCCAAGGAACTGATTGATTGTTCATATTTATTTATTAATTCTTTAGATGAGTCCAAGTCTGATAAAAGTGAATCGTTTTCAGTTGTGAGTTTTAAAATTTTACTTCTCAAGCTGTCAATTTCTAAAGTTTTATTATTTAAATCATTGGATAGTGATTTTAGCTTTTGATCAAAACAGTTGTTTAAATTTTTCAAGGCTGAAAGTTCAGTGCTCATTTTCTCATTTTCTGACTCAAGTGTGGTTACCCATGATTCTTGTGACTTTAACTTGTTGTGTAGGTTCTCAATTCTCTGTTCAAAATTGTAAACTTCTTCCTTTTGATGTTTCTGAATAATGAAGGACATTTCCTGTTCTTTCCTCATTATTATATGCATAAGTTTACTAAATATATCTTCAACAGAGTCCCACTTTAGTGATTCTTCAAATTCAGATTCATCTAAACTAGTTATTTCTAGAACCATTAATCTTTTGATTTTTGTAAGTTCTTCCATCAGATTTTTTTCTTGGTTTTTAAACTTCTCTTCACAATCCTCAACATTATACGTCAATGATTTTACTGTGATAAGTAACTGATCATTTAGTTCAAACAATTCTATTAACTTCCTCTCAAATTTATTTAAGATGCGGATGAGGTCAGCTTTGAAATGTGGATTTTTGGAGGTATTGCAATAGTTTAATAACTTCTCACTAAGACAATGAATAAACTCACTTGTCTGTACCTTCTCCAAACAGTCCCAAGAGTCTAAAAAATTTTCAACTTCATTCAAATCATAAATATGGCTATCAAAACCATCGTCTAATTTTGTAACTTTGTTAAAATTATTTATCTCTTTTTGGAGTTTGTCACTTTCTTTTTTAGGATCTTTTAATAGGACTTCTTCCTTGCCTTTATCTTCTTCCGTAATAATCATAGATTTGTTTTTGTCTCCATTATTATGTGAATTGGGAAAAGATTCTTTTATAGGAATTTCACAATCAGCAAAACTCATTCGTTTTTCTAGATCATCAACCCTACTGATTTCCTTCCTAATTATATGATCTAATTCCTTTATCTCTAATCTTAATGATTTATTTTCACTTTCCAAGTGATCAATGTGATTCTTTAAGTTTTTCAACTCAGAAGATAATTTACTTTTTAATTCATCATGAAGAAGTAGTTTCACTTTGTACTTCATTGCTACTTCAGCAAATATGGCTTGTGTATGACTATTCATTAAAATTTCAGTTGCATTGATGAGATCGACATTTCCATGAACTGCACTTACAATATTTTCAAGATTAGAATTCTCGTCCCATGAATTTATCAACTGGTCCAAAAATCTGATTGCAATCACAATATCAGTTTGTATATCATCCACCTTCAAACATTTTTGAAGTGCCAAGAGCTCATTTTTCAAACCTATTTTTTCTTGAGAGTTTTTACTCAACAGCTCTATCATATGGTCCATTTCGGTTGTTTTCTCCATTAGTTTACATGAAAGATCGTTTATTTTGGCATTTGCATCCTTCAGATGCTTAGTCAGACTCACTTTTTCATTTTCTTCAGCAACCAAAGAATTTTTGAGTTCTAAAAGTCTTAAAGGAATTTGTTTTGTAATTTCTGCTTCTAAAAATTCCATTTCTTGCTTTCGTTCTTTAGTTTCTTCCTCCAATTCTTTTAAGTGGTCATGAAATCGTTTGATACCTAATTGATGCTTGGAACATTCTTCTTGCATAAATTGTAATTTTTTCTGTAGTTTGTGGAATATTTCTACCACCGTATCTAGAGAGGTTGAGACACCATTCACAGGACAAGAAAATGATAAGTTGCTTTTAAGAACTAATTTATCTTCATTTGTAAAGATTTCGGAATGATCATACAAAGAATTCATCAAGCTTTCAATTTTATTTACAAATGCTGCAGTTTCTTTCTGGATGCTGGCTATTTCATTTTCTAATTTTAATTTTTCCCTACTCAAAATTTCATTTTTATGTTCAGCTTCTACACGTTTAGTTTCTGACACTGTATACGCCACCGATAATTCTGCAAGACTTTGATCAATATCTTGAAGTTTTTCTTCACACATTTTACTTTTCAGTTTAACCAGAGAAAAATTTTGCTCATTTTCATTTATTTCCTTGTCTTTGAGATCAATTGTCCTCCTCAATTTTAATGTTTCCATATTCAATTCACTTACTCTATCTTGTAGTAATTTTTTCTCATTAAACATAACTTTCAACATACTGTCTAAGTCGCTCAAACTTTCTAAAAATGGATTTAAAGTTTTCAAGTCATGAACTTCTTCAATATTTTCAGCATATTTTCCCCTGCAAAGAAAATAATTTTTAGGCCAATTTGATTTGAGAAAAAATCAATTATTTGCAATTTGTATTTAATCTTTATCTTTTAGTATTTAAAACTACACTATGTTTCGGTAGGTGAGTAAACTCTACCTCTTTTCACATAAATCTATCTAATCAATACTGTGTTTGTTAAAAAAATACCCCTATACTATTTTTAGCATGCATAGATGTTTTGTCGCATTTATAAATTTACACTGACAAAAGATAGAAATATGAAATAATCCCACTGCCTGATCTGAAAATAAAAGAATCGACTAATCACCTAGGCATCATAATAGAGTAAACAGTTTTCTGGAAACTACATATTGACAAACAGAGAAAAAATCTCTATTCGGGCAATTATTTGATTAGGGGAATAAGTGGGAAGTGCCTTCAATACAACCATATGGTAGCTTCAATATCCTTAAAAAACACTTCACTTCAGGTTTGGCATGGGGAGGAACAGCTAACTTAGAAAGGGCCCTAAAACAACAGAACAGGACAATTAGGTGCCAAGCAGGTTTGCACCACCAAGAAAGCTGCTGGGAAATTAACAAAAATTTCAACATTCTCACAGTAGTCTCATTCTACACACCTGAAAAAATCCTACAATCAATAATTTGCGACAACCAAGAAAACCTGAATTACAACAACACAACACAAGGCATGCTTCAAATACGGCCTATGCACCTTATCATCTAAGTCTGTTTTAGAAGAAACCTTCATACAAAGGAGCTCTGTATTACAACCATGTTAGATTTAGGGTTTTTTTAATGTAAATAAGGAATACATAAAAACAGGAAGAGATTCCTTACCGCCCACAATATAGTATAGTTTTAGACACTAGAAGCAATAAGTTGAACAAATACAATACATCCACTGTACTCAATTTCAAAGATACAACAAAAATACAATTTCAAAACTGTTTTATAAGTCTTAACATCATTCCTATCATCACTTCATGTCAGCCTCTGCATGATAAAATAAACAGTGATGTAATTTAATTTTCATTTTAAACAACATTTTATATCTTAACTGTAAGAACAATCTAATAGAATAATTTAAGTAAGAAACACAAAAGGTCAAAATATGTATTATAAATGCATAGATTACAGGGTCATCGAGGAATGATTACCAAATATGTATCTTATTTAAAATTCTTTAGGAAAAAACACATGTAAATTTACATAACATTTTGGGGAGTCAATTATGTTAATAAAAAGTGATTTTGTATCTTGCTTTATGACTACACCAGAATTGTTTATTTTAATCATATGTTAATTATAAATAGTGTTGTGTTTCTGTGATGGAAAGAAAGTGTTGAAGTTTTTTTTGAAACACTAGAAATCCTGTAGATAAGACAAACTTTAACAGGGCATCACGGCAACTTACTGCAATGTTAAAAGAACTAAAAAATGACTGGTTTAAGGAATTCACAGAAAATCTTTCTCCAACAGAAGCTACCAACTACTCATTATGGAAAGCTACCAAGAATTTTAAACAACCTAAAACACCAATCCCACCCATTTCTAAATCTAACGGCTCCTGGGCAAAGAGTAACAAGGAAAAGAGTGAAGCTTTTTGTGAATATTTTGAAAATGTCTTCAAACCTAATGATACTGGAATTGACATCAGTGACGAACTTGATGAACTTCTTGAAGCCCCAACTCAGATGGACTTACCCCTTCCAGCAGTTACTCCAAGTGAGGTCAAAACTGTAATTATTAAAGAAGTGAACCCAAGGAAATCCCCTGGATATGATTTAATAACTGGTAGGGTCCTTCAAGAACTTCCTAGAAAAGCCTTCGTGTTATTGACATTAATTTTTAATGCCATTTTAAGGCTAGAATACTTCCCAACCTCATGGAAGCTCTCCCAAATTGTTGTTATTCAGAAACCTGGAAAACCCCCTTACCAAGTGTCTTCTTATCGACCTATCAGTCTTCTTCCCCTACTGTCAAAGGTTTTCGAGAAAATTCTTTTGAAACGTTTACTTCCTGTTATTGAGGATCGAGAAATTATTCCTAGTCACCAATTTGGATTTAGACGGCAACACTCTACGATCGAGCAAGTCCACAGGGTAGCCAATGTAATCAAACAAGACCTTGAAAATAAGCGATACTGCACAGCGGCATTCTTGCACATAAGTCAAGCCTTTGATAAGGTTTGGCACAAAGGCCTGCTGTATAAAATCAAGAAAACCCTTCCACATACTTTTTACAATATATTTCGATCTTACCTGAGTGACAGATTTTTTCAAATAAAGCTTAAAGACTTTCTCTCGGGCATCCACAGCATACAATCGGGAGTGCCACAAGGTAGTGTATTAGGACCTGTCCTGTATGTGATATACACAGCAGACATACCAACAAACCTCGAATCTGAAATGGCCACCTTTGCAGATGACACTGCTGTTCTGGTTTCCCACCATGACAATGTGGCTGTCTCGGCAATCCTCCAAAGAACCTTAAATGATTTGTCGGAATGGCTGAAAAAGTGGCGCATAAAAGTAAATGAAGGAAAGTCAGCCCATGTTACATTTACCCTTAAAACTGGTATCTGCCCTCCTGTTTCCTTAAATAATGTTCGTCTTCCGCAGCTAACAGAAGTGAAATATCTCGGCATGTATTTGGATAGTAAACTAACATGGAAATCTCACATCTGGAACAAACGGTTAAATCTGGACCTAAATTATAGGAAACTCTCCTGGCTTCTTAATAAAAATTCTAAATTATCAACACAGAACAAAATTATCCTATACAAAGTAATTTTAAAACCTATCTGGACCTATGGAATTCAACTGTGGGGAACTTCTGCAAATTCTAACATTCAAATCATTCAACGTTTTCAAACTAAAATTTTACGGATTATTCTTCAAGCACCCTGGTTTGTCAGCAATGCTACTCTTCATACAGATACATCCATCCCTTTAGTTGTGACAGAAATAGAACGCTTTAGTAAGAAATACCTATCAAAACTGGACAATCACCCAAATCACCTGGCCCTCAACCTCTTGGACAACAGCACTCATATCTACAGACTGAAACGCCACAACTTCCTGGACTTGACTTCCCGATCTAAACAATAGTATTCATCTTACTCATTTTAATGTTATGTTAGGTTTGTTTCTGTTCAAATTCTAACTCATGTTCTTTTTTTAATTACCTCACATTTGCTTATTGTTTTGTAATAAAACAGATTGTAAATAAAAATTGTGTTAAAAAAAAAGTTTTTTTTTAATAATAAAGTGTAAATAATAATGGTAAATAATAATTAATGTTTAAAATAAAAGTTTGATATATGTTGTTTTGTAAATTCTTCCTTAATTATGTAACAAATTACACATTTCTTTATAGCACCAAAAATAAATAAATAAATAAATTTAGGTACCGAAGTTAAAGATTTTAATAACACAAAAATAAAAATAAATAAACCACGGACAAAACCAAAAGACGATTATTTCACAGGGCAAGTCAGCACACAGAGGGCATAAAGGACATTCCTGTAATGAACATTTCTGATCATAATTTACAAATTTTTTTTCATCATATTAATAATGGCTTTTCAATTAGAAACATATTTAGTTTTATTTTTTTATTTGGAATTTAGAATACCATGCCCGAATATTAGAACTTTGTTGAATTTTTTTGTTCGACAAAACATAGAGGTTTACAAAATTATTAAGTTTTTCTATTAAAACCCATGGTGTAACTATTTTTATTCAAGTATTATTCTAGAATAAAATTAAGTATATTATCGAATCTCGTTTCTCAAATCCACCAAATCTTGCCCAAAGATTCAGATTCGAGAATGGATTGAATTAGAATTACCATTCCAATCAGAAGTATTTAATAAGAGAATTTATCACATCCAATTTTTGCATTATAATATTTTATTTGCATTATTATAATATTAATGGCTGACCAAAACGGTTATGCGTTACAAGTTGGTAGAAAACACAATTGAAGGACAAGCTACGTACTACACACCACAATGTTTGAATTGGCAATTGGCACCTGACGCTGCCTGTGGCGTACGAAGTAAGCACGGGAGGGCGGAACGAAAGCCCACGAGCCGCGAGCAACGACGCGACATTACGTTCGCCAGACTAATAGGAAAAGGGCGGCACGGAAAACTCAAACCACCATGTAGTGAATAAATTATTGACTTTTAGTTTTAACCTTAAGGTGTTCTTGAATAATTTTATACGTAATGAAAGTATTTTAAATAGCCAAATTGTAGTTCTCAAAACTATTTGAAAAATATTTTTTTCAATATTAAAATTCCAATTTTTAAATGATTTATTTCCCCAAATTTTGCTGCCCCTAAAATTTGCCGCCCTAGGCGCGCGCCTAGTCCGCCTATTCGCAAATATATCCCTGACACCACCTGAGGATTGCCTCAGGGATCAATTCTGGGACCTTGTTTGTTTATAAATTATGTAAAAGATCTTTGTAACTCAACTAACTCATTATCTTTTCAATACCCTGATGACACTGCTTTAATTTTTAAAGGTTGGCATCATTAGACCTTCTACGTGACAGACTTGAAGCACACGATGGCAGAACAACATTGGTGGATGTAGCATGGGTAGAATTATTCATTTTTAAAGAAAAACGCAACTATGAAAACAAATTAATAAATTAACAAGTAAAATTTGAATCAGGTATAATTTACAAATTTTTATATACAAATGCAACAAATAAAACAGAAAATATTGACACAGCAGACGCCTTATTGTCCACAAGGGATCAAGGGTAACGACACTAGCACTCTGAGCAGCTGCACCACCGAAGTTGTTCCGACATCTTGTACTTCAAGTCAGTCATGTAGGAGGTCTGATGATGGCAAAATAAAGTGACTAAATAGATTACTATTGTGTATTTTTATTATAGAGTTTTTTTAAGTGTTATTTTGATAATGTGTTTTATTATTCGTACGGTATTATTAATATTTGATAACAATAAAACAAGCTACTTTTTTGGCTGAGGACCAATTGAAAATTATTGAATTATACCTGGATAGGCCTATAAATAGAAGTATAAAGTATTGTTTTAGAGAACTATGAATTCCTCCAGGACTGGGGAAAACTGCTGTAATGTTTTCATTAGGGCTGTTTCATTAGCGGGTAAAATGATGTAAAAAATAGTACCCAAAACGTCACTAGCCTGATAGCAAAAAAACAGCTGGTGAATGTTATTCTTATGGACATCAGTTGGCCTGACTGATGTCCATATCACCGGCCTGACTCAAAAGCGGCATTTTCCAACATCAAAGGAATGAAACAGCCCTTCTTTTGATTATATGTTCTCCACAGTCCTGGAATTCCTCAGATGGACCAAATTTTTGATTGATTAACACTGGAACTTAAAGGTTCTAGTTGGGCCTAAATTAATACATATTAAAAAGATTATAAGAGTTCGAAAGTTTTCAAAACTGAGCATCAATTATTGAGATTTGATCAAAATTGAGAATCGGGAATAGTGGATTTGACCATCACAAAGCGTAAAAATAAATTTAATAAATCAACAAAAAAGCTTTGCATCAATAATGACTATTAGTATAGTCTCAAGTTGGACCATATTGTAAATTAGACACCAGTGAATTGTGTCCGGTGTCACAATTGTGTTTTATAAAGGTTTAAAGGACATTAGATTAATCAGAAATTTAAGATTGACGGTGTACAATCATCAGTCACCTCTCTCAACACTCTCAACTCTGGGCTGAAAGTTCAAAGCACAAAGTTTCTTCAAGCCATGATAGTTTTCCTAAAGTACTACAAACTCATATTCTTTTAATGGTCATTTAAATTTATTTGATGTTCCGTTAATTTATTAAAACTTATATAATTGAATTAAGTAATGTTGATTTGACTGGCATTCAAAGTAAACATTACCTATGAAATTAAAGAGTTTCACTCTAATTAAGACCTACAAGAGAAAATAGTCTAGAAATGTATAAGAAGTAAAAAAATTTAAGAACAAAAATACTTACATAAATGAAAAAGATGTACAAAGCTCGTTTTCGTTGTCACAAGGTACCTAAAGAAAATTATAAAATGAGCCAAGTGAAATGTTAGTAAAGTAAAAATATTGGTTAATTAAAATTTATGGATGAATAGAACATTTTTGCACTGTATCCAAGTTCCACTCCATGTTTCTTTTTAAACGCAACCCACTATTTTAAATTAAAATTTGCAAACAAAACAAATACTTCGAATACATTTTTTTGTTAATCACATCTATCACAATGATTTAGAGGATTTTAATTATATTTTGTGTAGTCTAGGTATTCAAATACACGACCATCAACATTTATCAGAGACCTTTTTTCTAAAGGCTCTAGTACATTTATCATGTGATTCTAATCTCGAGTTCTTTAATATGTTGTGTGTTTTCATGCATCTCATTCTTTACATATCTAGAGGGCTTAAATTCTGAGAACTCGAGTGAGCGTTGAATGACGTTTCTCTTCCCATCAGTCACTCACCAAAAATATTAATTGAATAAGAAATGTACCCTTTGAGATCTCCGGAATTCAAGAGCTCTGGATAATTTACTTTGGAGATAGAAGGTGCCCTATAAATAGTTGTAACACATGTGAATAACAATAAAGTGTATCATAAATATATGTTATGTTTGGAAATTTTAATTTAAAATTGTGGGTTGTGTTTTTAAAAAACACCCTGTATCTACCAACTGGTGGACGTTACTTGTTACAAAACAAGGTTTTGGGCTGTTACCTATAGAAACGTTTAAAAAATGTCACTTTGGTATAAGTAAGCCTACATTAAACAAAATCTAACATCAATTGACAAAGTATGAGATGCAATATTGCAGGGAAACTATGTCTTCTTTTTTCTTTTAACATTTTTTCACTGAACTTTTCTTTAAGTAATGTTATTTCACCACCACTGAATCTCGCACAAATGCCAGCCGGTAGACTTACCTTTCAATATCAGCATTTAGATGTGATACTACTGTGGTTATTTTGAAACATTCGTTCCATACATTGTTTTTATGATTGGTTCTTTGATAATCCCAATTGTGTGAAACACTAAATTTAATAATTTTGTATATTTAACGCATACTATTACGATAATATTGTTAGCTGTGTACTTTCATCTGTATAAATTGTAGTAAATAATATAACAATTAACTAACAATATAGTGGTTTTATAGTGGTTATTAACATTAAGGAACAAGTAATAAATAGTGGCTTGTGCCGTTGGAATACAAATCAATTTAAAAAGAAACATTATTTTTACTTTCTCCCTCTATACCATAGTATATGGAGAAAGTATTGTTTTCATCAAAATTTTCGAATTTGAGTTGTTGGTGGATTTATCCATTTTGGTTCCCCCTGAGTCCAAAAAAGTGGTTTTCGGAGTGATGTCTGTCTGTGTGTGTGTGTGTGTGTCAGGATGTAAACAGAGCTAGAGAATGCCCTAATGGTCCGATTTTAATGAAATTTGGTACATAGGTCCAAATCCACGATAATTCCAGGCGTTTTTTTCATTTTTTTGAATTTTTGATTTTTAAGGGTATTTTACCACCAAAAACCCTCAAAAATCGTCAAAAATCAAAATTCCTCAAAAACGGCTCTTTGATTAAAATTTTGTGGATAATTAAACTTAAAATGGCAAATAAAATGACACCACCCGCATCTCCGAGAAAATTCGCGTTCAAAAGTTATAAAGTAAAAAGTGTTTCAAAAATCAATTTTTTGGATTTTCAAAATAGCTGTTGTCTTGAAATAAATTTTACTTATCACCATTAAATCAAGCTCAAAAAACTAAATAATCTAGTATTTTAAATTATTGCTCTACGTCAATTGGTTGCGGATAAAATTCAATTTTTGGTTTAGCGGTAAACGCAGTACGTTGTTAAAAGTCACGGACGCGTGTAGGGTCAAACGAGCGCTGCTCAGCCGGTAGCTATCCGACTGAGTCATCAAGACATTAATGTTTGAAGCTTTTAACATCTTTTTTATATTGTTGGGAGAAAGTATGTGTCAGTTAACTGATACCGTTTATTTTAAGATAAGCCAACTGTTAAAATATCTCATGAAAATTTTCAATGAGCTTACCGTCATGTCTTCCCTTAGTCTCTGCAACAAATTTTGTATCAAAACCATGCCTTCATTGTGAAGTTTCTCGGCTTTTGACAGGTCTGATTCACGTGCTATTCTTTCACGTTCTTTAATTTCCTATAAAAAGGACAAAAATTTTGTAAAAGTATACATAAATTAACAAATACATAGTAACATAGTCTATATCATAAATTCTCTAGAATTGGCACATGTTACACACCCTTCCGTAGTATTGGCTTTTCTTTTCTGATAACAAGAATCAAGTTTTTAAAGTCAGAATAATGATCAACAGGTAACAAAACCCAGTAAAATATCGAGAACAGAACCCATTGTGTATAACAGAATCATGAATAGCTTCGGCCCAACTCAACACAGTGTAACTGAGCCTCCCGAGCTTTGGAGTTCACTTTACTTGCTTATATACCGTACTGATGCTAACAAACACTCATGATGATGTGAAATTAGTATGCAACTTTAAAAGGTGGTCACATCTTGTGTGCTTTGTAAGAGCTGCCACAAATTTAGGCCTACCAATTATGGTATGAGGATATAAAAATTACCATTTTAAGGAAAATATTTAGTGTGGGGTCCCAGTAACATAAGATTTGGCATTTATTACAGTTTTCTCAATTATTAAGACTTTTAAATAAAATTTATCACTTCTCAACGGACGATCAGACATTCATGATTTAGAGCTCAATTTATTCTGAACTGAAGAAATTAGAGGGCGAGCCAATAACATTTTTTATTTAAATAATTGAAAGATATAACATATTTTGGTTCTTTGTACAAGTTTAAAAACATCTAACTTTGGATTTTTTTGCTCTTTAAAACAAACCAAAAATAATCAAGTTCTGACTCCTTGGAGAGAAAATTACTTTAGATTAACATTGGATTTGTGCAGAATGTGAAATATTTGTGAATATGCCATTAAGCCTCCTTAAGAGTGAAAAAGTTAATACCGACAGCTCCATATTAACAGCTAAGAAAACTGTTGTATTTTAGAGATCTTGAATGGGGTGGGGTGAAACGAGTAAATAAAATAAATATGTCTAGCACTCTTCAGAAATGTTCAACTTTGCTAATAACATAAAGAATACTTATTTTACAACTTTTAAGTCAACTCAAATTTAATAGTTTTTTTTATAAAATAACAGTTCTTACCAGTATTGTTTTGTATTCAGAGTTTTCACTCATTAATTGCTGCACTTTTTCATTTAAAGAAACAAATTCTTCTTCTAACGATCGTACCTGAAAATTTATAAGTGTTTTTCAAAAAAGTTTATTGCAGGTAGTATTATCATCAACTCAGGGTGATATGTTTCAAGTTTAGACATATATTGAGAGTTTTTAAAGTACATTATATAAAGGCAATATAATCAATGTTTTGAAAACATCTAATATGTATGAAAAACAATTTGGGAAAATCCACCATCAAGTCATTGATGAAAAAGATTAATGCCAGCAATATCCCGTAAGAAATATATGGTATAAATTTGTGTATTAATGTAAATTACCATACAATGACAAAAGTTGTTGCTGTAATAAATTAATACTAATACATCAAATTATTAAAAAGTTTTTAGCAACCTTTAATTTGAGGCCTGTCTAATTACAGTACAAATTGGATAACTTAGTTCCAAACTCAATGAAGGGGAGAAAATGCTCTCATTATCCAAATTTTTATTTCACCAATAGATAAGTAACTTTTTTTATTTTGCACAAGCTCTTATAATTAGAAATCTATAAATTAATCTTAACATAATGTCAGAATTTTAATAGTTAACATTTTTGTTTGCATGAGGCCTTTAGTTTTTAATTTTGTATTTTGTATTTTGTGTCTATCTACGCCAGAGACATTTTTTATCGGTTAGTAAGGAAATTACTCTAATAAACATTTTTAAAGACCTAGTCAATATTAATTTTATCCATACCGTACCCTACAGTTTGAATTTGCATTAGGTTCTTACAACAACACACACACATGAGCTACACAGTTGTACTGTTAATGCAGTGATTAGACTCAGGACTGCGGACAACATATAAACAAAAGAAGGGCTGTTTCATTCCTTTGATGTTGGAAAATGCCGCTTTTGAGTCAGGCCGGTGACGTAATCCATCTGATGTCCATAAGAATAACATGCACCAGCTGATCAGGCTAGTGATGTTTTGGGTACTAATTTTTACATCGTTTTACCTGCTAATGAAACAGCCCTTGTCGATTACATTAAAGCAGTTTTCCCCAGTCCTGGATTAGACTATTAGAATAATCATATGACATAGCTATTTTTTATTATTTATTTATTTTATTTGGGGTTTATCTGGCATTCTTTATTATTTTGACGGGGAACGGTCCAAACACCAGTCTTGTTACTATCTAACATCGACCAGTTGTTAGGAAGCATCATTAATTAATGATCCAATGAAAAATGGCAATTGGATCCGGAATCGAACCATTAAAAAGCTACTAACTTTCCTCAGGATCGAACCTGCAACCTTTGGATTCAAAGGCGAGCACTATAACCACTCAGCTACCCAGCCAGTTCATGAAAACATTTATTTAATGAAAACATTGCCTGATTTCTATATATGTATATATTAGTTGTAGTCTGGGGGTGTTTTCCTTTAAAAAGAAAGAAAGCCTTCACGCAAAAAGTGTTTAGTTATTAGAAATCTGAAGGTATTATTTTTAAATTAATTTAACTAATTTGTCTTTTGAATACTACATCACTGGCAAGGTCTAAATTACAGTCAAAAACAACAAGCGATATACTTAACATCAATTTTATCATGCTAGGGACTGAAAAAACAACATTCTAATTAAAAACAATCTTAAATTAGAGAAGTTGAAATCTTCTAAGTTTCACTGAATTATTTCATTTTTTACGGGAATACATTACTATATGAAACACTTACAAGATTTTATCATTTAAAATTAAGGGTTGGTATGTGTACCTGTGTACACTTTAATGAAAAAATACTAACCTTTTCTTTGGGTATGCAGTCTGAATGATAGATTTGTTTTTCAAGCTCTGTAAATGATTTTAACTCTTCAAAGTCATTTTCGAGACTATTAAGGCGACTTCGCAGAACCTCTGGTGGAGTCTCAGGCTGCGCTAACCTAACAACAAATCACAAGGTTTTGGTTATTAGACTTTTTAAAGACATTGATTGTACAAATTATGAAACAAAAGTGTGAGCATAATATGCCAGGAATTTGATATATTGTGGATTGGTTGTTTCTTTTTAATGCAAGGATATTTCCAAACAGAAACGTATGAAGTAAAATACAATTTAAGGTTGGCTGCCTTTCTTGCTTTAATACAGTAGAGTCCCGATAATCCGAAATGCTTGGGACCGGACCCATTTCGGATTACCGAATATTTCGGATTAAGCGAAATGTTTACCAAAATACACGTATTGGTGAAATACAACGTTTAAGTTGGCCCATTGGCCTACTACGTCTATCTCGCATGGCCGTTTGGACGCTACAGAATACATTGACGCGGTACAACGAACTGTCATAACACGACGGTGCTAGCAGTTTCAGATTTTCCAATAGGTAGCAGCACGTACAGGGTTACACTTTGTTTCGTCACGCGACGGTGCTAGCAGTTTTGGCTTCTTCCAATAGGTAGCAGCACGTACAGGGTCACACTTTGTTTCGTCAGATGACATGGCTAGCAGTTTCGGCTTTCCCCGATAGGTGACAGCATTTACTGGGTCGCTTGTTTTTTTTACGATAAACTGCATAAGTTTTAACACAATTTTGTTTTTTAGTTGGCAATCCTGGTGTTCAGAAAATTACTGTATACGGTAACGTAAACAAAGCTGGTGTTCAGAAACGTTTATAACTTTGTAGCGTCAGCTTTTGAGTTGTGAATGTAGTGAAATGACTTCGAAACGGAAACATACTTCGGTTACACTACAAGACAAACTTGAAGTGTTAAAACGATTAGACAATGGTGAAAGTGCATCAAAACTGGCTGTTGAGTTTGGAGTGGGGAATTCTACGATCACCGACTGGAAGAAAAATAGGCTAAAAATCGAACAGTTTTGTATTGCTTCAACAAGTAAGTGTACTGAATCCCGTCATACGGCGAAAACCACGCCACTGGAAAACCTTGACAGTGCACTCTTTATTTGGTTTTCTCAAGAGAGAGAAAAAGGTACCCCGATTAGTGGACCCTTGATCAAAGAAAAGGCTCTACAATTAAATCAATTATTGAACGGAGACAAGTCTTTTTCTGCTAGCACTGGCTGGCTTGATCGTTTTAAGAAGCGTCACGGCATAAGACAGTAGGCCATTACTGGGGAACGGCTATCATCTAATGAGGCTGCTGCAACCGATTATGTTTCAAATACATTTGCTGACCTGATTGCTGCAGGAAACTATTCACCGCAGCAAATATATAATGCTGACGAAACAGGCCTCAACTTTAAGGCATTGCCAAAAAAAGTCTGGCTTCTAAAGACGAAACAAGTGCACCTGGTTTGAAAATCAGCAAGGAGAGATTGACAGTTTTGGCGTGCAGTAATGCTGCAGGGAATCATAAACTCCCTCTCATGGTTATCGGCAAAGCTGCAAAACCAAGGGCATTTAAAAACCTAAATGTAAATGCCTTGCCTGTCACCTACAAAAACTCCAAAAATGCTTGGATGACCTCAGCACTATTTAAGGGATGGTTTGACGATCACTTTGTTCCCCAAGTCACTCGATTTTGCAAGGAAAATGACTTACCGGTCCGAGCTTTACTCTTTCTCGACAATGCGACTTCACATCCTCCAGACGACGAATTAGTTTGTGGCGATATAAAGGCCATATTTCTTCCACCGAACGTGACCCCGTTGATCCAGCCAATGGATCAACATGTACTTCAGCATGTGAAGCTCTTGTACCGGAAGAAGTTATTGAGACGAATCCTAAAAGATGAAGACGAAACGCTTTCATTGATTCAAAAGCTGAAGATGGTCAATGTTAAAGACGTAATTTATTGGGTAGCAGAAGCATGGGATTCTATAAGTGAACAGCTGTTGAGAAAATCCTGGAGTAAAATTTGGCCTACTTTATCTTTTCAAGAAAACCCAAATCAACAAACAGAAAGAAACAATGTTGTGCAGGTGCAGGAGCTCTTACAGAACATTCCCGGCTGTGAAGATGTAAATGCAAATGACGTGCATGAGTGGTTACAAGCTGACGACAATGACCATGAAATTTTAAACGATCAGCAGATCGTTGAAAAGGTTTTGAAAAAACAGGCCACTATCTCAGACGAATCTGAAGGCGATGAAACAGACGACGACAGCGAGCAGAGAGTATCCCACTCGGACGCGGCGGCTGCCTTTGATCTAGCGCTACGCTACGTAGAGCAACAAGCCGTCTCTACCCCAGCGGATACGTTGTTTCTGAGGCGCTGGCGTAGTTATGCTTCAAAAGAGAGGTCTTCAAATCTTCGGCAAAAAAGTGTAACAGACTTTTTTAAACCAATATAAAGTTCAGAACTGCCGTATTGTATACATTGTTTATCTTTAAAATGAAGTATACTGTGTAATTTTTACTGTATTTTTTGTTTTGTACTATATATGATGTAACACTGTACACTTATTTCATGTTCTTTAGTTTTCCATTCTACTGTATAGGGTAGCATTGTTTTGTTTTGCTCACTGCAACTTTTACATGCCCTAATACACTTTATTCACGGTTATACTGTTTCTTATTTTATTTTTATCCCCCAAAATATCTTTCAAAAAAAAAAAAAAAAAAACGGACCAACATTGGTTTTGGATTAAGCGGACTTTCGGATTACCGAAGTTCGGATTATCGGGACTCTACTGTAATAATAATTTTAAAAAAATAGCACTGTATAGATAAGCAACAGATTTGTGCGTGGAATAGATACAATGTAGATGGATAGTACCAAGGCCGTCTATAATAAGTCCTGGCGTTCAAACTCACAACACCGCAAAGTCTTCATCCCGTTACGTCTTTCTTCTCATTTGTACAAATTTTGCCTATAGGATTTACTTACTTTTTTCCTGTTCTTGCACTTTAAAATAAAAGATATAATTTGTGTGAGTGGGTTTTATGTTATAGTACGAAAACCATGACTATCAAGCAAGCATATTTTTATTTGATAAAAATTTGCATTAAACAATACAGTCAACTCCTGATTATCCGTGGTCGGATAAGCAATCAATGGAAAAAAGCATGAAACACGGAAATTGATCCATAAATTATTTGGTGGCGTAATTGTGATCGGGTCATGTGGTCAGGGAGGAACGAATCAGAGCGATGGCGTGGTGGGATGGGGATGGGACGCAATGGCGGAGTAATGACCTTGACTGCTAGAAACAACTGGTCGCCCGCCTGGATGTGCTGAAATAGAAACCAAGAAAGGTCCTATTTAGTTTTCAGTTCAGTGTATGATTATCACTCTGATTTGTGTGTTGTTAAATGACCTCTAGTAATTTTGTGTTGTATTGCGCTAAACCACACATTTCAAAATACCTACATTTGTTTTGCATTTCGAGAAAATGTTTGATAATGTGACAGAGAATGTTTAAATTTTATTTTACAAAGTTATAAATTTATTAGCCTAATTCAATAATTAGCATACATTTAAAACAATTGGTTGTTAATAAATTTTTACTTATTAGTCAAAAAGGTGAACCATCACTTGTTTTTGTACATGCTCTTAAATAAATTAATACCAAGCGACCCTCCCCCCCTCACCCAGCGCAGTACAATCTCACCCCATACCCATCCCGGCTGGCCGATGCCAAATGATAGAACACCTGACCTTGGTTTTTTGTCCATGTTAGACCCTTTTTTACTTTCTCCCCCTATACCATAGTATATGGAGAAAGTATTGTTTTCGTCAAAATTTTCGAATTTGAGTTGTTGGTGGATTTATCCATTATGGTTCCCCCTGAGTCCAAAAAAGTGGTTTTCGGAGTGATGTCTGTGTGTGTGTGTGTGTGTGTGTGTGTCAGGATGTAAACAGAGCTAGAGAATGCCCTAATGGTCCGATTTTAATGAAATTTGGTATATAGGTCCAAATCCACGATAATTCCAGGCGTTTTTTTCATTTTTTTGAATTTTTGATTTTTAAGGGTATTTTACCCCCAAAAACCCTCAAAAAACGTCAAAAATCAAAATTTCTCAAAAACGGATCTAACGATTTTGATTAAAATTTTGTGGTTTATTAAGCTTAAAATGGTGGATAAAATGACACCACCCGCATCTCCGAGAAAATGCGCGTTCAAAAGTTATGGAGTAAAAAGTGTTTAAAAAATCAATTTTTTTGATTTTTAAAATAGCTGTTGTCTCAAAATAAATTTTACTTATCACCATTAAATCAAGCTCAAAAAACTAAATAATCCAGTACTTTAAATTATTGCTCTACGTCAAGTGGTTGAGGAGAAAATACAATTTTTCGTTTAGCGGTAAACGCAGTACGTTGTTAAGTCACAGATGCGCGTAGGGTCAAGCTCGCGCTGCTCAGCTGGTAGCTATCCGACAGAGTCATCTAGACATTAATGTTTAAAGCTTTTAACACATGTTTTTATATTGTTGAGAGAAAGTATGTGTCAGTTATCTGATACCGTTTATTGTGTTTATTGTTCACTCAACTAGAAGTTCTGTTTATTCATTCCAATAAGGTTTGGCCAATAAAAAGTAATAAATATCGGAATCTTAGTTATAACTTGTTTATTTTGTGTTTTACTCTATTTATTGAACTCTTAGTTTTAACCGTGGTTTTGGGTTATCCGGGACCCTTCAACCATTCATTACCCCGGATAATCGGGAGTTGACTGTACAATGTTTAGTTAACCAACTTGACAAGTAGTAAAAAATTTTTATTTTTTTTTTAGTAAACAATTATTGAGAACAAAAATCATTATCAGGTGATTTTTTGAGGTCCTGTGTCCCAATATGGGGCGGTGAAAACTTCAGGACAAAAAACTTTTCAAGATTCAAAAAAGAGCCATCCGAATCATTTTTGGTCTCAATCATCGACAGTCCTGCAGATCAGTATTTAGGAGTAATAACATTCTAACATTTCCTTCTATTTTCATCTTAGAATCATTGACTTTTCTGAAGAATAATTCCCACCTATTCGAATCCAGAGACCTTCCTCTCCACAGTTACAACCTAAGAAATAATAGCAACCTCCAATATCCCAAATCCAGGACCACATTCCATCAGAATCAAGCCTACTCAACCTGTCTTCGTTTGTTCCGATCCCTTCCTCCTTTTTTAAAAGCTGAAGCCAACAAACAAAAATTTAGGCATGGTTTGAGAAGATTCTTGGTCCAAAAGGAATTTTACAGTGTCTTTGAATATATAAACAATGAAGTGTGATTGTCTAATTACAACTAGTGGCTCATAGGGGCAAAGGCCCCTAATCATAAAATTAAAATAGCATGAACCATAGCGTATTACCATTTCTTCCACAACGAAGGTTTCCAGAAAATTTAATTTTAATTTGAGGTATACCGAGGCAAAATTTGTACAAATGAGAAGAAAGACGTAACGGGATGAAGACTTTGCGGTGTTGTGAGTTTGAACGCCAGGACTTATTATAGACGGCCTTGGTACTATCCATCTACATTGTATCTATTCCACGCACAAATCTGTTGCTTATCTATACAGTGCTATTTTTTAAAAATTATTATTATTAAAGCAAGAAAGGCAGCCAACCTTAAATAAAATTGCAAGGTATTCTGCATTAATTTTTGTTATAATATCTCAAATAAAACTAAGATTAAAATTTATTGTACATCTTTTATACATACAAAAATATAAAATTTGTTTATATTTTTGTTTATATAAAACTTTTTGCTTCTTTTGGCTTGCTGAACAACCTGGAAAAGTTTCGGACAGTCGAAGCTGAACACCCTGTATACTAAATGAACGTTTTATGTCCATAGCTATGAGTTATCGTAAAAGCGACCATACCCGCTTTGAGCAAGCACCATATTGCCTGATATAATTTTTTGTGTAAAAATGGAAATACAATTTTTAGCGAGTTATAGTTGTCAATGATGTTAAATTTGGCTACTCCTATAAATTTCCATAGAAGCTAATTTCATACTTTTCAATTGAATCTCAAAATATGAGCAAATAAGTCGATGGATCGAGAGTTCTCCATTTACTGCAAAAATGCTACTGCCCCAGTGGTTCACACCTACAATGCAAAATTGTCACTTCTCACTCGCCAGGGTATTGTTACTAGAGATGGTCGTGAAAATACTGATAAAAACTGGTAGTAAAGTTGGAATTAAACTCTAAAACTTCCTGCCAAGTTTCCCCAAGTTCGTCCAAATAAACCACTAAATCAAAATGCACCATCTCACCCCGCAACCACAACTGATTTTCATTCACTATATGGCTTTCATAGCCAGCCACCAGGTTCTAAAATAATGAAATGCTGTATTGCCGACTTCCTGTGTCAATGTATGTAAAACT
Organism: Neoaliturus tenellus; assembly: GCA_030545055.2. Lineage (NCBI taxonomy): Eukaryota > Metazoa > Arthropoda > Insecta > Hemiptera > Cicadellidae > Neoaliturus > Neoaliturus tenellus. The sequence goes on along the minus strand of CM061536.1, from coordinate 21,716,812 downwards.
AAAAATTAAGATACAAATTTATGATCTACCTTTATGAAGCTAAATCCAGGCAGACCGCTAAACTATGCAGACCGATCAACCTATGTGATCCATAGTCTAGCCCACTGCTTCCAAGGAAGATCCATCACCTACGGCTAAGGTCAGGTCATCTTATGTGATCGGGTTAAAAAGTGGTCCCGACCATGGTAAAAGTCCCAGAAGAAAGTCTTAGTTGATATGGATAGACAAAATTTCTGTCCAACTGGGATGCTCTCCGCAATGGTTGTTTTTAGGACCTCAAGCGACCCGTGATCTGGGGAAGTTAATCAAGGATGGGCAACTGCGGAGCAGATAAGATCTTAACATTTTCCCTAGCAGGGCATCCCTTCGTCTTAATTCAGGTGGAGCGATGTTACGCAGGACCGGGAGCCAGGGTAGGAATTGCCATGAGTGTACTACACATGCATTGCCTGATGTGTCAAAATCAGATGTAACGTGCCTGTGTGTGGAGACCTTCGTGCTAAAATACATGTTAAAATGTATGTAAAATGAAATTGTCAATCACGGCAAGCCAACATAAAACAATGCACTACGTGCAAGGCACGTGTAGTGTGTGGGCCACTTAAAGGCTCTCATGGCCCTATTTAGCTGAACGTCCATCTCTCGAATGTGCACACTATTTAACTGCTGCTGATAAGCCCATATATTGGGTGCACGTCATTTTCAGCTTGAAGTTGCCGTGTCTACATAGGCTAAATATATACTGTTGAAGCATAAAAAGTTAACACATAAATTATCAAAAGCATGGTAAGAAATTATTTTTGAAATTAATTACAACACTGCCAAAGTTTTAAAAAATGTCTGGTATTTATAAAATTGTGAAAAAGTCTTTGGTGATATACTTGAATAAAAAATAAAAAATTTATTTAAGTGATTTTTTAAGCCAGCAGCTAATACAAAAATGGTGACATAACTTAGTCTCTATATTATGAACAATAAATCCTACCTCTCTTCAAGATTTTCCACAGTAATGTCCAGATTCAGTGTTGTTTTCACTACGTCTCCCAAACTTTTTTCAGGATCATCTAAAATACAAACATACATTTGTGTGAATCCTTGGATCAGTCAGTTTCATCATTGACTATGTACACTAACGTGAATAGACCTCTCATCCAATGCATTTAGTTTGAGGCAAACATTTGGGAGTTCGGTGGACGCCGCACCAGAGTAGGTGCCATCGATGTTGTTATTATTCAGCTAAATTTACAGTACTGCCAAAACATTTCACCAAAACATAAACATAACTTTCAGTTATAAAATGTTTCATCCTTGGTTTAGAAGAGTGGGAATACTGATTTATCTATCATATGTTACGTGTACTTCCATGGACGCCGCACGAGATCGCACTACCGTCAATATGCTTCACACACACCTATGCTATGAGAAGTCTACTCACGTAGTGTACAAAGTCAATGGTTTCATTCTGTATTTTGTGAAACAGTTGAACCTTTTTTGAATTTTCTACCACCTCGTTGCTTGGTCCACCCATACTGCTTGCAAATACCAATTTTTGTTTCAGTTAAAAAAAATAGCTAAAAACTTAAAATTACTGTGACAATAAGTCAATACTTTAAATTATAATTCAACATTAACATTAAATTAACATTCATTAAATTATATAAAATATACAAATTTTGTAAATGGTTCTCAAATCAAGAGAGGAAAGCTTTTAATATTTCACAACAGTTGTAGCCTAGAAGTATTACTGATTGTTAGCAGTTTTACGTGCTTTATGCTGACAATCAACAATACTTATAGGTTACAACTGTTGTGAAGTATTAAAAGCTTTCCTGTCTTGATTTGAGAACCATTTACAAAATTTGTATATTTTATATAATTTACCAGTGGTACCAGGTTTTTAAGGATCTAACAACAAATAACGGAGTTATTGCGATTTTTCGCCATGAAAACATTGATTTTGTTGTTAAATGGCCTTAATTTGCATTGATTTTAATGCAAAATCAATGTTTTCACGAAGTCCCCTTATAGTCCGAAATTCCTATAACTCCGTTTTTTGTTATCAGATCCTCCCTCACAAACATTGGCACCATTGGTTAGAAAATTGAATTTGTCAACTTTTTTTGTGTCTTGTAAAATTTTTATAAAATTTACCGATTTTGAGATATATGTGTTTAAAAATTTAAAATGGCCGCCATTTTGAAAATATACAGCGGAAAAAATTATTTTTTTCCTGGAAATGTACATGGGTATGATAAATATTCATGCCAAGTATGAATTTAATACAACCATCCGTTACGTAAATAAAAATTGTTACGTGAAAAAAACAAAATGGCGGCTGCGTGAGTAACTAAAGACTTCCGGACAATTTAAATATGATATTTAGATATGTTTCTAACCCAGAAACAATGCCCTAAAAAATATTGGTAGGGAGTTCTGAAACACCCTGTATACATTACACTGATCCAGATCTCTCCTGACAATTTATTATCAAAGCACCCATGGATGTTTGAAATCATTTTTAAAATTGAAAGAGTTTGTCTTGAACACACACTATTAAAAATCCTTTAAGATTACATGATTGAGTATGCGGACGTGCCTATATGAGGCTCACACTAGGTTTAAATATTTGTAGGTAGATAAAAAAATTAGTCACAATTTATATACATATAAAAATTGTAGTGTAAGAACTAGGTTTTCACAACAGCAGAAAATATAGAATGTCATTCTCACAGTGTAACAGAAGTACAAAGTACAAGCTACTAAGTATGGTACCTTCTAAATCCTCAGCAATCTGTCCTGAGCTTTCATTAACGCTGGATTCATCTATTTCGACAATTGGACTCAAAGCTGGGCTATCATCATTCCTTCCAAACAACGAATCATCACCAATCTCGTCATCCTAAAATATAAAGAATGAAAAAAAGTATTTAAATCTAGGTACAAAAGTTTAATAGTGTTTTTGGTCAATATAAAAACCATCAAATTTATTCTTAGATGACTGAATTTATCTTGAATTTCATTTTTGTTATTTGCCTCCGGATTGCTTTGTAAATTGCTACAAGAGGATACAATACCTTAATTTATCGTCGACAATCCATACGTCACTGCAGTGGCGACCAGTTTCGACACTCAGCAGGGTGTCATTTTCAAGCCTAAAAACGTGAAATCTTCACTCCAAGGAGGATGTCAAATGTCGAAAGGAGGATGTCAACACATACATTGAACACGAACGAGAACACAAAACGAACATACACTACACATGGCCAACAGTTAATTAAAAATTTCGCGGCGCGGCGAGTACGAGGTGCGGGTCCGGACTGACCACGGTGCGTGAATGTGCTTCCCCTCCCCTCCTTCCCCTATTCATTGTTCTTATCAGCTGCTTTGTACCTTGATATCATAAGTTCGATGTTGACAGCAGTTTCATACAATATATCCGATTCAAAGGAGGATTTCTCATTTAAGATGTGTTGGGGTTGTTTCTTGCCGGCCTTGTATATTTCGTACTCTTCCACCGTGTCCAAATATTTGCCTCTAGATTTATGAAAATGTAACACCTCCAGGTTTTGTTCAAATCCGGTATACGAATGGTTATTGTTAATTAAATGTTCAGCAAATGATGAGTTGTGTTTTTGGGAAGTTCTTTTCGGAAGGTGTTCCTTGAAACGGGTTTTGAACGAACGTGACGTTTGCCCTATATAAAAACTAGGACAGCTGTCACAGTTCAGTTTATAAATTCCAGTCCCTTTAGATTGATCAGTAGGTGGGATATTTTTTGGCTTTAAAAAGGAGGACAACTTATTGGTGGTTTTAAACGATAATTTAACCTGACTTTTGGACATCTGTCTCTTTAGTGTGCTATTTAAACTATTGCCATATTCTGTGGAAATGTAACTTATCTTATCTGAACTATCATTTTTCTGTTTGTTTCTGTTCTTGTGCTTGTATATCAATTGGTCAATCATTTTACTTCCGTAACCATTGGAGACCGCTGTGAATTTAATAATGTTAACTTCCTCTTTGTAATCTATTTTGGACATTGGGATGGATAGTAACCTATGAACGAAGCTGTGATATGCTGCCATCTTTTGATTCTGAGGATGATGTGAGGAGCTATGGATAGTCTGGTGTGAAGTAGTTGGTTTCCTATATATCTTAAAATTAAATTTGTCCAATACTTTCGTGATAGTCAAGTCCAAAAAATTGATTGATTTATTGTTTTCTTCTTCTAATGTGAATTTCAGGTTACTATGCAAATTATTTAATTATGTTCCAAGCATTTTCAACTGTCTTTTTGTACCGTTAAAAAGAACAATGGTGTCATCAACATATCGATAGTAAAACACAATTTTATCCTTAAATCGGTTATTTTCAGACCATAAATATTTGTTTTTGAAATTATTTAAAAATATTTCTGCTAAAATGCAAGATAAGGGCGAACCCATGGCTAATCCATCTTTCTGTAAATATATATCATTTTCAAATTTAAAATAGTTTTGTTTCAAAACTGTACTGGTGAGTTCTATGAGCTCATCAATAGCCTCTTTGGTCAGTGAAGAGTGTTCTGTTAGATTGTCTTTCAATATTGAGAGAGTTTCACCAACCGGCACATTAGTGTATAGGTTTACTACATCAAATGAGGCTATGATATAATTATCTTTCAAATTGACATTGGCTATTTTATTTACTAAATCAACACTATTTTTTAAACTGTGGTTGTTTTCAAATTTAAACTCTCTCCTGATTATATAATCTAACTTTTTTTGCTACTTTGTAGGCAGGCGATGGAATGAAATTTACTAGAGGCCGGATGGGTACATCAGGTTTGTGGATCTTAGGCAAGCCTCTAAGAAGGGGTGGTTGGGGATTAGTAACCTTCAGATAATTCATTTCAGTTTTTGACAGGAGATTTTTGCTACAATTAATCTGTTTATTTATGTCTTTAGAATATTTCATTGTCGGGTCGGTATTCAACTTATTTACATCATTAGCAATTAAAAAGTCATTCACTTTATTTAGATAATCTTGTTTTGGAAGTATGACAATAGTATTTCCTTTATCGGCCTTACAGATCACGGCGTTGTTCTCAGTGACCTTATCTCTGATGCGTGCTCCCACACGTCTCAGTGACCTATGTTTGTCGTGTTTGCCGATAAAATACTGATTTTTTGCTATGCTATTAGCTTTATTAACTATGGTTGACCGAGCCAAGGTCCTGGCATTTTCATCTTTTAAAGTTCTAATAGCTGCCTCAGAATGTAAAAGCTCAGATATTAATGAATCTTTCCGGCCAGGGGAAAAATTAAAGTTTAGGCCTTTATTTAATAAGTTAATTTCATCTTTATCAAATGTGATGTTTGTTTTATTTACTACTGTTGGATGAAACTTATGGTTACATTTAATTATTTCCTTGTGTATTTGAGCATCTGAAAGCACCTTGATTTTCCTGATTTAAGTTCTCTTTTTTGCCTGTATTTTCTTGTCAATTTGTACCTCAATGTGGTTTATCACGTCATTTTGTTGGCTAGGATGTAATATGTTCAACAAATCTAAATGAGTCCTAAACAGTAGTTTATTCAGCATGTCCTTTTTCGAGTACAGGGATTTAATTTCAAATTTTAACCAAGATTTCTCAGCTAATTCTTTAGCTCTATTTGCTGCATAGGAATTGGTTTTGATTTTAACTGAAATGTAGTTTGGAGTGAGACCGTATTCAATACATTTTTTGTTAAATTTAATGTTCTCATTGGTTTTCAATACTTTTAATTTCACGTCTTTGTATTTGTAGGCAATTGATGCTTGACAAGCTTCTAACTTCATTTTTGTTATTTGCCTCCGGATTGCTTTGTAAATTGCTACAAGAGGTTACAATACCTTAATTTATCGTCGACAATCCATACGTCGCTGCAGTGGCGACCGGTTTCGACACTCAGCAGGGTGTCATTTTCAAGCCTAAAAACGTGAAATCTTCACTCCAAGGAGGTCGTCAAATGTTTAAAAAACACATACATTGAACACGAACGAGAACACAAAACGAACATACACTACACATGGCCAACAGTTAATTAAAAATTTCGCGGCGCGGCGAGTACGAGGTGCGGGTCCGGACTGACCACGGTGCGTGAATGTGCTTCCCCTCCCCTCCTTCCCCTATCATTGTTCTTATCAGCTGCTTTGTACCTTGATATCATACGTTCGATGTTGACAGCAGTTTCATACAATATATCCGATTCAAAGGAGGATTTCTCATTTAAGATGTGTTGGGGTTGTTTCTTGCCGGCCTTGTATATTTCGTACTCTTCCACCGTGTCCAAATATTTGCCTCTAGATTTATGAAAATGTTACACCTCCAGGTTTTGTTCGAATCCGGTATACGAATGGTTATTGTTAATTAAATGTTCAGCAAATGATGAGTTGTGTTTTTGGGAAGTTCTTTTCAGAAGGTGTTCCTTGAAACGGGTTTTGAACGAACGTGACGTTTGCCCTATATAAAAACTAGGACAGCTGTCACAGTTCAGTTTATAAATTCCAGTCCCTTTAGATTATCAGTAGGTGGGATATTTTTTGGCTTTAAAAAGGAGGACAACTTATTGGTGGTTTTAAACGATAATTTAACCTGACTTTTGGACATCTGTCTCTTTAGTGTGCTATTTAAACTATTGCCATATTCTGTGGAAATGTAACTTATCTTATCTGAACTATCATTTTTCTGTTTGTTTCTGTTCTTGTGCTTGTATATCAATTGGTCAATCATTTTACTTCCATAACCATTGGAGACCGCTGTGAATTTAATAATGTTAACTTCCTCTTTGTAATCTATTTCGGACATTGGGATGGATAGTAACCTATGAACGAAGCTGTGATATGCTGCCATCTTTTGATTCTGAGGATGATGTGAGGAGCTATGGATAGTCTGGTGTGAAGTAGTTGGTTTCCTATATATCTTAAAATTAAATTTGTCCAATACTTTCGTGATAGTCAAGTCCAAAAAATTGATTGATTTATTGTTTTCTTCTTCTAATGTGAATTTCAGGTTACTATGCAAATTATTTAAGTATGTTCCAAGCATTTTCAACTGTCTTTTTGTACCGTTAAAAAGAACAATGGTGTCATCAACATATCGATAGTAAAACACAATTTTATCCTTAAATCGGTTATTTTCAGACCATAAATATTTGTTTTCTAAATTATTTAAAAATATTTCTGCTAAAATGCAAGATAAGGGCGAACCCATGGCTAATCCATCTTTCTGTAAATATATATCATTTTCAAATTTAAAATAGTTTTGTTTCAAAACTGTACTGGTGAGTTCTATGAGCTCATCAATAGCCTCTTTGGTCAGTGAAGAGTGTTCTGTTAGATTGTCTTTCAATATTGAGAGAGTTTCACCAACCGGCACATTAGTGTATAGGTTTACTACATCAAATGAGGCTATGATATAATTATCTTTCAAATTGACATTGGCTATTTTATTTACTAAATCAACACTATTTTTTAAACTGTGGTTGTTTTCAAATTTAAACTCTCTCCTGATTATATAATCTAACTTTTTTGCTACTTTGTAGGCAGGCGATGGAATGAAATTTACTAGTGGCCGGATGGGTACATCTTGAATGTTATTAATTTCTATTTCAGCAGGCAAGACTGCCAATTTAGATGATTTTATTTTTATTAAAAATAAATAGGCCTGTTTGAATATGATTTATAAAATTAAAATTTTAATTAATTGAATGGCTTGTAAATTTGTACTAAAAAGCCAAGCCCTCCATTAACTTTGGCCAAGACCAACAAACAACTTAACACTTGTCAGGGCCAGCCCCTACCTGCAGAAAATTAAACTAGAAGCAAGGAATCTCTAAAAAAAATAAAGACAAGGTAGGGGTCAAGACATGCAACGAACTCTATGCACCAAGTTTTTTTTGCACCTACGACATCACCAATTACTAATACTGTTAATGCGTATGATGACGTCATAGGTGCAAAAGAACACCTGGTGCATAGAGGGCGTTGGGTGTCTTGACCCCTACCTTCTCTTTATTTATTTATTTTATGTTCCTTGACTAGGAGTACGCTTATTCTGTGCATATATGGGGATGATTGGTTAGCCCTAAATTTATTTTCAAAAATATAAAGAAACTCAAAAGACATGCCAATAAAGTATTAAGACACACAATTCATTAATTAACATACTAAAATTTGAATTTATTCATTTGATTAACCCTTGTAAGTAGCATAAAAAACGAATAGTACTTGAGTATAACAACACAACCATTGTCAGAACTACATGTTTACTATATCTTACTTCTCTCCTGACATTTGTCTACACATGCAGCCATCAGCTCTTCGGTCATAAATTCACAGATTTTGCTTTTGGACTGGATCTGTCAGTTCCAATCTTTACAACTTGTTGCTTAACTACCTAACGCAGCACATTTCCACTTTCTGAGAATATATCACCAAGTCATGGAGTGGATGGGGATTGTCAAGGAACCTACCAAATAGGGCTGGTGTCAGGGGTGCCTTCAGGGGGGGGACGATGACGCCAATGGTGTCAGAGGATATTTTGGGGGTATTTTTAGTGCTCATAAAAAATATATCAACAGATTTTGCACTTGCATGAAAAATACAATTTTTTTAGCTATAACTGTTCAGTTTCAGTTAACTAATTTTATTAATAAATCATCAACAAACGTTCCATGACTGTATAATTAATATGATTAATGTCTTCATTATTATATTTTTATTGTATACCTGGTTGAGAAAGGGCAGATTAATTTATTGAAAGATATTGGAAACTATTGAAAAAATGTGAAAAGTCGATTTGTTTGAAATTTACTAGTCTGATTTAAAATTGAAATGCTCGAAGGACCAGGTACTATGTACCAGAGAATAATAAATGCCTACAACACTGTTTAAATATAGTCAAAAGAAAGGTTTAAACTCACTCACAAGAAAATCCGTATGGCGGAGCTGGAAGGGCGCCAAGATGGCCGAAGGGACGCCAACACAGCCAGGGCACGAGGGAACTGCTGGGCCAGGAAAGTCTCTCCGAGGTCCAGGGAATCTTCTCTCTGGCTGCGAATTCGCACGTACGCACAATTGAATAATGAATTGAGCTCTCGTACAGTCCAATGTTCATATACGCGGGAGACCGAGTGTTGCCCGACACGCACTTACACACACTAGGTTCACTGCAATCTATGTTAGTGAACAGAGAAAATAGTTACGGAACAAAATAATACCACTTTGTAAAATATTAAAATAAATCAAAAGGGGGAGCCACCATGGGCGAGACTACGGTCACGTTTAAAAATTATAACGTGCCTGGGAAAAGAAAAGCCGAAAGGCACTTGAGAACTAATCGGTCGAAAGGCGAACAGAACCCGAATCAGAATGGCGAGCCTCAAGGGAGGTGAAGGGAACTGCTGACATGCAAGAAACGGAACAGAAGTGGTTTATGAGTCATCGGCCAATCAGCAGCCAGCGAGATTCAGAGCGACAGGCGGGCAAGGGTCATCGGCCAATCAGAGGCCATGGATCGGTAAATTTCCGTTTTGAACGTGTTCACCAGCTCTCGGCGATTACGCCCTATCGCTATCTCTCTCTCTCGCTCTGCCTACCGCCAATATTTGAAATGACAATTTTGCTTGTTTGTTATAACTTAAAATCAGTACTTAACATACCGGCGGCTTTGAATCACTTGTGATTCAACAAAACAATGTTCAAACCCAGAAAAAATGAAAATCAAAACAATTCTTATGCTAATATGTACAAGAGGTTACCATTGGAATGATTAGGCAGTTTGCGCCCAGAAAGGTAACAAAAACACTTTGACTGCAGGACGAGTAAAGGTACCGTGCTGAGTCTTGAGCTCAACAATTCTGACAACATTGTCTTTGCCAGGAATGACCTTTGTGATCCTTGCCAAGGGCCACTGGAGAGATGGGGTGTCTTGATGAACCAGCACTAAGTCGCCAACTTGAAGATTCCTCGTAGGAGTGGACCATTTCAGGCGTTGCTGCAAGGTGTGGAGATACTCCTTGCTCCAGCGCTTCCAAATGCGTTGCATGAATGCTTGCATAAGCTGCCATTGTGAGAGCCTATTGTCAGGCGTGTTGACAAAGTTGGGTTCTGGAAGTGAAGCTAGGGGGGCTCCAATCAAAAAATGACCTGGCGTCAGAGCCTGAAGATCGTTAGCATCACTGGACAAAGCAGTGAGAGGCCGGGAATTGAGCATCGCCTCTATTTGGCATGTTAGTGTGGTGAACTCAAGAAGGGTGGGCACGTGAGTCCCGAGGGTGCGCTTCAAATGATATTTAGTGCTCTTGATGGCACTTTCCCACAAACCGCCTTGGTGAGGTGCAGCGGGGGGATTAAAATGGAACTTGATGTGGTGCTCAAGCGCAAATCGCTCAATTGGTCGCTGAGCAGAAGAGAGGAATTCACGAAAGGCATTTCTTGCGCCCACAAAGTTTGTTCCACAATCACTGTAGATATCGGAGCATATTCCTCTGCGAGCTACAAAGCGCCTCAACGCAGCGAGGAATGATTCAGTGGACAAGTCAGTTGCAACTTCAATGTGCACTGCCTTGGTGACGAGGCAAACAAAAATGCAGATGTAGGCCTTAATATGGCGGATGGAGCGAAGGTTGTGGATCTTGACAGTGAATGGACCGCCATAGTCAATGCCCGTAGACAAGAAGGGTCGAGCAGGAGTCACTCTCGCCTTGGGTAAGTCACCCATGAGGGGGAAGGTGTTTTTCGGTTTTTGTTTAAAACACACCAGGCATTTGAAAATTCTGTTTCGTACTGCATTTCTCGCAGAAAGGATCCATACATGTTGGGACAGTAGCGACATAGTCAATTGTACCCCAGAGTGCAAATGTTTGCGATGAATGTAGTCGATGTAGATGTTGACTACGTGATGTTTTTTCGGTAGAAGATAGGGATGTCTTATGTTGTCCGCCAGATCGGCGTTTTGAAGTCTGCCACCAACCCGTAGTAGACCATCTTGATCGATGAAGGGAGAGAGTCGCTGAAGACGCGAAGAGCAGATCTTGTTGTCTTGAAGAGCAGCAATGTCATTGGAGAAGGCCTCTTGTTGCACCAATCGGAAGATACGCAGCTCGGCAGCTTGTATTTCGTCCACAGAGAGAGGACCTAGACGAGGATCATGCCGGCGGCTGTTTTGGATGAAGCGCAGGACGTAGGCCATGACATGAAGTAGTTTCGTCCAGGAAGAGAACTGGGAGAGAAGATCCCACGACGACTGCTGTGTAGAGATGAGCACGGTCAATGGAGTTGGCTTCACCTCCTCCAGATCACAGGCGTCGATGGGCGTGAAGCTTGAAGTCGGCCAAGTTGCAGGCGGAAGTCGGAGCCAAGTAGGTCCCTGCCACCAGAGAGGATGATTCACCAGTTCCGAAGGTAGGACGCCTCGTGAAGCACAGTCCGCAGGGTTGTCATTACTGGAGATGTGACGCCAGCAATGCGAGGGGATGAGCTCCTGGATTTGGGAGACTCGATTTGCGACATAAGTCTTGAGGCGATACGGGAGAGTTTGTATCCACGACAAGGTCACTGTTGAGTCACACCATAACACTATGGAGTCTATTTTCAATTTATTGAGAAATTGGTTAGTCACATAGTGAACTAACTGAGCGAGAAGATGCGCTGCGCACAATTCAAGGCGCGGGAGTGTTACACGCTTGAGGGGGGCGGCACGAGTTTTGGCGATAATCTGTGTCACTTGCACTTTATTGTCACCGTCAACACATCGCAAGTAAACTACGGCCGCAAAACCGTTTCCGAAGCGTCGGAAAAACCGTGAAGGTCACACATGATGGTGTGGGGTAGCAGTATCGCTCGGGGTATGGAGATCTCCACAATGGTGTTGAGATCGGAGATAAAATTTTGCCACTTGACGGCGAGCTCTGAATTCAAGGGTTCATCCCAAGATATCCCGGAAGTCCACAGTAACTGCATAAAACGCTTGGCAGTCATTATGCAGGGGGACAAAAATCCACAAGGGTCATAGATGCGAGCTATGAGGCTCAAGACCTTGCGTTTGGTGGGCTTCTCGCAGGTGAATTTGAAAGTATATTTGAAGGCGTCTGTAGAGGGACACCAATAAATTCCTAGTATGGAGAAGTGAGGGTCTGCTGAAGCTTGAAGAAAGACAGGAGTCTCCTGGTGAGATGAGGGTAACTGTTGCAATAGTTTGGGACAGTTAGAGACCCATTTTCTAAGCTCAAATCCACCCAATCGAAGTAGTTCAATTAATTGGGTTTGAAGTTCCAGAGCGTCTTCTTCAGTAGAAGCGCCAGCAATCAAGTCATCCACGTAGCTGTGGTGTTTGAGAATTTCTGCTGCCTGAGGGAAGCGAGAACCTTCATCTTCCGCCAACTGTTGGAGAGTTCGAATGGCGAGATAGGGTGAGCAGTTCATTCCGTATGTGACGGTGGTTAGTCGGTAGACTGACATGGGGAGAGAGGGCGATTCACGCCAAAGGATCATTTGAAATTTCTGGTCGTCATGATGTACTCTGATTTGCCGGTACATTTGGCGAATATCGCAGGAGAAAACTACATTTTTCTCTCTGAAGTGAAGGAGGATGTCACAGATATTGTTCTGTAGTTTGGGACCTGTGAGAAGAATGTCATTCAGTGACAGACCGGAGCTGGTCTTTGAGCTAGCGTCAAAAACGACGCGGAGTTTGGTCGTGCTACTCTGAGCTTTTACGACTCCATGATGGGGGAGGAAGTAATGGGGCTCATTCAGAGCGAGGTTTGAGCAAATTTCCATATGTCCCAAGGAATTATATTCTGACATGAAACTGGAGTAGAGATTGCGAAATTCCGCATTATTGGGGTGTTGAAGCTTCCTTTCGAGGGACTGGAAGCGTTGTTCCGCAGTAGGCTTGGAATTGCCCAGAGTTGCAGGAGCTTCATCAGAGGAGAACGGTAAGCGTACCGTATAACGACCTGAGTGGTCACGAGAGTGTGTGGTCTCAAAAATCTTATCACACGCCATTTCCTCAGCGGATTTCTTTGAGTAAGAAGGCACTTCTTCTTGATTCCAAAACCGTTGTAAGGAAGAGTGGAGGTCTATGTCCGCAGTGGACAGGAGAGAGATGGCTATGCATGAATTCGTTGGAGACGAAGTGGAGCATGGAGCGGTTCCAACGATGACATTTCCAAAAATTGTACCAATGGCGTAAGACATGTGAACGCCCAGAGAGTGGCATTCATTTGTCAAAACTTTGGGGAATAGAGCAGATCCAATGAGGACATCAATGGGACCCGGCTTATGGAATGTTGGGTCTGCCAAAACAAAGGGTTTGACCTTCCGGAAAACTTGTTGAGTGATTGTCACTCGAGGCAGGTCAAGAGAGATTTTTTCCAGTATGTGGAAAGAATGTTTTTGGGCAACAAATTGTCCCGAGAGTGACTCAACATCCAAGTTGAGTGAGCCATTTGTGTGTGTGAGAGCCTGGGATAGTCCTGAGACGGGGAGGTGAGACTGTTGTCGTCGAGTGCCCAACAGTTGAGCGGCTCTCTCAGAGATGAAATCTGACATGCTGCCAGAATCTAACAATGCTCTAAATACATAAGAGCGACCATTAACGGCAGTGAGTTTCACTAGAGCCGTGCTGAGGAGGACAGTACTGTTATGTGGAACAGTCTGTTGTTGAACAGAGCAAGTCAACGCAGTATCAGCGCCTTGCGGGGGTAAAGGTGAGGGAAGTGGAGCAGGCGAGCGCTGCGAGTTGTCCTGAGCATTGTTGAAATGCAGGAGAGAGTGGTGTTTCTTGTGACATGTTGTGCAAGAAGCTTTCGAATTACACTCCTTCAGAGAATGGGTTCCGAGACAGGAGATGCATCTTTGATTTTCTTTAACGACCTTGTAACGCTCGTTAGGAGATTTGCCTTTGAAAACCTTACACTGGTAGATTTTGTGGCCAGGCTTGTGGCAGCAAAAGCATGTTGCAGGTTTCGCATTCGTGGGCTTGGCATCAGTAGCCACCATGGAGAGACTGCCCGAGGAGTAATGAGTCCGTTTTTCACTTTTGGGTTTGCTTGAATGAGCAGGGGGAGATTTAAAATCCGTGGTTGCATGCAGACTCGCATCTTCAATGTGGGAGCATTCCAAGTTCAAGAAGTTGATTATTTCCATGACCTTGGGAAGCGTGTGTGCCTCGGTGTCATCGTCAGCCTTGGTGTCACGGTATTGTTCCAATTGTTGGACCAATTTAGTGTCGAGTTTTCGCAACAGGTGTGCGGCAAGTAACGGATTATTTTCAGTGACATCACAGTTCAATGCTTTCAAAGATTCTGAATGCTCGTAAAAGGTGGTTATGAATGCCCTTAATTGCTTGAGATTGCTTCGGGAGACGGATGGCAAATCCAACAAATGGTTAAGGTGCAAGGTTGTCAAACGACGAATATTGTGATATCTATCACGCAAAAGTTGATAAGCGATCAAGTAATTTGACGCTGTGAGGTTGAGAGACTTTACCAAATTCAATGGTTCACCTGTTAAAACACTGAGCAGGTACTGAAATTTGGCTACATTTGAAAGAGAAGTACTTTTATGTACAGTGGTATCAAATAAATTGATGAAAGAAATCCATTTTAATGGAGTACCATCAAAATTCTGCAAGCTCAATTTAGGCAGTTTAACTCCTGTCACAACTGCAGAAGGGAAATGATGAGATGCTTCAGAATGTGAAGAATGGGGAGTTGTAGGCTCCACAACAGTGTGCACTTCAATTACACTGGAGATGCGAACATACAAGTCATTGACCTCATCAACATCTGAGGACAAAGTTGTTTCAATGTCATCATCAGTGTCTGTTTCAATGAGACGTTGTAAGTTTAACTCGAAGTCAGCACGTTTTTTCTTAAGTTCGGCAAAGATTGTGTTCAATTGTCGAATCTGCACGGGGGTGAGAGGGGGTGTGCTGGTTAACGTAGTAACCGTTGCCTCGAGCTTGGCGAAACGAGTTTTGATTAAGTCCGTAGACTTGCGATAAGTCTCATATTTAAATTCCTTTGGAGCCATTGCGCTCAATTTGAGTGAAACAGTACACTATAATGACTTAAAGTACAGAAAACAAAGTACAGAAAATTGTGAAACACAATATAATGAACAATCAGAGAAATTGAGTTTAATGCTCGGCACTTGAACGCCAGTGGTGAAATTGACAAGTTAGGCCTTACTTAAAATAGCTTAAAAATAAGTTTCAGCCTTAATTAACCAAACTGCAGAACGCACATAAATTCAATGTGAATATGTAGGCTTAGGCTTCTTTGAATGAAAAACTGTATTGAATAACAGTAAAAAGCCTCAGAGTGAGAGAAAATATTCAACAATTATCAAAGACAAATTGTCAGAGTTTGCTATTTACAATAACAATGTTCAAGAAATTCGAAAATAATTATTATTTCAACACAAGAAATATTATTTTCTTAATTGAAAATAAAATCCATTTAAATACATCAGCATAAATTACCAGTCAATTGAAAACACAATATATATTGCATATAAATGGCCAACAATAATTCAATTGGCATGTCAAGTGTTGTAGACAACATCAGCAGAGCAGAGATATTATGAGAATGGCTATATACGCCCATTCATGGCGAGAGACGAGAGAGAGCTCAACAAGGGACAATGTTCCCAGTTGCGGGAAGATTGTTTTTTAATAATGTTCCCAGCTGCGGGAAGATTGGTCTTAATAATGTTCCCAGTCGCGGGAGGATTGGTCTTAATAATGTTCCCAGCTGCGGGAAGATTGTGTTTAATAATGTTCCCAGCTGCGGGAAGATTGTTTTTTTAATAATGTTCCCAGGCGGGAAGATTGAGTATTATAATGTTCCCAGGCGGGAGGATTGTTCAAAATAATGAAAGTCTTGCACTGGACAATATTCCAAAGGACTGAATCACTTATAGATCCGGCTCGAAGGACCAAAAAATGGTTGAGAAAGGGCGGATTAATTTATTGAAAGATATTGGAAACTATTGAAAAAATGTGAAAAGTCGATTTGTTTGAAATTTACTAGTCTGATTTAAAATTGAAATGCTCGAAGGACCAGGTACTATGTACCAGAGAATAATAAATGCCTACAACACTGTTTAAATATAGTCAAAAGAAAGGTTTAAACTCACTCACAAGAAAATCCGTATGGCGGAGCTGGAAGGGCGCCAAGATGGCCGAAGGGACGCCAACACAGCCAGGGCACGAGGGAACTGCTGGGCCAGGAAAGTCTCTCCGAGGTCCAGGGAATCTTCTCTCTGGCTGCGAATTCGCACGTACGCACAATTGAATAATGAATTGAGCTCTCGTACAGTCCAATGTTCATATACGCGGGAGACCGAGTGTTGCCCGACACGCACTTACACACACTAGGTTCACTGCAATCTATGTTAGTGAACAGAGAAAATAGTTACGGAACAAAATAATACCACTTTGTAAAATATTAAAATAAATCAAAAGGGGGAGCCACCATGGGCGAGACTACGGTCACGTTTAAAAATTATAACGTGCCTGGGAAAAGAAAAGCCGAAAGGCACTTGAGAACTAATCGGTCGAAAGGCGAACAGAACCCGAATCAGAATGGCGAGCCTCAAGGGAGGTGAAGGGAACTGCTGACATGCAAGAAACGGAACAGAAGTGGTTTATGAGTCATCGGCCAATCAGCAGCCAGCGAGATTCAGAGCGACAGGCGGGCAAGGGTCATCGGCCAATCAGAGGCCATGGATCGGTAAATTTCCGTTTTGAACGTGTTCACCAGCTCTCGGCGATTACGCCCTATCGCTATCTCTCTCTCTCGCTCTGCCTACCGCCAATATTTGAAATGACAATTCTGCTTGTTTGTTATAACTTAAAATCAGTACTTAACAATACCTAATGTGGGATCACGTAATGTAGAATTGGGCGCTACCAATGCATGACTACTGAAACAAACGTTCCATGACTGTATAATTAATATGATTAATGTCTTCATTATTATATTTTTATTGTATACCTAATGTGGGATCACGTAATGTAGAATTGGGCGCTATCAATGCATGACTACTGACATAATGTAGAAGGGTGTGACTGACCCTAACCTACCTTGTGTTTCCCTTCCCACCACCATACCTATAGTTTTATAATTCCACAAATTGGGGAGGGGTCTTGGTAAGTCAACAATGCAAAAATGTTAAAATTACTACATAAAACAAAACTTCCCATAAAGACCTGACCCAATTTTTCCAACTTTTCCCCCCTCAACATTAATATTTTTGGGAAAATATGCTAGGGGGAAATATTACAACAAACTGTAGTAAAAGTGTAATTCGGGGGCAACATCCACAATTATTTGTAGGGGGAAGTAACAATAAATTTGGTAAAATATAAATAAGTAAATAAACAAATAATTGAATAAAAATTCTTGAATGACATTTTTTGTAGCTAGGTAGTCCGATGTGAATTCAATTGAAGTGAGATTCTGTTCATCTACAGCAGTGTTTCCCAACATTTTGTGCCCGCGTACCACGTGAGACTTTTCAATTTTTCAGCGTAACACCCAAACACCCCCATAACACCCCCCCCCCTCCTCCTCGCCTTACAAAAACAGCAGGAGAGAGCCTAGGTTATTGTTTTCTTTTTGATATATTTCATTATAGACCCATAAGTAGTAGTCTGAGAAAAAATAAACTCACATTTAAAAAATAACTTAAAAAGATCTATTTTAATTGAAAAAAACAAACAGAAATTCGGATGAAAATTTTATTTTGAATCTATACAAATATTACTGTGATTGTTAATTAACGTAATAGTATAAGTAGGCATATATTATTATTCACTTTGAAACTAAAAATTGCTAGCTGCAGGCTTTATAAACAAAGTTTCATATAGGATCTACAATGCAATTGAAACAAATTGTTTCAAATACACAATTATAGCAAAAAAGGTTATTTTGCATTTCTACAAAAGTACAGTACACTCTCGTTCTTCAGACTCGGTGACATCGGAACTCCGCTTCATCGGAACTGAAAATCTGGATATTATTAATTTTTTTTTCTTAAGAAAAAAATAATATTTCCATTTTAGCGCTTCAATTTTTATTCGTTCTATCCACACAACAGTGAAGTATCACATTTTGCACCAAACTTCATCAGGCGTTTTCCACAATCTGTACCCATTGATGTGATTTACGAGGCCGTGGAGTATTCGCACTAAAATAGAAAGAGGAAGAGAGCAGAAAGTGAACATCCGCTTCGACCGCTTCCCAAACTGTCATTCAGTCTGTCTCGCGTCGCGACGACTGCACCTGTCGTACTGCAACCTTCCACTTACGTAGAAGTCAGTTGACTGCTGGAATATGAGTGGAATATGAATATGGAATATAAGAATAAAGATTTTGGATTATCTGCGTTGTTTTTATTCCTATAGGTTCATTGTTACCATGTGCAAAGTTTGAGTGCCTTATTTTCATAAAATTTCTTGTGTTATCTTAAAAACAAGAGTGAATACAATCACGATAGGTCACCGTACGGGCGAAAATGATGACTCACGACGGACTCCGCTTCATCGGAAATTTTTGACACCCGAACCGCCCGTCCGCAACATTAGTTCCGATGAACGAGAGTGTACTGTAACTAAAAAAATAAAAATACAAAATTACCAAACTAATAAATAATATTAACAGCAAAAGAGGTTGCCAATGGGAAATTTGCTGTTATCTCTTGCTCATCCCTTTCAGGGGACTGATTTAATAATCAGGACTAAACAAACTATTTTGACTTGACTAATTAAAATAAAGCATGAAGCCCACAGTTGATACTGAAAAATTAACTAACTTATATTGTCCAAGAGTATACTGTAGTTCAAACTTTACCAGGCAACAGAAAGCACAGTCTATAAAATTGAACATATAAAAAACTTAGGTAGCCTATATAGCTACTCAACTGTAGCCTCACATCACTGTAGTACATTCATCATTAGAAGGTTTAATGCTGTGAAGCTGGCCCCACCAAATTAAAAATGGCCTCACTTTGTGCTTCACTGATATAGGCTACCGGTACTAATAAGAAAATTTGTGCTTCACTAATATAGTCCTACTAATAAGAAAATTTGTGCTCTGCATGTTGAGTTAAAAAAAAACCTAATTTAGGCCCAAATCCAATGGCAGGCCAGTATCACAATTAGCCTGCCACCTTTTCCTGTTTCAATAACTTGAATATTTAGTGCTGAATTTGTGCTCTCAGAATATATAAGTTAAAAAATTTGTGCTCACCGAGAACCCGTCCAAAAATGTAATAATTTGTGATGACTCAAATGATGATGTCATCAGCCCCACCACATAGAGGAATTCAATGAAAAATGAGGTTGATATTTGGTGGTAAATTTGTACACTCAGAACATAGAAGTTTTATACTTTTTGCTCACTGGGAACCCGTCTAATCATTGGTTGTACGTGATGACGTCATCAGCCCCACCACCTTGAGGAATTCAATCACGGTAAAACGTTCACTGCGGCTTAACCCTCCGAGCGTTCAATACAGCACCCCTGGAGCAGTACACATTTTTTTAAGGTTTTGCATACTTTCAAATAAAAATTTTAGTAAAATATATATTTTATGACCTAGCACTATAAATGTATATATTATAAAATGAAAGTATATAAAATTGACTATCTAAAAATATAAAAATTATTACCATTGCTTATTGTTACCAAAATTAGGCTATAGGTTAAAAATTAAAAAGTAACAAAGAAAATATTTTATGTAACTTTGCTCTCCCAAAAAATAATTTTAGAAACACATAATCAAAATTCCAAGATATACATTTTGGTTTTGGAATTTTATGCAGTTCAAGAAAATATATAATTTATATAGGCTAGAAGCATTTGAAAAAAAAATGAATGTTGAATAAAACTAAATATGTCCTATGGTACTTACCCTAATCCCATAAGAACAAATGTAAAATCAAGCTAGGAATATTATACTAGGCCTAATTCCTACTCATATTTATGGTTATAAACTAAGCCTAGATAAAACATATTAATTTATTCCAATAATGTAAATTAACACTATTAGTAACACATTTAATCATTTATAACCTTAAAACAATTGGTAAAAAATTTATTTCATTGTTTACCAAGTTAGCAGATGGTAACAGTTTTTCCCAGATGTTTCATTGCATATTACAAACAACCAATCATTTGAAATGGGTGTTTTTGGATAGCTTGGAACCTCCCAGTAACGGCGGTAGCGTTCACGAGTCCGTTTTTATCATTCACTACAAAGTCACGGTGCGTTTTCGAAGAGTTGAAAAATCGACTCAAACGCTCGGAGGTCGAAAACCTGGGCCGAAAAATCGACGAATAACGCTCGGAGGGATATAAAATGATAGACCTTCCCCATGTGCTGAATAATTGTATTGCATAAAAACATCCCCTATGGTTGCTGAAGACCATTTGATTACATGAAAAGCTCTTCCCGATTCATTTTCTGTGACTACCGCCGTTTTGAAAATAGCACTCACTGGTGCCCTCCCGCACTTTCCTGCCATATCAAAGATACACGTTATTTAATTCAAATGTATTAAAATTTTTCAATAATCGGAAAAAAAACGTTAAAAGCTTTCAAAATGCATATACAATTATTGTAAGAGCTCTTATAATGCACTCTGGTGAGCGCTCAGCATATGGTGTTGTCAGGTTCGTCGAGTTTAAGTTAGAATAGATTGATCACTGTCTGAGTCATCTCTGGGCGAAACTTCATTATTCGACTCTGCCGTTAGGCCTATTATTGACGTGGAAATTTCGATATTGCAATAATATTGCTTTTCTATCGATGATACAATTACACTATACGGTTCGATTTTATCCCCTGATTTAGTTTCATTCCAATATAATTAAAAATACTTTTTAACATAAACCGACTGAGCACAATTTTTTTTTATTAGTAAGGTCTATTACAGGAAAGCACAAATTTTCCTTTTGGTTTTGAAAATTTGTGCTGAGTATGGTGGGGCCAACCTCATGGTAGGTTTATGGCCTATATTCTTGGATTGTAGACAATTACTGAACCTAAATCAGGTGGCAAGCACGAAAATTCCTGTTAGCTTACCATCATAAAATTTGTAAAAACATCCTAGGTAGGTGAGCAAGTCCTTATAAATATGATTTAACATCATGACCCTGAGACTCACCTACCACGGAATATAAAAATTAGGATAACTTAACCCTTTAATCCTATGTTGTCCATCCCCTACAACATCCGATTTAAATTCATAACCTGGCAAACTTACCATATTTTCGGTTGTATGGTCCTCAGAATATGACAACTACAAATAAGTTTAGCATGTTGTTTGTAACTTAGAAATGAAAACCAATTCAAAGAGTAATTCTTGAGTTCTCCTGCGCTTGTTAGAAGTATTTTTTGTGGGCCTATCTGTTATTAAAAACTTAATCCCATCAACAGTCTGCGTTTCACAAATACTTGTTTGAACAGAACTTAAACAATTAAAATTTGAGGTTACAGGAATAAAATCAAATTAAACAAACAAACAACGAACGAGATTAATCTACTTGCAAATTTGCAACTTGACAGGGACGAGGGAGAGGGAGTAAAAGAAAAAGATAAGAACGAACAATACTTAAGCGAAGGAAACAGTGCTACCAACGTCACGTCATATTACACTACTTCTGTCTTGTATATTTATTTATATATCCAACGCGGAATCAAGTTTACACGATTGATTATTTCAAATAATATTACGTACAAATCTATTACAAACAGAGGGATGATAAGGGAGGAAAGATGTGAAAAATTATCGGCCCATTTCATTGTTACCTGCAGTCACCAAGGTAATAGAAAAAATCGCCTGTGAAAAACTTGTTAATTTTTTAGAATCCTCTAATTACTTTTTTACTCAACAATACGGCTTCAGAAAGAAAAAATCCACCAAACTTACTTTAGTAAATTTTGTTAATAAATGCATTGACCTCATTGAAAATAAAGAGACTGTAGCAGGAACGTTTATAGATTTAACAAAGGCGTTTGACTGTGTCGACCCCTTCATACTAACTGAAAAGTTGGCAGCAGCAGGCTTAAGTGGTAATGCTCTTAAATGGATGATATCCTATATTAATGACAGGAAACAAAGAACCTCAATCACCTTCAAAAGCTCCTCAGGTGCTATCAATAAACACCTTTCCGACATTGAGGAGGTCACAAGAGGCGTGCCCCAGGGCTCGATACTAGGGCCTATACTGTTTCTCGTCTACATTAATGACATTGGTGACCATGTTAACCATAACAACCTCTTCAACTTCGCAGATGACACCACTTTGTTGACTTCTGGCAAAAACTTGGAGGATCTTCAACTTACAACTTTCCTAAATTTGAACAGCATTTCACAATACTTTTCCGACATCAAACTATCCATAAACCAAACCAAAACAAAGTTTATTCATTTTAAAACTTCACAATTGGACAGAAAGAGGCCCTCTTTTGGTATTAATCTGATGTTGGATGAAGATCTTGTCGATGAGGATACAAAAGCAACCTGCCTAGGTGTAACCCTAGATAACCACATCAACTGGGATATTCAAGTCGAACAAGTTTTTTCTAAACTTTCTACTAATTTATTTGTTATCAGAAGCCTGGTAAATCTGCTAAGCATTGATTTTCTAAAAATGGCATATTTTAGCCTATTTGAAAGCCATGTTAGGTACTCTGTCATTTTATGGGGAGGATCCAGTAAGAAAAACCTAGATAAGATCTTTAAAATTCAAAAAAGAGCCATAAGGTGCATTGCCAAACAGCCAGCTAGGACTTCTTGTCAACCACTCTTTAAAAAACTGCAAATCTTAACAGTCCCCTCTTTGTACATCTTGGAGTCAGTTCTTTACGTCAAAAGTCAAAATATCTCTCACCAGCCTCAACATAATTACAATACTAGACATAGAAACAGGTTCGCAACTGCTCACAGATTGGCTTTAACTGAAACAAAACCCGAATATATGGGTCTCAAACTTCTTGACAACCTACCGGAATCAATAAAAAATATAACAAGCTTCAACAAATTCAAGAATAGCCTAACTTCTTTCTTAATGGACCAATGCTATTATAGCCTACCAAATATTTGAAGATGCCTCAAGCCATTACAATAGTGGAATGAGATTGACACGCCACATGCTTCCCTGCGGAGTCAACGTGGTTCAAAGGATAAGTAAAGTAAAGTAAAGATAGACTTAATTTTTAATTGAAAATATTACAAAAATACATGGTGTTCACCAATAAATTTATTTATTTATTTATTTATTTATTTCAACGGGAAGAACCCAATACATCACATAGTACAAAAAAAATAATTAATGGCTAATGGCTACTTGCTAGAGGCTACTAATAAGTTACATGGTTTCTGTGATTTTTTCTCCAACCTACCCCATTTTTTCTCTTTTTTATCTTTTTTTCTCTTTTTTCTTTTTCTTTTTTTCTTTTTTTTGTACATATAATAGTACATATAATAGTAAAGTTTTTTGTACATATAATAGTATATAACTATTATAAATTCCCTGTACACATACACAGTTGAATATTTTTAACTAGAAGCGGTACACTATTTATTGTGAAGAAAGTGTAAAAACGTGTAAAAAAAGTGTAAAACTGTAAAAAAAAGCTAACTGAGTGTAGCCTACTCCTGACCGTAGCCTCTCTGATATTATAATTGTACCTGACAATTAATTGCTAATACATATGTACAGTATGTCAATGGCAAATAAATGACTGATTTCTGATTTCTGAGTGCTTAGACCTATGATGCCCCTGTCCTTGAAGTGGGTTCTGTGAAATCAGTACGCTTCATCATATTGCTACAACATTATTTGAAAACTACAATAAATTTCCTAAAATCTATACTTATTTAATACGCTAAGGGTTTTTTTGTCTTGGGAACTCCTCCTACAATTTTCAACCAATTTTCAAGTTTTTGGTGTCGTTGGATAGGGCTTGGTCTGTAGTTGTTTCCGCCAAAAACTGATGAGAATCTGACGGGAAATAAAGGCGTTATCCACCATTGAAATCTAAAATTTTCCATTTAAATAACATTGGGAATGAATAAAGCATTTTAAACATCTGTTAATAATCAGCTGTAAATACATGTAGTTTTGGTGATTGGAGAAATTCCCAATATTGGATTGGTCGGACGTCAATAATTTAGAGATAAAAGTGTATTGTATTAAAATAAATTGCTCGATTTCGAGCAACACGTTTACTAGTTTGTATTTAATGGAATTGTTATAGAGTACCGTACCGTACCTAGTAAAAATGGTATGCATTTTCGAATATGGCTAAAAATTATGTTTTCACTAGCAAGATTTTTAGTTTCATTTTCTGACTTTGATAGCTCAGTGATTTTATAAGAAAACTTTAGAAAAAAATATATTTTATGAAAGAAAATGTAATTTACTTTTAGAAGATATCAATGTATGTTTATCTCTGGGGCATGCTTTATTTTTTGGAATGTGCAGGAAAAAACTGTTTTTTTAGGAAAAAGATTTTTAGAAAAAAAAACGTATAACTCTTAGTAGATTGACTCTGAACTTTTTCTAAAAGTCAAAAGAAGGATCTTGTCTTCTCTGGTTTTATAATTTTTAAATAAAATTTCTAATTTCAGTTATAACTGTCTAAAATCATTTGTTTCCCTAGTGAAAAGTTTTGTAGATGTAGAGGTTTACGGGTATCGTGTTTTAAAACTAACAAATTAAGATAGGGATTGGCTCTTAACTTGTTTTTAAAGTAAAAGAGACGGATCTCATCGGCTCTGGTTTTGGAGTTTATAAATAAAATTTCTAATTTCAGCTATAACTGTCTAAAATCATTTTTTTTCTCGATTTTTAACTGAAGTTTTTTATTGGTTTTGATGAAATAATTACCAAACTGTAGTAAAGGAAATTTAGCACAGTCATTTTTCTTTAATATGACACCTTAGTTATAGCTCTATAACTATAACTCTATAGGCTGCATCCAGCAGAAGATAACACGATTCTAAAAATACCCTTGAATTTGCATCGCAAAAAAACAGATGATTTTAGACAGTTATATAGCTTAAATTAGAAATTCTAAAACCAGAGAAGACGAGATCCGTCTTTTTACTTTTAGAAAAAATTAAGAGTCAATCTCCATCTTAATGGAGTGAATTTTAAAACACGATTCCTGTAAACCTCTGCAGCCAGCATTCGGGCTCAGGTATGAGTATACCAAATTTCATCACTCTAGCTGGTCGGGATGTTGGAGAATTAGTGATGAATGAGTCAGTGAGTGAGTGCTGAGCAGGGCTTTCCCTTTAGATAATGGACATTGTCGCCACTAAATTGAACCAAAATCAGATAGAAGCTGTAGAAATAAACAAACGTGATATATAATCAACCTGTGTTTAATTAAATTTCAACCAGAGTTTTGCTCCTCTTGACCTGGCGAGTGAGCGACACGATCGAGCTCGTTTTACAAGTTACCAACATTACCGAGCAAATTTCCCCCTGCTCAATCATAAAAAGGAATACAAAAACGCAAATACTTTATAGAGTATTTAGCAGCATAGAGTTATTTACATAATTTAACTAAGTAGAACCGATATTTTTTGTCAGTAACTAGGCCTACAGTTGATATATATTGTATCTTAATCTATATCATACTCAATGTTTTCGGCAGAGTTTCTGATTGCACGAAAATTTCTTCGAGAGAACCCAATATTTTTCATTTATTGTTCGACTCGTTATTGCAGTATCTCTTCTAAAAGGTATTGTTTTTATTTTAGTCCTATTTTGGTCTGATGTTTGGCATTCCCCTAAAGTACAACTGGTACAACTGTCAGTTTTATATTTTACAGTTGGCAGCCCCCGCCCACCAAGGCCACGGTGGCGGGCTCACCCCGTGTGCCGCTACCCTCATCCGCCATGCCCACCTGTCAACTGTCGTCTCTTGGTGGAAATCAAGCGAGCATATTGCTGCGGATGTGCCTTGCCTTACGGTCTGTAGCAAAGTTTATTCTAACATATATAACCTGTAATCGATGTAAACGTTTTGTGTTACCGTTATAATATAAACGGGGAAACTTAGGTAATAGCTCCAACAAAACACGTTTTCATTCAAATTTAATATTTTTGTCGTATTTCTTACTTTTATTTGTTACTTTTTGGTCTAAAGGGGGTCTGTGAGTATGAAAACCTTTAAAAGACCTCTTATTCGATTTTTATAAAAGTTGTGACGTAAAAAAATGGGGTAGTGGAAATGAGGTTTTACGAGGATTCAATTGGGCGAATGTGTCTGGGGCATTTATTTTTACCAATTAATTTAACTAGGCAAAAGCATATTTCTGTAAGACTTCATTGTGGGACGTCCCATAGAGGATGTTTATGTTGAAACTTCTTTAGCCTCTGTCACATCATACATAATTTTAAACGTCTTTGCATTTGGAATAATTAGTCACAAACCCGACGTCAAAAGGTTGATCGAGTACATGGGCAGTGGTGGATTTACCACTAGGCCGACTAGGCCCTGGCCTAGGGCCGCGGGCTGCAGGGGGGCCGCACGGAGTCCCAAAGATTCATAATATGAATATATTATATTATTTTAAGGATGTACTTGTACGGTAAAGATGAACATCAGCTTTGAGCCCTGATTTTTTTGCAGACTATTTTAGTTGAAAAACGTAAATTCACAACACAACATAAAGACTTTGGTGAAGTCATTGTGATCAATAAGGACCCCATTGCACCAACACTACATACAGTTTGGTAAAATTGAGTACCGTACGGATAGCCATCTTGACTCTTTTGATAGCCTCCCACCAACAGCAATTTGACCAAGTAACGGACATAACATCCCTAAAATACAGTGGCACGCTTTTCACAAACGTTTGAACAGAGAGTAGTGACTCCAGTTATAGCATAGATCCATTGACTATAACTATACTATAATACAAACAATGTCTGAAGGGATGTGTGTTCCACAATCTCGAAATCTAGCGGATAGATTTTGCTTAAACCTTGCATAAAAGAGTGTTTTGGCCCAAAAATAAGTTTAGAAAGAGCCTCAATCACAGGAAAAATCGAATTTGGTCTAAATTTAAGTTTAAAAATCGTAATTTTTAACATTAGTCTTATGGGTTGCTTTTTTGGTAACGAAATAACAACTAAACGTAAACAAAAATAAAGGAACATTATTTTTAAGCAGTTTTTTAACAGCTGTTATCTGTGAAGAGTCTGGTGTAGATTTAACAGCTTGATTACCACGACACTATATATAACAAAAGTGAATTAAAACCAACGAGCAAGGCTCGGTTAACCTGGAACTAGTCAATGATAAAGCATAATGGGCCCCATTCCCCACCCCATTTAATAGCTGGATATTCCAGCATCTTTTCAAGACGAGCTCGTTCTCATGGATCAGAGTATACACATACAATTACACTTTACTCGTACTAGAGCATAGGATAAAAAATTAAGGACGATTTTAGCTTAATTTGAGGATTTTAGTATTATACTTTGGTCAGTAATGAGGGGGGGGGGTCCCACAGAAAAGTTGGCCTAGGGCCCCAACCATCGTAAATCCGCCACTGTACATGGGCGCCGACTTTCAAAAATTATTGGGGGGCTCGAAGGAATGAGGGGAAATTTGATGATTCTTTTCTTAAAATTGTAATAATAATAAACTAAAACTAGTGTATTTCTCGAAATCTAGCAGTTTAATTTGGACTATCACATATTCAAAACCAAATATTTTAATTGCCTTGTTCAAAACTCCTCTTTATTTACATCTGTAGGCTACATCAGGGCCGCCGAGAGGGGGGGCAGTTTGCCCCGGGCCTCAAGAGACAGGGGGCCTCATCTTCAGGCGTTTTTTTTTTGTTTTTTTTTCTATCATGGTAGCAAAATTAAATTTCTGCATAGGCTATGTAGCAACCTATATTTTTGAAGACCTATAAAAATCTTCAAACCGTAACAAAGTATAGCCTATGACCCCTGTCATAGAACAGGCCTATCAGCCTGTAATATGAGTCTCCGTGGTTTGCTCTGTGTCGGTGAACAGACGCCGCGCCCGCCGCCTCGTGCTGTGCCGGTGGTATTTGACTGCTATACCATTGCAAAAATATTATATTTTGCAACAGATCCTTCACGGCTTCGATTAACATTGTCGTGTCTGCGCTTGTTGGTCCAAGTATATAAGATAAAAGTGTCTTTTAATAATGTCATAAATGAGATTGCTATATTGAAGGCAAGAAAGAAACGTTTGCGAGTTGGTTAGTTTTTGTGAACGGTACTTAGTTTTGCTTAAGAACCAACACTGAATTATGTAATGGCTTAGGAGTGAAGTTGAGGGTTAGTCTCATGTTAATAGGACCTTGCGTAATTCTTTCAATTTTATAAATTAATGATCAAGCAAATCAACTAATTATAAGTTCAAAAAGCGTTTAGTAAACAAAAAATGTAATTAATTAACAATTTTAAAATAAAGTGCATTTTTATAATTTTTCCTGTAAGCCTAGTCATTTCAAAATACTTAAGTTAGGCCTAAACCACTTGGTAGCTCTCCAATAAGCACTCTCGAACCCAGCCAAAGTGCAAGATTGATCAAATTATTTCTTGTAGGCCTACTGTAAACCTAAGTAAGCCTACATTTGTCCTATCTATATCTTAATATAATACAAATAAAATATTTATGAATCACTTCAGAAAAGAAAGAAAATTGTGGTCATAGATACAAAATAAATATCCAAAGAAATAAAAATATGTAGCCTATATTGCATCTGGTTTGAACACAGACGGCGACGGGAAGGGATGCACGGAGGGGGGGCCTCACACCGGAACTCTGCCGCGGGCCACAAAAATTCTCTCGGCGGCCCTGGGCTACATTATCAGATGTTTTAAATTCTCAACCCAAACCTAATGTTATTCTAAAATTTCAAATTATAATGATGGGCATAGTACCTTTATTTTAAGTCTGATGCTCGTAGGTTTTTAGGAAACAACTACGGACCAAGCCCATTCCAACGGCACCAAAAACTTAAAAATTCGATTGAAAATGTAGTTGGTGTACCGATAACAAAAACCCCCTTCGTGTATTAAATAAGTATATTAATAGATAATACATAAATTAATTTATTACTTTGTTTTAATTAGTTTAATGACAGTGTTTGATGTTTAAAATAAACCACAAAAACTCTATGTCATTCTGTCCAAAATCAAATAATTTGGTTAAACTGTGTCTATCAAATGACGTTTTGCCTTCTAGGTTAACCTCAAAAATTATGTTTTGAGTTTTAAGTTGCAAGGATAGGCAAGAAATTAAGTAAATTCTTGCCAGGCAGACTCGCATCAATACTCAATTGAAACAATTTTATTTATAACAAAAAAATACCAAAATGTTCATGCTTAGCAGAAAGCCATGGATAGCCTGTACCCTATCACCAAGCTGAATAAAGTTTTCAAACAGAAAGGTGTTTGGAATAATTACATATTAGGAAAACGACGAGACGTTACTTATAGATATTATAACCCGTACTTATCGTACTTATAGATATCGTTTTTAAAAAGAATTAATACCTCAACATGTTTAGCCTAATAAAGTACGAGATGTATCTCCATTTGACCTATTTCCTCAAGATTTGCAGCCGAAAGATTATTTCAAAAATTCCAAGTCAGAGATAAACTTTTAGAACGTTTTGAAAATTTGAAAACCATTTAGGTTTAATTTTTTTTTAATTTTTTAGGTCTCAGTTTTCTTACAGAGGCCTGCTAACGTCAAAAAAAATTTAATTATTTTCTTGATTTGGTATAACATATGAAGTTTTCCTTACAGTATTAAAATAAAAGGTCTAATATTTAAACAATGTTTTCTATGAACAATATTTAACATGTAAAAATTTTTTCCTTAATTTTTTCCTTAGGTCAGGACTTAATTGAGTCAAAATTTTGTGTACACTATACATACCGCCAGGTCTGAGGAGGTTTATATCTCCACGTCTAGCGCAAAATCCAGGTGGCCGATGACGATTGCCGAGTCAAAATATATTAGGCAGTGGGCCGAACAACTAGGAAACGCCTAATATGGACGTAGTAAGGACTAATAACGCTGAATATTGATGTAATATTCAGTTACATCCATGTGTGATTCGACTACTTTAAAGCGCGTTTTAATTTATATGGATTATTCTATTTAATTTTTATAATTAAATGTATTTAAGTATCAAATAGTATTATCGACACCCTTTTACACGCGATTTACAATTTACTCCTTGTCGACTACCGTAAACGCCAAAACACCACCATTTCCCTTATGGGATTTAGTTAACCTGTCCAGATTGAGATGCACCAATCGGTGGACCTAATTTTGAGTTTGATTACCACCTATTATTGTGAGTGAACGCGACCGTTGAGAGAAGAAGGTTAGGAAGATCAGATTTTTCTATGTAGTAAATTGTATTTTACTAAGGTTATAAATTATCAGTTTTACAAAACCTTTCATTTTTGTACTAAATCACGGCAGCTGAATGCCAATTTAACTGACTTAATTTTGCCTGGGGGGGCTCGAGCCCCTCGGGCCCCATGGAGTCGGCGCCAGTGATCGAGTATTAAGAAAGTTATTGCATTTTTAAGTTTTACCCATATGTTTTAATGGAAACTTTGAATGCCTACCACTTCTGTCTGGGTTATCCATTTTAAGTCTAGTTTGCGGCATTGTACTCTGCCAAGTAAGACCTTTAATTTGATGTGCATATCAACCTATGCTTTCATTTAAGATTTTCTTCCAACTCCTTGTGGGCCGTCCCCCTGGAGAGTTATTGGATCACTGAATATGTGTTAAAGTAGAGTTTTATATGCCCTGTAACTTTGTTCCAAGTATTGTAGCTCTATCTACATTAATTTTTTTTAATATTTAACTGTCTTCGGACTTTATTACCACCCTAAGTAATCGTGCCATTAATTTCAAAGAGTTCACCATGTTTCTGTTGTTTTCAGACATCATACCGCAGTTCGTATGTCCCCGGCTGGCCCAATGCCCGCTACAACTGCGCTCCCTAGATCTCCTCTGCTCTCACTACAACTTCCTCATGAACTGCTGTTGCTAGATCGATATGAGATGATTTTCATAAATTCCTAGTATCTATATAATAATAAGTCATTGACCATCGTTACTCTTAATGGGATCAGGAGAAAATGCTGTTTTAATTAATTCCAAGCAGCTATTTCAATAAAGATGTTTGTAGCACTGGGCGGTCTATTGCCTAATTTTAAAAGGTAACATCAAATAGATTAAACAGAATAAAACAAATACTGTTCATTCATTTATTGGTAAAATTAATGTGTAGTATTTTTTGTGTAAGGCCCAACTTTTTATTCTTTTCAAAAAAAATTTTGTCTAAAGTATATTTTAATTTTTGGAAACTTACGGTTTTATTACAAACTTCCTTCATCTAACCAATATTTGTTCAGTTTATTCATTAAAGATAAAACACGTTCTCCTTCTATTGAGTAAGCTGTAAAAAAGCAAAAATATCTGGAACAAACAGATTGCGTGGCACAAAGAAATAAATATCAAAATCTGTATTTATAAAAGAGGATATGTTAATTCGATATAATTGGTTAATGGTTTCTTAATATAATAGTGGACTTGTTGCTCGAAATCCAGCAGTTTATTTTGGATACTTTTTACGGGTTAGGCTTGTTTAATGCAGTTCGTTAATCAGTGTATCCTCCATGGTTTAACATAACTTCTTTGGTATGAATAGACAGATGTTCTCGCTAGTGTGTTTTGTTTACTTGTTACAGCTGTTAAACTTGAAAACCTTTTAATTTTCTTATCAATGTTGTTCTAATGGGTAAATAAAGAACTTTAAGGGCATGAAGGGCTCTTCTATTTAGCTGGATATTTACCAATTTACTTTAGAAAGAACTTCAAGCCGAGCTCTATTTAATGACACCAAAATCATGTAAATCGATTGAAAACTGTAGGAGGAGTTCCTTGTACAAGAAAAAAGTCGTCTATTGAATATGCATGGATGGCAAATGGAATGTTTGGTTTTTAGAAAAGTTTCTTTTAGATTAAATTTTGATTATCTAAATGTACCCCAGAACAATTGAGTAAGTTGAGGAATCGTACATTCTAGCTAGACTAGAACCCATCAATATCTGTGAATGTTGCTGCTATCAAATATGTAGCCTACAGTATTCGGTAATTGTTGATAAGGCCCGAGTTAATTCTCCATCTATAACATTGCTGAAGGTCATTAACGTTTAATTTACTGACGATAAGGGACTTAGATCTTTTATATGTACTGTATATAAAAAATAATGTATATAATGTAATACATTTTGTTTGTAACTAAAGAGCATGAATTTACTTAGTGAAATAAAAGGTGTAAAATAAATGAGTTTGAGTTAGATGAACAATTTAAATAATGACCCATCCTTTAAGTATAACAGTAAAAAACCGTAGTCGTAGTATAATATAAATATAAAAAAATTTTAAGAGTAAAAAATTAATACACAATTTAATAAGGATTAAAATTTTATTTTAAGATTCGATCTTTGATCACACAGTAGGCCTACATCGGCAATGTCAAACCAAACCCTTCAAAGTTAAAACGTTATTCACAACTGATTCAAGTTACTTAGTGTATGCCAAGGAATATAAAAGGAAAAATAAATGAAAGGAACCAAAACTGTAAGGCATTACTTTAGCACATAACAGTCTCCCATACAAAATAATAATAATTAAAGTAGGCCTACCCAACATTCTTGAAACTTAATTAAAACATGGGGTAGCGCCATGAACTCTAACTATTTCAATACTTTCATAATATAAAAGTTTATACTGTACATAATTTTATTTTATGCACATCATGATGTTTCCACGCGTTTCAGTTGCACTTAATCATTGCAACTTAATCTTGTATCTTAATCTTGCATTAATCTGTTACGGAAACAATCAAAGCATAAATTAAAACTATTTATACATATCAGTACTATTTTGAAAAACCGAGTGATCTTTTATTTTATAAAATAAATTACTGTACTTTATAATTTACTGTGATGGTAAATTAGTTTTCCAAAGGGAAACATGAAGTCATTATTACAATCAAGACCATATAGGAGAAATTTAGTTATTTAGATAAGGTCGGCACAAGGATCGGCTAAAAACGATTATCTGATAGGACGGGAGTAATCAAGTGAATGAATTGTGGTCGAAGTATGGATTTTCTAATTTTAGAGCTAGGGGTGGACTGTAGGTCGGAGTATTGACGCTAGGAGGCGGTGTCACGCGAGCCTGAGGTCAGAGGTCAGTCAGTTCTAGGGCAGCGACCAGTGAAGGGTGTGTCCAGCGAGCATCTCTCTAGTCAACAGCACACAGCGAGGATCCATGTTTATGTCAATCATGTCAGAACAACGAGTCGTAACCGTGGACGAACCCGTCGTGGAACTGCAGACAGAAATAGTGAGAGAAATCAAGAAGAACGTCGCGTCCTTGAAGTCTTCGATAGATCAGATACTTCACGACATGGAGCACATCAGAACCGCCAAGCTGGAGATACTGGAGAGACTGAATAGTGTAAGAAATGAAAATTCCATCGACTGCGCTCAGATACAAGCGACGTTCGGGAAGGCGAGGAAAATTATGAGGAAATCGGAAGAAAACCGGCGGAAACTGGAATTAGTTTTAGGGAAAATGAGCGAGTTCAACTTGGTTCACACTTTTACAAACTTTGCAGAACCGGGTATCTACGACTTATCTGATCCTAGGGCTAATCAGTGTGACGTGGAAGCGAAAGAAAATCAGTTATCCAAGCAAGAAAGAATTAAACTCCGTATATTGGAAAATAATAAATACACGCTGACTTCTGCTGAGAGTAAGGATGAAAGGGATAAATTAAAGACGAGCTTCAAGTGGGGGAGGGATTCAGCGTTGCGGGAATTGCAGTGGATAGTGAAAATGAAGCTGTACAAACTCCGACATCGTTACGACAAACTTCCGTTTGAACAAGAGGTGGAAGAGAGGACGCCTTTGCCAGTGTCTTGGAGACGAGTGTCGGGAGAGCGCGCGTGAGTTGGGCGGGAAGCAGTGTTGCCAATCGTCATACATTATTGATGGTTATGATTGGAAGGGAAAATAAAAGTGAGAAATAAATTTATGAGCGCTCTAGAATGACGTTGGATTTAAATTGTTACGTTGTAAGAATATTAAAATTTAGTAAAGAAATATAGTTACGCAATTTAAGTAAAATAGTACAATTATTAATTGTATGATACCCTACGCAGTTACGAAAATGGTATTTAGAATGTTATTCACATTGCACTTGGATTTTACATAGAATTTGAAACGTACAGTAGATGGTCGATTATCCGAACATCAATTTTCCAAAACCCTAAACAGCTTACTAATCCAATCCTATACTATAATACAAGCAATTTCGGAAGGGATGTGTGTTCCACGATCTCGAAATCTAGCGGTTAGATTTTGCTTAAACTTTTCATTTAAGTGTGTTTTAGCCCAAAAATAAGTTTAGAACCAGCCTCAATCCCAAAAAAATCGAATTTGGTCAAATTTCAAGTTTAAAAATCGTAATTTTTAACATTGGTCTTATGGGTTGCTATTTTGGTAACGAAATAACGAGTAAAAGTAAACAAATATAGAAGGATTTTAAATTTTAAGCATTTTTTTTAACAGCTGTTATCCGTGAAGAGTCTGGTGTAGCTTGATTACTATAACAAAAATGAATTAAAGTCAACGAGCAAGGCTCGGTTAACCTGGTATAGTACTATACTATAATACGAGCAATGTTTGAAGGGATGTGTGTTCCATGATCTCGAAATCTAGCGGGTAGATTTTGCTCTAACTTCGTATTTAAGAGTGTTTTGGCCCAAAAATAAGTTTAGAAACAGCCTCAATCCCAGGAAAAACTTTTAACTTTAACTTTTAACTTTTTTTTACTTTTGTCTAAATTTAAGTTTTACAATATAGTAATTTTTAAAAATTGGTCTTATGTCTTGCTAGTTTGGTAACGAAATAACAACTAAAATTAAACAAAAATAAAGGAACATAAATTTTAAGTAGTTTTTTTAACAGCTGTTTTCTGTGAAGAGTCTGGTTTAGATTCAATAGCTTGATTATCATGACACTATAACAAAATAGTGAATTAAAATTAACAGTTAACCTGGTATACTTCAATGTAAAGTGTTTTACAAAAGACTGACTGAAAAACTCAACAGTCTATTGCAATTGTGTACAAATATACAGGGTGTCCAGCTTCGACTGTCCGAAACTTTTCCATATAAACATAATATGTCCTAAAATGCTTCGTTAACCCGCTAGCCGCCATTTTGTTTTTTACACTTAATAATTTTTATTTCCATAACGTATAAATGGATTGGGTTCATACTTGGCATGGACCTTTACTACAACAATAGTTATTAAAAGAAAAAATATTTTTTTCCTCCAAATATTTTTAAAATGGCGGCCATTTTAAATTTTTAACCTCAAATATCTCAAAAACGGTAAATTTTATACAAATTTTACAAGACACAAAAAAGCTGCAAAATCAAATTATCTAACCAATGATACCAAGTTTGTAATGATCTGACAACAAATAATTAAGTTATTGAGATCTTTCTTCTAAATTAACCTAAATTTGCATGCATTGTAATGGAAAATCAATTGTTTTAGGCCCTATACACAAAAATCTCAATAACTTAATTAATTGTTGTCAGATCATTACAAACTTGGTTATTATTGGTAACTTGGTTACAAACTTTGGTATTATTGGTTAGATAATTTAATTTTGCAGCTTTTTCGTGTCTTGTAAAGTTTTGATAAAATTGTTTTTGAGATATTTAAGGTTAAAAATTTAAAATGGCCGCCATATTGAAAATATGTGACGGAAAAAATATATTTTTTTCTTTTAATAACCATATTTGTAGTAAAGGTCCATGCCAAATATTAACTCAATCCATTTGTCCGTTATGGAAATAAAAATTATTAAGTGTAAAAAACAAAATGGCGGCTAACGGGTTAACGAAGCATTTTAGGACATATGTTTATATCAACTTTTTTGTTTACTTTGGATTGCTGAACAGCATGGAAAAGTTTCGGACAGTCGAAGCTGGACACCCTGTATATAGAAACGTGTAAATTTTTAGTTTTGATCTCTTTTTTAGCGAATTTGCCATAGGGAATAAGCTATTACCGTAGGTCTCATGGTAAGACCTAAGCCCGGGACCACGTTAATTTTTCATTTTGAGGTGCCCAGAGAACAAAAATAATAGTAATTAAAATTTATATATGTATGTATGTGTCGTCCCTAAACACGATAACTCTCGTAAAAACGGTCCGATCGACGCCAAATTTGGTAGAGATGTGTAATCCTACTTTTATTCGGATGAGTTCGTAAACTAGACATATCGACCTACCGGAAGGGGTAGTTTTGGGGGTTTTGTACCCAAAAAATGGGGTTTCTGCATTTTTCATATGTATTTTTTTTTTTAAATTTTTGTTTCCACCACTGGATTTAGCTAAAAAAACACACAATTCAGTATTTTGAAGCTTTGCTCTATCTCCATTGGTTACCGAGATATTAACAAAATTGTCTTTTGGGGCTCTGTTAAATCTCATGGAGAATAAGGATGTGTTAATATTTCACTTATTAACCGATATTTTTTTATGAAACTTGGTATTTAGCTTCATTTGGTTTAGATTCATTCATTTATGGTACAAATTTTTGGTTTTTGTGCTTATCATGGCAGCAAACCTGCATACTCTTTTCCCATGTTAATCATATTGAAAATAGGCAAACTCCTTTATTTATCGACAGATATAGATGAAACTTAGAGTATGGTTTCCTATGGTCGAAATAAATTTTTTTATACTAAAAATATACTTTTAGTGTTCCTCATGGCAGCATACTTGCACACTCTTTCCCTAGATTTTAGTTTTTTTTTAATTACACATATTACTCAATAAATAAAACTTTTTATAGGAATGACGTTAACCATTAGTACTTCTTCTCATGTTAAAAATTCTTTGGCAGTGGCCGTAGCTCAGTGGTAGAGCTCCGGGATATCAGCCATCGGATCAGCAGGGTTCACTCCCGGCTCAAGGAAACAGATCGTTTGGCCGCTCCTGTGGTTCAGAAGTTATGTGAGGCCGTTGTCCCACCTGCGTAGAAAATATAAAAAATTGCAGGCCTCTCAGGAGTCTACAGGTCTACAGTCCTACAGGAGTCTACTGTAGATGGACAGATTTGGATATTGATATCGGGGAGTCAAAGCTCCGGAAGAAATAATTTTGATGATTGCAAAAAATTTTATCAACCAATTTTGGAGGTGTGGCGCTCACTTCCGTGATTCTGCCCATGCTACTGTATACCTAATCCAATATCAAGGTTTCCAGATTTAAATGGTTGAGTCAGAAAAAATATAAAAAGTATTCAAATGCAAGGAAGAATTAAAAACTGACTAGGTAACAACAACTTTACTACACAAATATTTTCCACATCAGTACACTGTCTTGGACTTATTTCTCCAAGGGAATAAAACTTAAAATTAAAACACAAACATAAACAGGTAAAAAGTAAACAGTTAAGCAACTAACAAGCACACACATAAATAATAAAATCGAGTTAAATAAGTAACATAATTATACATATAAAAAAACACAAATGTCATATTTTGACAAAGAAAATACTAGTAAAATAAAACTATACAAATTTTGTGTAACAAAATAAATAGGCCCTAAGTGGTGTGTAAACAATAAGTTTCATTGAATATACTTAAAATTAAATTAATAATTGCTCATTCATTGGTGAATAATTTCAATGCATACTATAAAAACATCATCCAGTAAAAAGTTACATTTTAAACTAAAAAATAACTCTTTCAAATACTACAAATAATAATGTAAAACATAAAAATTTATTCTCGGAAAAAGCTTGCATTTTGGAAAACTAAAACTGAATATTACTAATAATGTTGTGGAGAACAATATGTTTCTTAAAAGTACATTCTAAAACCAAATGCAATTTTATAATATCCTATTTGGCAAAATTTTAAAAACTAAAAGTATTGACACTAATAAATAAATCACTAACCTAGAACACTTCAAACATATTAATGACTTTTTTGTGGCACTAGCTTTTACGTCCTCTTTAGAAAAGATAATAAATCAATGCTCATGACTAATGTGGCTTCTAAAAGTACTTTAAATTAACTAAATAATGCTATTCAAAATGACTAACCATTATGAACACATAATGTGCTGTGCGAATATGAGGGGGCAAACAAGAAAACTCATGGTCAATTCGATTCCATAAAAGCGTGTAACAAAACGTGATTTGTGTTGGAAAACACTGTTGGTTAATAAACATAATAATAATATTTATAAAAGATAAAATACAGTCGTAGCTTGATAATAAAGATGGCGTATCGACACAGAAAAATTTTAAAAGTCTTGTTTTCAAGGGGTTTTTTATAATTTATTGAGGTACATAAAACGAATCTCTTTTTTCAGTTTGAATTTTAAGGCTAATAAAAAACTCATGTAAGAAGCTACATTAAGTGAATTTACAAAATAAGTTTAACACTTAAGGTTTTTTACATTTTGGTTTAAGGAATTTAGGGTTGTATGGACACTATCTATCCCATCAGTATCCTTTACAGACATAAAATATTTTCGTTCAACATATTGCAGTTGACTTGCGATAACCCGATATGTAAGGGACCAAGAGGATGTAAGATTACGGAAAATGTCAGATTAGCAAAGGTTAATTTTATTCTACTAAATTAGAAATTATAAAAGTTAGGAAAAATAATTGTTGAAGTATTATGCAGCCTGAAATGTTGTATGTTGTACTCTACAATATCAAAGGTGTAAAATAATCAATTTAAGCATCATTTCTTACAAAGGACAGATTTATTACATCTAAAAGTGAAAAACAAAGAGAATCAAAGTGATTACAGCTGACCACAGCCTGATTTATACAGTCAAAACACTTTTACTGAAACTACATGTATTAGGGTGTCCACCGCATATGACCACCAGGCACACCAGTAACGATTATACAAGTGGCTTGGAGCACTAATGCTTCACTAGGGCGCGTAGTGATTGGCTGCAGTTAACTCGGATGCTAGTCAAAACTGAATAGTGAACCGTCACTAGCACTACAAGCCACCAGTATGCTCGTTAATGGTACGTCTGGTGGTCAGTCACGTGAAGTGACCAAGTGTCATGACTGTTTCTCAATTACCAGTACCTGTTATAGACTGTGAGCCGACATAACTTCATCACAGCTGATCGTGTTTTTTTGACATTGAATATTGGCGTGATTGTGGGACGTTGATATTATCACAAAGTGTACACCTCATTCACAACTTCATTGCTCGGGATTGTTCATTACTGTTGTCTTTCTCTCTGAGGAGTGAATTTTCTGACCTAATATATTTCCAAGATCTTAATATAATTGGAGAATCCCGCACAAGGTGTGGTGTCAGACTACCAAGTGGACCATTATGTGTCGCACTATCCCGAGTCAACTGTGCATCAAAACACAAAATGTTAATGTGTGTTACAATAAACATAATTGTTTTCGTGGAACATTTTTTTATAAGAACAAAGCTGCTTACATTATTGAACTAACAATTAGATTTAAAACAGGATTTCAGCCACTCTACTTGCTCTCTAACACTATCATTGCTCATAAAAAACTTATGAACTGTTTTATTTGTCTTTTTAACCAACTTCATGAACATTCCAAATTTATCATGAAAGTAGTATATCATACTTATTTTGATAAGAAATGTAATAACATTAGTAACAAAAGGATAAACTTTGAAAACTTACTGTGATTAATTTATATTAATTGGTCAGTTTTAAGTTTTAATTTGTTTGTCTAATAACAACAGTACTGTCGATGAATAATTTTATGAAACTAAAATATTAAAAACCTTCTAGAGATCGTGCTCATTCCCACTGAATGACTTTCCACATTTCTACAACTGATGAAAGGATTTGGAATAATATAATTTATTTGCCATTCCTGTATCCTTGATGAATAATAGAATATTTTTAAAATATGTGTGAAGAGACAAAAAGTACAAAACAATCAAGAGATTGCCGTTTGTCAAAACAGCCAAGAGCTACATAACTTATTCAGCCTTTTGATGATCCGTCAACTCCTTTTTCTTCTTTAGAGGGTTGTTTTTGCATTCATTGTAGAGGTTATTCAAGTCAAATGCGGCTTTCACATTATCCTGGAAAAAGAAAAATTAATTAATTATTAGGCCTATACAATTTAAATTATAATCAGGGCTTTAAAATAAAGCTTATAAAAAAGCCTGGGACCATCTTACTTTTTCATTTTTAGGTAACCAGAAGCCAAAAACACCATTCGTTCATTATTATATATGTAATATAGTGTGTGTGTGTCTGTGATACTGATAACTTTTGAACTCTGTGAGTTTCAATTATGATGAAACTTGGTATGGAGGTGTAAGATCAGGCATATTTTCATGAGTTTGCGAACCAGCCTGATCAGGTTATAGAAAGGGCTTTCAAAGGGGTAAAAATGGGTTTTAGCATTTTTGGACCTCATTTTTCAAATTCAAAAATTTTAACTAAAACCATTCAAAAGAGCTAAAAAACAAACAAATTAGTATTTAGAATTTTTAACTTGGCTTAACAGATTACGGAGGAAAGCCAAAAATAGGTTTCCTATGTTAGTCTTACCATGCAGCTTGCTTAATTATTGATATAACTCGTTAAATTTGGCAAACCAACATACTGGTACTCACAAACATGGGGTTTATAGGAAAAGTTAAAAATTACCAATTGATACGATTTGAGTTTTACCTTGACTAACCATTACATTTCATAACAACTAACATGTTTTAACAACATCCCATGGCATTAAACCTATATACCTGTACTCATTCCTAAGGTAGTTATGGGGCAAATACAAAACATTAAATTCTTTTGGAAATTTGATGAGTACGCAGGTCTGCTGCAATAGAGGTATTTGAATTTTATACCTTTTCCAATGGCCCAGCCAGTAAAACATCTGAGTGGATATTTAGCCCTCGGCCAATCACCTAGCTTACCTCTGAGAAGAAAAACTTTTGAAGTTTTCCTTTTGAGTCGACCATTGGCCTCCTCATCACTTCTTTGCCTTCCTTGAACAGAATAACAGTGGGCAGCTGGCGACTCATGGGCGAGTCGTTCACATAATACTTCTTCCCTGCGTCTGGGTACCGGCCTATGTCGATCTTGCCAAAGTGAAGATTCTCCAGATGATATCTACGGAGAAACTTTAGTGATGAGTTTATTTTAAAGCATATTTCCAAAAAAAAAAAAAAATGTCATGAAAAAATATTGTAGTTGTCATTTAAAAAGTTAACAATTGCAGGTGTTTGTTCTTTTCACTGAGGTAGATTTCCTTGGTAAGGTTTGCTCTTAATTAATTACTGTTTAAAGAAAGAATTTATTTACAATCTTTGAACATGGATGAAATTTATTATTTCAATTTTAGATTCTGACTTCAAACAACAAGGAAGGCATTTTACCACACTGAGTACGTGTGGTAAAATGCCATGAGGTTCAACACATGGGTATTTTTTAACTACTGGATTTTTAAATTTTCTTCCTATAAAGAAGAAGGTTAAGGCAGAAAAGTGATTAAGTACTGGGGATGGGCATAATTGCATTGAAATAATTATGATTTTAGTTTGGATTGGGTTTGTAGTTTCCTAAAGAGTGTCCAAAAAACTCTCTACTGAAATTCTTTATAGTGTTGCTGATGTCAAAACGAACTTTTATTCAATAAATCGTTTATTATAAAAAAAAAACTTCAACAATCTAGGACAGCCGAGAAAACAGGTGACATTGTCAACAAGTAAAATGACAAAATGACTAAAACTAACTTAAAACTAAATTATTTGTGGTTAATCGTAAATAATTAAATCATTCAAATACTCCTAAATATCTTTCTGATCAACTAATTGGACAGAACTACAAGTTTTCTGATTTTGGTTTGCAGACATAAACAGCAAAAATTACCTGTCAAATATTGTTATATTGGTATGTACAAGTCAAATGAAAAATATCAATATTTAAAGTAGCTTTATTTCAAAAAAGATTTACCGATTTTAATATATAATTCCAGTATTTCAAGTATTTCCAGGATCAGTAGACACCCTGAAATAGTACCTGCGGTCCGAGCATTTACTTGGTAAACTTAATCAGAGATATTTTTTTATAGTAATGTCAGTTACAGACAGTGTGCTAATATGCTCAGTGCAAAAGGCTTGTTCGCTTCGCTCATTCAACTTTCACACTGTTTCAATGTAGGCCTACGGGTGCTGTACTCTGGTGTATAAACACATGTTGAATCTGTAACACGAGGATTTGTTAATTTAGTTAACAGGTGTTTTTATAATTCTTTCTAATTTTTTTTTTTTTTTTTTTTTTTTTTTTTTTTTTTTTTTTTTTTTATTCTAACGCAATTCTATAAATTAATTAGTTGTTTTATACTTTTACATGACTTTTATTTATTTAAACATTTATAATCATCAGTATGAAATACGATTTAAAAAATTATAAATTATTTTTACTATACAGTAGTACTATTTAATAATTTAGTAACTGGTTGTCATGCAAAACCACATTTTTATATTGTAACACGTGGTGTGTCGTTTGACAGTTAAGTCAGCTGTTTGAATTATTTCTTTGTTTTGATTTTTAACTCAATAAGACCAATGTAAATTTTTTTAAATTTCAATTAAAGATTACAAATAAATAAGATTTTTTATTGGCATAAAGACCTGTATTTCTACCTCGACCGGATGGCCGTGGCGTGGCGGGATGGCGTGCGCTAGGTGTATGTAGCAGTGTGAGAATGCGGGTGTGTACATGTGTACGAAGATAAGTTATTTTATTTTAATGATGTATAAACAAATTTAATTTTGTAGTTCTAATTGTTTTTGCATATAGTTTTATATATTTGTTATTTGTATTGAGTTAGTATTAATTTAGCAATACGTAATTATTTAAGAGGTTAATTGTAAGAAAGGACAATGTGGTCCTTTATCCCAGAAATAAGCTGTTTGCAAAGTTTGAAGAAAAACGTTCGACCTATTTTTAAGATCCGTGTGTATACGTACATACAAATATACCTGACTCGTATTAGAGAATAGGGTACATTTGAAAATAACATAAATTGTTTCTGCTAAAATTGTTAACAGAAGTGAAAAACACGTGTCATGCTAGTAAAAAAACTGAAAATTGTTAACTAAAACAATTGATTTGTTTTACAAAAAAACTGTTCCAGTTGTCTTTACATAATTTTTTTCTGCCTTCAGATCACCAGACAAACACTTAAAAATAAAATGTTTAAATAATATTATAATTTTAACATGTTAATGACGTATATTATAGCCCTACCGCTTAGAAAATAACCGCAGGCTGGTAGTGCGTTGCGCAGGTAGGACAGTGGTGGGAGAGCCCCCTCTCCCCCCCCCTCACCACACAACACGGGCTTCGCGGGTCGCGCCGACGCAACGTCACTGAAACGGCAGTGCCTTGCCTCATGGTATTTCTCTTTAACTTTTTTAAATACCAAATTTAAGTAGAATCATAATCACTTTTTACTGGCATGATACGTGTTGTTTTCAATCAGAAATGAAAAACAAGCTTCTACAACTTTCAAAAATATATTTACACTATAGAGCAAATAATGCGGACGGTAAATGGTGCAGACGGTTTTTGTCATTTTCTATCTTTTCATATATTTACCGTCCGTAGTTTTTACAGTATAAGAGTATATGGAGAAATAACATTGCCGCAAACAGGTCCCTTTTCAAAACCAATCAAAAAGCTATGCTACACTTTAAAACTGAACTCGTGACGAATTCTATCGGCGCAGTAAACTACTAAAAGTTTATTGTTAATGTAGAACGTCTTTTAATAGCTAAAAACCAGAAAATGCCGCCAAGTGGTCGCTTTCGGCAGTTTTGTAATTCGTTATGGAGAAATAACATAGGGCCGCAAAAAGGTCCCTTTTCTGAAATATCACTTTTATTATGTTTTTATCGGGCATAATTCGATAAAAACATTATTTTCTTGAAAACTACTGTGAGTTCAGACAAAAATAGGTGTTCCAATTAATTAGATCTTTCTTATGATACCAAAACAAATGTTTTATGCTAATTTTAATTTTTAAATACCGGTAGTTTTTTCTCAAATAGGGTTTTTTTGCGTAATTTAAAAATCCTATATCTTTAACAAAAAAATCGTAGACTCGCAGGACTTGCACCAAATTGTTAGGAATTAAATGAGGAATT
This sequence comes from Neoaliturus tenellus, assembly GCA_030545055.2. Taxonomy (NCBI): domain Eukaryota; kingdom Metazoa; phylum Arthropoda; class Insecta; order Hemiptera; family Cicadellidae; genus Neoaliturus; species Neoaliturus tenellus. The sequence goes on along the minus strand of CM061536.1, from coordinate 21,672,431 downwards.
CAAAAATATGATTAACTCAAAATCTAAAATAGCCGCAAACAGGTCCTTTTTTCCTTTCTGCCTCACATATTTTGATTTAAATTGTTATTTTGGTTCTTTAAGATGTGTGTACACATTAAACAATAATTCGCGAGCCTGGCCACGAAATGGTCGACCCGACGTGCAAGCCGATTTTGACGTAGACGCCATAACGAGATTTATACACGGTACAGTTAGTACAGCACGGAGCGTTAAAGCGACGTTGCAGACAGACCTGTTCACTATAACGGAGTGCCTACGACTAATCCCCACCACGGCGCCACTCCCTTCCTTGCTTCCACCCCTCCGTGCGCGAGCAACTCCCGAGATCGCGGTTCTGTGCAGGTTCTTTTCCAAGCGGTAGGGCTATAAATAATTTTGAAAGACACCATGAAATCCAAATATTTACATTATGTTCCATAAAAGCACTTGCAATTCATGTAACTTTAATTTAGCTCAGTGTTTCCCAACCTTTTGGTGCTGTCGTACCACCTGAGGCTTTTCAATTTTTTGGCGTGCCACCCAAACTCATACATAACCCCCCCCCCCCCCCCCCCCCACCGCCTTACAAATACAGCCGGAGAGATCCTAGGTTATTGTTTTCCTTTTAATATATTTCATTATAGGCCCCTAATTAGAAGGGTTAGTGTGAGAAAAAAATTAAACTCTCTTTGTAAACAACTAATTTAAAAAGTTCTATTTTAATTTAAAAAAAAAATCATATTGGGATGATTATTTTATTTGGAGCTATTCAAATATTACTGTGATTATTAATTAACGTAAGTAGGCCTATATTATGTTTTCCACTTTGAAACTAAAAACCGCTATCAGCAGGCCTTATAAACACAGTTTCATTAGGGCCTACAATGCAATTGAAACAAATTGTTTAAAATACACTAAAACTAAAACAATAAAAATAAAAATTATTAAACAAATCAATAATATTACATGTAACAGCAAAAGAGGTTATTAAAGGGAAACTTGCTTTTATTTCTTGCTCAGGAAATAACCCCTTTCAGGGGACTGATCAGGACTAATTTTACACATGCACAAATAACGGTCACGACACAAGCTATTTTGACTGGACTGGATTTTGGGTTTACCTAACGAATACACTAACTATACCATCGATGTTGGTTTAACCTCTTTGGAATACTCAGAATGTGTTCCAGGGTAACCAAGTGATGAACTTCATATCCTCAATGGATATGACCAAATTAAATTTCCCTCAAGTTTAAATGTTTCTGCTGAGCATGTCTTGTAACCTTAACTAGTAAAAGGTAAATACGCAAGGTAATAGGCCTAATTCAAGGGTTCAGGCGAGTACTGGACACAAAATCATTATTCATTAGTATAAATATGCTCGGAAAAGAGAGTCTTAACTTAAAATAATTTAATTTTTTAGGTTGGTACGAAATTGCTTTAGTAAGGAAGAGGCAAGCTACCTATCGGAGTCTCTCAAATTATCAGCGAGCACATAACATAGTTATGTGTAAAAGCGTAGTAACGCTGAACTGAGCTGACAAAAACGGATGTCGGCATCATGTAGTTCAAAAGTGCTTTTCTTATTTTTTGTGTATATTTAACTTTTTTCTTCCTTTGTCTCTCGCGTACTACCTGAAATGCTCTCGCGTACTACCGGTTGAGAAACACTGATTTAGCTTATCATTTTTACCACTTTCTCAAAACGTATAACATACCGCATGGAGTCTACTTATTTTGAAGCTCCTGTTAAGAGAAAAATGTTTAAGAAACATGATTTTTAAAACTGCCATATTTTCCGGTATATCACTTATTCTTTATTTTAAAGTTCATTGTTGGTGATGGTGAGTTTATGTTATTGTTTGGCAAATTATTGCAGACATTTTCCATCACTAATTAGTAAAAATAAATTCATGAGGTTTCAAATCTGGAATATGATCCTATTTTGTGTCGAGAATTTGTTTTTATTTGTCATTGATGGAAAATGTCTGCAATAATTTACTAAATAACAACATATCACTTATTTTTTACAATTCTCAATTAAATTTAGTATAGATTAAGTCTCTTTACATTGTAATAATTGCTAGAGATCACCTCCTGATCAAAATTAGACTATATTAAATTTCAGTTGATCTGTACCCATGATGTTTACAATTACTTTAAACAGAGACATATGTTTTTTCCTGTTTTTCTAAAGCTGTATATTGTACAATGTATACAGAACCGAATAAGTAGGGACATCCTTATGGGGAAGTGAGAACGCCGCCCCTGAAACACAGTTAGCACCACCAAGATAGTAAGGATTATGCTAATTGGTTGAGTGGAAACAGATGACTAGAATAATTTTACAGACGTTTGTTATTGTTTAGATTTTTTGTAAACAAATATGCTCATTTTGACATTTGAGAGGTACAAAGAGCGCTTCCCGTGACAGTAAGGAGAAGTAATCCTAGCATGAGCGCTTTATTTTTCTCTGGTTTTCAGGGGCAAAACTAAAAATTTTTAACATGGTATGTCCCTACTTATTTGGTTCTCTATACATTGATATTGTATAATGATTCAACCAATTATCCTTCCTCCATAAGATTACATTCAAACTTTGAAAGCCCTGGAGGCCGAAGTGAATTATAATGGGATTCTGCTCATGTACATGACACAACCTTTCTAACGGTATGCATGGATTTCACCTAAGATGCACACAAGCTGAGAAAAAGGAGAAAAAGAAATATGCTTTCCTATTAATATATTGATAGTTAGCTATGCAGTTTTTCTTTACTTTTCTTATAAGCCTTGCCACGTAACTTGACGAATGAATTTGCACGACTATTCAGTTAAAACTATTAGATTATCAGTTGTTCCAAGAAAATTAACATGTAACAAGCTTGATGTTTTTGGAAAATTATCCCCCCCCCCTCTCTCTCTCTCTCTCTCCCCCCCCCCCTAAATCGCCCATCCCAGCTGTTTTTGGCCATTCGTCAACTTATGTGGCGAGACTTACATGACTAAGCTTAGTTTAATTATTTTATAATTAAATGCCAATAACTAATGAGAATATGATTTAATGAAATATTTTATTATTTTCTTGTATGGATTGATGATTTTAGTTTTAAAAAACTTCAATATATTATACTCATTTTAATATAACTAAATAGTTTGTTGATTGAACTATAATAGCCATAGGAAATTCGCTGAGTACTTATATGCTGCGACGGAGGTATTTTGCAATTCACTTGGTGTTTCTGATTGATAGTTTTACCAAAACTAAAATAACAGCTGATTTTTTAGGACATAATAAAGAATTTGGCTGGTGGGGTACAGTTTTTTCTTGAGATGGGATATTAAGTTCTGTCTTTCAACTGGATGTTAATTTTCAAATGGGTATGACAATAACATAACTTTTTAAAACAACAACAACTTACTCAACAGAAAGCTGTGAAAAGACCGGTGCGAAGTTGACACAAGCCGGGTTCCATGCAGTATAGAAAGTGACCAGCCACGTGACCTTCTTGTTCCTCATGAGTTCGTCCTCGACACCTTGAGAAGTTCGGAAATAGACAACATTTTCTGGACCTTTGTATGTAGGCTCGGGCAACAAAAGTCCAACCACTGAAAATAATATTAATTAGTCGTATTGAAAAGCAAACAGTCAAATCATGTTTGTTCCAACACTCAAGAGTTCAACTGAATCCCAAGCTTCATACTTCACACTTCCTTTCCTTGAAGCCCTTTACTTACAGTAGCAAAAAGGTGAATGCCAAAATGCTCGCTGTGGCAAATACCTCTGTACTCAAGAAATTCATTGTGGAGTTTGATTGATTTGATCTTTTCCTGACAAAAATATGATTGGTCTGAAGAAAATTTTTCTGCTGCAAGGGTTGATTTAAATTGGAGTAAATCCTGCCTAAATGAAGGCAACATCTCAGAAATATTCTAGTCTAACTAGAAGGTAAGAAATATTTTAGTTTACATAACTCTTGATCATACAAGTGTAATTTAAAATACTTTACATAGTTTAGGAAAAAAATGTTTTCTTACAGTTGTAAATATTATTTTTACCTTTTAGAAAATCTGTAGGTACGGTAGTTAAAAAAGTTTTGAAATTTTGGATATTTCTAACCAATGTGAAAGATATAACCAGATGTAAATTTTCGTACAGGTACCTTGTATTATCAGAGAATACAAATTAAGAAAGTGTCATAAACATCTTTAATAAATTTAAGCTTTCTACATGATTAAGTACAATGATAGTCATTTTTAGGAATCAGAAAGGTGTAAGAATATTAGATTAGATAGGTAACTGATCTAGCTATTGACATGTAGACTAAATCTTTTATCTTACTTACGTATTAAAATGATTCCAAAAAAAATTCCCATTCTTATATCAGCATAAAACCAGAGGATCAAATTTGCGACTTTGGTGTACATGAAACTTGAAGATAGGTAATTGATCATTGTGACACTTCCAGCTTTTCTCGTTCGAATCATGACAACAATCATCAGGAAAAATAAGATTTCTGATTCTCTCTGAAACAAACCAGTAAGGTACTATAACTTTAAGGCTACGGAGTTAAACAAGAAAAAAACCAAAGTAAAGGAAAACCTTTTTAGTTTTTTGTGTCTTTTAACACCCAAGCAGGCGCACCTGGAGTTTTTCTCCGCACTTGTAGATTTTGTTAAAATAAACATTCATAATGGATGTTCAGGAAGGAGTGTAAGGAGGCAGTCGCCAGCCTAGTACTTCACGTGCCTCATTCCGGGAATCACCTTATGCTATTTACACCCCACCCCTTAATTCCTTGTTATTTGCCATTGAGTGATGCCGTGTCAGTATGCTGGTAGGTTTTTTCTGCGTGCGCCTTATCTCGCGAGAGCTCAGAGCAGAGTTTATTTCCTCATGAAACTTTCTATGTTATAGGTTGTTTTATGTAGGCCCTATGTATAAGTATGGTTTATGTATTATTTCATTTATAGTTACCAAGGAGGTTATATTCTAATACTGGAGGTAACACTGATAGGTTAATTTTGGCGAAAAAGCGTGCCGGTGATTTTGTTTGGTTGGCAATCCTGAAGTACCGTTTTGTCGTTCTTTGAACGGTGGCTAAAAGATATTCGAATCAACGAAATGGTTTGAATCTTCTGGGAACGATGAACGATGAATTGGTACGGTACGGCTAACCAATAATTAGGAATCTAGACTCTGGAATAATAATAACGTGTGTCTTTAATTCTAACTTCCATGAATTAAACCAATTTTATTCGTTAGGTATTTTACAGAATAAGAGATATTGATTTAATTTGTAGATGTGAATATTATTGTTGTTTTATAAATAGTTCAAGATATATAATTAGAACTACAGTAATAACTTATTTATACCTTATCTTAGATATATATGTTAGATCTTAGAAATGGTTACATTAACTTGCAAAATTCCGTACTATTTTACTATTCACAAAGGTATACCACGGAAAAATTTATTCTCTAGTCTGTATTACCAATTTTAACGAATTTTGTACGAAATCAACATGTCAGAACTTATTAAAAAAATAAAAATAAACATGTTTTCCATAACTTGAAACTGATTACCAAATTTCCAAAATAAATTTTTATATATAAAATTTATTTTCTGTTATTGTTTGTTTTCCCCTTTTAATGCATATATTTGCTTACTAATAATTGCCCATTAAAACCGATTCACCAGGCAATTGATTCACAATTCCTTTGACTCCCTTAGCTGACTCGTTCATTTCGGCAAACAGTTCAAATTGGTACTTCAGGATTGCCAACCAAACAAAATCAGCGGCACGCTTTTTTAGCATTGTGTGTTACCTCCAGTATTAGAATATAACCTCCTTGATAGTTACCATCAAATATATTTGTACTGATAAATTCTATTATAACGGATGGCCCATAAGTCAGTTGACACTTGCAATTTTTTTTTTAGTTCAGCAGTTGGTACCATACCACAGCTGTAATATCACAGCTGTTCTGGTAGTTATGTTTAGTAATTGTTGCTGTTTAGTTTGAGGTTATGTTTGATAGTTGTTCATGATATTTGTTCATTGTTATTCGATAAACAATGAATAGAAAGTTAACAACAGAACAGAGTTTATTTGTTTTCCAAACATGGTGGAAACATGGCCATAGTTATAGTGATGTGTGCGATTTGTTTGTAGAAAGTTTCCCGAATGTTCAACCTCCATCTCGACAAGGTATTCCACACTAAATTCCAGATTTGAACAAACTGGCTCAGTAGCTGAGCTTCCTCGTTCTGGTTGACCAACATCAGTTTGTACAGAAGAGAATCTTAATATTGTGTGGCACAGTGTTATGTGCAGTCACCAACGACGTCACAAAGGAAAGCGTCCAGTGAATATGAAATATAAAGAACAAGTCTTCAACGGATGCAGAAAAAGCTGAAAAATTGAGACGATATAGGCCAACTTTACTTCAAGGCCTTAATGAAGATGATCTGGACAGGCGTTTGAAGTTCTGTGAGAGTTCAACATCCGCTGCGAAGCTGACCCCAACTTTTATAAAACCATCTTTTGGAGCGAGCCTATTCTGCCAATATTATTGAGTATTTATGGCCAATTTCACACCGATTTTATGAAGGCCATCAGACATGATTGTTGAGAACAATCTTCAACTATTTGGAAAGTTTATTTTTTCAGATTATTTATTTTTAACAAATAAAAGTGTTTCAAAGAGTTTTAATTTTGTAATCTATTTATTTAGTGTATAGAGTTTGAGCAATGATCAGTGGAATTTATGGAATAGGTCAACCGTAGGCCTAATTTTAACTTATTTCACTTTGAAGTATGCCTAGACCATGACGTTATCATCAGAGATTTTAAAAGAATGTATATAAATTTAAAATTGAATACTTACTGAATCGAATTCACATTGTGATTCTGATAATGGAAAGGTATAATGGCACAAGAATGGTAGCTTTTTTGCAGCGATGTAAGATGCACTTAGTAATATGTTTATATAATAATATGGCTTCATAAGAAGCCTAATCTCTTTACTAATCTTCATAATTTAAAACTAGTTATTTTTATACTAAAATTAAAATTGTAAACAATTATCTTTGGTGGAGGTTATGATGCCTTAACCTCAATCAAAAAAAAAATCAGAGAAAATCATGGAGTAATATGCAAAGAGTAGAAGAGAAATTTTAATATTCCAAGAAACTTGACTTGATTATTATGGTAGTAAATTATTCAAATTATTTTATTTTGCCATAAAACAAAAAGTAAAAGCATTGACTATGTACACTAACGTGAAGTAAGTCTATACAGGGTGAACAACTTAACTGTGCCACCATTAGCATATCCTAAACTATGAAATTTAGAGAAAACTTTAAATGGGGAACATCAACTATTTTTTTAAGGCAATAAAAAATATGAATTTCATTTTCTTGAATGAATTGAATTTTCATTTTCCATTCAGAATGGTGCAACGCAAATTCTCTCTCTCTTAATTTAGATAAAACACAAGAGCTTATTATTTCTTATCCTATACTATAATACGAGGAATGTCTGAAGGGATGTGTGTTCCACGATCTCGAAATCTAGCTGTCAGATTTTGCTTAAACTTTGCAATTAAAAGTGTATTGGCCCAAAAATAAGTTTAGAAAAGGCCTCCATCCCAGGAAAAATCGAATTTTGTCAGAATTTAAGTTTAAAAATCGTAATTTTTAACATTGGTCTTATGGGTTGCTATTTTGGTAACGAAATAACAACGAAAGGTATACAAAAATAAAGGAACATTAATATTAAGCAGACTTTTTGAAACAGCTGTTAACTGTGAAGAGGTATAGTTGGTTGTTGGGGGAAATTTAATAGCTCTAATGACACTATATCAAAACTGAATTAAAACCAACGAGCAAGGCTCGGTTAACCTGGTACTGACCATAAAACTGCAAATTCTGAGCCAGTTAAATTTTTGGGTATAGTCATTCAGAGTGATTTGGATTGGCGTTCCCATATTGAATATGTCACACCTAAGGTAAATAGGGGTGTATTTCTAATAAGAAAACTTAGTAATATTGTTTCATATGAGGTGTTACTTAATGTTTACTATGGTTATGTACATTCGCAACTAACGTATGGTACTGTTTTGTGGGGAAACAGCTCATATGCCAATTGTTTATTTTCATCACAGAAAAGAGCGCTTAGGGCTTTGTTTAAGCTTCCTCCTAGAAGTCATTGTAAGCAATATTTTATTGATTCCAAAATAATGTCACTTCCATGTATATATATATTTCAGTGTCTCTTGTTTGTTAAAAAGAACATAAATAATTTTAGGTTAAACTCAGATAATCACCACTATAACACTAGACATAGGTATGATCTTAGTAAGTCTCAATGTACTTATTCTAAAACATTGAAGAGTTTCCATTGTACTGCCATTAATATTTTTAATCACCTTCCTTTTTCTATTAGAGAATTAAATCTGGCTAAATTTAAAATAGAAGTTAAAAAAACTCTTACTCTTGCCTGTTTTTATGATTTAAAGGAGTATTTCAGCTGTAACTTTTAGTACATTTAATCTTGTATTTCTTACACAACCAATTGTATATTTATTTAATGTATGTTATAAGTGATGTTTTACAAACTGTTGTATTTGAATTTTCTATGTTTTAATGTTTTTAGACCTAAGTAACATATGTACCTTATTGACGTGTCCTATGCAATCAATTACTTTGTATTTGTATTGTCTACGGGAAATAAAGGTTCGATATTGGTCAAAGTGGCAGGGAATTAATTCAAATACAAAATCGCCTAGTTTTAGAAAAGTGTCGCTTGAACAACTGGGGTTTTCTCAACATTAACACATTATTGAATAGATCTGATTTCAATTCATTTGGGCTTCACCTCAACAATAAAGGGAAAAATTTAGTGTGCGGCTTGATTGCAACCTACATTAATAGTAGTATCTGTGAGGAGAGTGCACTGGTAATCGAAGAAACTCCAAAAAACTCAGTTCCAAATCCCGTAGGTTAGTTTTTAGATCAAACAAGTTTAGAAAAAATTCAACCAAAAGTAGTCGTAAGTTTTTTAAAATTATCCATCAAAATGTACAAGGTTTAGGCAATAAGACAGAAGTCATTGAGAATATAATTTTGGAGGAGAATCCAGATGTCTTCCTTATCAGTGAGACTCACTGCACTGAGGATGAGGTTCGGAATTTTTCCTTGCACAATTTCTCTCTTCAATCATTTTTTTCCAGAAAGCATGCTAGAGGAGGAGGTGTTGCGATTTTTGTCAACAAAAACTCATCTTTACAAGAAGTCAAACCCTTAGAAATAGGAAGCAGTCTCTCTCTCGAGTTGTTTTTCGAAGCAACTGAACTGCAATTCACAGTCGAAAATGAAATCTTCATCATATCCTGCATTTATAGAAGTCCCATTTCAAGTAACATTGATTTTTTCAACGAAATGTTAGATGAATATCTAAGTAGGCTAGTATGCATCTCAGACAACTTGATTGTTGGAGGTGACTTCAACATTGATCTGCTCAAGTCTGATAGGAGGAGCAAAATTTTCTTGGATGAAATGAAAACCTTCAATTTAAAACCAACAATTAACGATCCAACAAGAGTCACAGCGACATCTGCCACCTGCATTGACAACATTTTCTCTAGTTATCCCATAAGTTCTTCTGTTTTATTCACGCATATTTCCGACCATCATGCAGTTGTAGGTATCTTCAAAACTTTTTCCAACACTCTCAAGAAAAGAATTCAGTCCAGAAAAATATCTCACTCAAATATCCAGGAGTTCAAGGCTCGTTTAAGGATGGAGGACTGGAGGGAGGCGTTGGGTGGCGATGATCTGGACCATGCTGTAAATCACGTCATGGATACCATTTCGTACCACTTCGACGCCTCTTTTCCTTTGTCCACTTCCAAACTCAAGCACAAAAAATCAACGAAACTTAGCCAGAAAAAGGTTTTTAGTCAGGAGGTGGTTTCTGCAAAAAGCAACATGGTTGAGTCCTTCAAAAATTTTTCTGAACACAGAACTCCGGAAAATGAACAACATTATAGAAACACCAAAAAGGCGTTTAGGAAAGTCGTCAAACAACACAAAAAAATTGAACTTGAAAACAGATTGCGGCAATCTGATTGCATTTCAAAGGAATCATGGAAAATCATCAATGAGAACAGGCCGTCCTCCAAAAGTGTAGGGTCTCACTGTCCCATCAGGGTGGATGGTCTGGAGATCTCTGATCCTGTTTCAGTTAGTAATAAATTCAACGAATTTTTTGCTTCAGTTGCAACCAGAACGGTTCAACCTAACTTAACTCACACTTTTAATGCAGGTACAATAGTTACTGACAGTATTCTCAATGACTTCACTCCTGTTAATTTAAATGACATTGTAAAGCTTTTCAAACATTTTAAGTCAAAAAGTTCATTTGGTATTGATGGGGTGTCAATGAAAATCTTGAAAAACTGTGTAGACGAACTTGCTGTCCCTCTCATGCATTTGATCAACCTGTCATTGAGAAAAGGTGTTTTTCCAGAAAGATTCAAAACCTCAAAAATCAAGCCACTCTTCAAAAAAGGAGATCACAAAGACATGAACAATTTTCGTCCAATCTCTCTGCTTCCTTCAATCTCAAAATTTTTTGAAAAAGTTGTATATGACCAGATCATGGCATATATGGAATCAAACAATCTCTTTTCTTCAAAACAGTTCGGTTTCCGCAAAGGAAAATCAACCAAGCTCGCTTTGGTTGAGTTCGTCTCCGAATGCATACGTGCTGTGGACAGGGGCGAATGTGCAATTGCATGTTTTGCTGATCTGTCAAAAGCATTTGACTGCGTCGACATTGAAATTCTTCTCAGGAAAATTCAAAACACGGGAATCTCCGGAAAAATTTATGATTGGCTACGTTCTTACTTGGGAAATCGTTCCCAGGTAACGGAAATCATCTCAAACAATGAAATCTTTCGTTCAGAAAAATCACCAGTTAAATTTGGGGTGCCTCAAGGATCAATTCTTGGGCCCCTACTTTTCCTGATCTATGTGAATGACTTGGATGGTGTTGTCCCTAACAATGATCTTTTCATGTTTGCGGATGACACAACCATTCTGGTCAGTCACATGGACAGACAATCAGCCGAAATCGACGCAAACATCAAAATCAACAATGTTGCCCAATTTTTTCAGGAAAACAAACTTTCAGTCAACCCAAACAAAACTAACTTCATGCAAATCCAAACAGTCCAGAGTACAAACTTCAGTCAAACTTTTCATCCAAACCTCTTTATAGGCGATAACGATTTGAGTCACGCGGAGGTGGTTGACTTCCTTGGTGTCAGATTGGATTGTAATCTGACATGGGAGCATCAAATCGACAAAATTCATTCAAAGATTTCTTCCTCAATTTTCATTCTCAGAAATTTTGCAAAATTAGGGATCAAGAGTCTTTCCATGCTAGTTTACCATGGCCTCATTGAGACCCACCTCAGGTACTCTGTTATACTCTGGGGGATGGCCAACAAAACGTCGGTCAATCGTCTTTTTGTTTTGCAAAAGAGGGCGGTGAGACTCATTGCTGGCCTCAAGGCTGGTGATCACTGCAGAGAGGCGTTCAAAAGACTCAAAATATTGACACTTCCCAGTCTTTACATTTTTGAAGTTGTTCTGTATGCTAAGGTCTACGGACATCCAATTGTCCGTGATCATTCACATAATACTAGATTTAAGAACCGTTTTGCAATTTTCCACAATACAAAAATGTTTGAAAAGCAATCTTTTTATGTTGGAAACAAAATATTAGATTCTCTTCCATCACATATTACCAACTGTAATAGCCTAAGTACATTTAAGAACCAACTTGAAAAGTTTTTGATCGAAAAATCTGTGTATGAGGTGGATGAATTATGTAAGATCTAAAGTAAATCCTGTCTCAATGAAAGATAGAATAGAATTAAGTAAGCAGAATTTATAATTCTGTCCTGACATATCCCATGCCCTACACTACTGGGTCAACGGGACGAAGAGGAAGCACTGTAAGCACTGTAAGCACTGTAAGCACTGTAAGCACTGTAAAGAATTTGAATTGAATTGAATTGAATTTTCTTCTAAATGGCCGCCATTTTCCAATATGGCGGCCAACTTAAAAATTTCTTATGGAACACCCTATATTTTATGGTGTTTTTGAAATGTACATGTAATTTGAAAACATATTTATTCTTTAACATTTTTCTCTAAACCTAACGGTTAGAGAGCTGCAGGTAATTAAAGTTCATTTTTAGTTCCATAAGAATAACATGGGCCAAACTAACTGTCCATTAGTTAATTAGTAAATTAGCTGCGATTGGACACAAGCACCCCCAATCCGTCCACACAGTTGCAACAAAATCACTACAAGCCGAATGGACATTTTTCCAGCGAGTTACTGAGATTCCACCAGAAATGTTCTTACCCGTTACAAATGCAATTCGATCATCTCTATTCCCGAGTTTGTTTGGATCAGATGTTAGTAATGAAGAATGTGAGCTCCTACATCTAACCGTGAAGTCGGGAGGAATAGGATTGTCTGACCCTTCAAAACAAGCAATGGCAATGTTCAAATCTTCTGAAAACGGATGCCACATTCTAATTGATGCTCTACATTCAAAGGCTGAAGTTGATCTTGTAAATCACAAATACGCTATTAAATGTTCCCAGAAAAAATGTAAAGAAGAAAGAATGATTGAAGAAAAAGAAACGTTACTAAATTCGGTGAAGCACTTCCCTATGCAACGTCAAAGAGCAATTTTAAGAAATACGGATAATAAAGCAAAGCATGGAAGTTGGCTATCGTGTGTTCCGCTAAAAAAACTTAATCTTGATATGTCACCTCAAGAATTCAGGGACTCATTAGCTCTACGCTATGGTAGAACACCAATCCATCTTCCAGCAAAATGTGACGGATGTGGACAAGATTACAATACCGAGCATGCCTTAAAGTGTCGAATTGGTGGCCTAATCATAAGAAGACATAATGAAGTCAGAGACACACTAGGAAGCATTATGGAGCAAGCTTGGGGAAATTGTATCAAAGAACCCTTAATAGCTGAGGAGAAAGATCAAACTGCTCCAGCGTTAAAAGCGGACCTAGCTTGTAGGGGGGTTTGGGAAAGTCAGACGGAAGCATTGTTTGATGTACGTGTCTTAGACACTGATGCTCCGTCTCATATTTCCATGCCCTACGAGAGGGTCATTGAAAACGCTGAAAAAGAAAAAAAAAGAAAATATCTACAAGCTTGTGAAAACAGAAATGCTTCATTCACCCCCCTCATCACATCAGTTGATGGATATTTGGGAAAAGAGTTCCATACACTTTTAAGAGCTATAGCAGAAAGACTAAGTGAAAAATGGAACAAACCCTACAGTGTAATAATGAATTGGGTGAGGGTAAGGGTGACATGCTCGATATTAAGAGCCACCAGCATGTGCATCCGAAGGTCAAGAAGAAAATGGCGATCAGCCAGGGAGTTCGAAGATGGGGCAGGCATCCCAAATATAATTTAAATTAATAGATTCCCTTATTTAAATATTTTTAAAAAAATTGTATCTAAATTGTATTATTATTAATAAATTTTCTCTGTACTGTCCATAACTCCGAAACCATTCAGTAAAATAAAAAAATGCCCAAGAATAAAAATGTTTTAAAATTATGTTTTAATGCTATTTTTTCATTATAACATTAATTTTTATTAACCTTTTTTTGGCCGCCATATTGGAAATAAGTTAATTTATGCGTAAATTATAATTTTTATGTGTGAAATGTTCTTCAAACATAATTGCCCTAAAAAAATAGGTGATGTTCCCCATTTAAAGTTTTCTCTAAATCTCATAGTTTAGGATATGAAAATGGTGGCACGGTTAAGTTGTTCACCCTGTATAGTCAATGGTAAAAGGCTGCGTCATACAGTGTCTATAGTCAATGGTATTATCATTGACAATGTCAATGGTATCATCTATGGGTCTAAGGAATTTTGGGACGTCACAGATATAAATAATAATACTAATAATACTTTATTGTCGTTGGTATTTACATGAAGATACATGACAATAGTAAAAAAATACATGAAATTAATTTTAAAAGTAATTTGTCAATTTTCATTATTTAACGAAATTTTCACTGTATTCCTTCATTGAATATTGACATTTTTTTAATAAAACATCTTTAATTTTTTCCTTAAACTTTCTGTCTGGCAGTGATTTCCAACTTTGGGGAAAATCATTAAATAACTTTATTTCCATGTTTAGTTTTCTATGGCTCTTTGTGTCCCAAGACAACTTTAAAAATAGTTTATACTAATTGCGAAGTTGACATTGGGTACAGCAAACAAAGTTGTCATAACACTGTGATAAGTCTTTTGGCTGTCCACTATGACAATTTCCCTTCCTTCAAACCCCATTCATGTTCAAGACAGCGGGGGGTTAATGAGAACTGCATGGTTAATCCCTAGCTGGAATATATGTAGACGGCAGGGGGTGAGTAGAAAAGCTATGGGCATCGGGCATGGAAACCCCTAGCCATGGAACATATGTTCAAGACAGCAGGGGGAGAGGAGTGCGACGGGCATAGAAACCCCTAGCTGGAACATGAGTAAACAGTCTGTCCCGTGCCTCAACCTTTCTTTTCCTCAATAACCCATCCTTCCGGAGGCTTGCGCAAAATGCCCATTAGAGGCAGACGTGCTCAACGGTTCGCCCGGGGTCTCCTTATCTCCTTATCCACCAATAACAACAACATGGCTATTTATATAGTTGACTTATAGAACTTCTAATTTTGATTTATTTCTTGTAGAATGATGATGAATTTCTAAATTACATTTAAATTCAGAATTTCTTACATATTAAACAAAAGTACATTGAAGCTGCATGGGTACTAAGAAAACCTAAGCCTGCTTTTCCTAAGAAAGTATTTGGATTTCTTTTTTGAAAATCAGTGACTGTTTACTGTTTTATTTTGTTTTGAGTTTGAGTGCATATTTTAAGGTTATGTTCACTCTTAGTCTTACTGTGGGTAAAAAGGTTAAAAATTAATAGCTCCATGTCCAATCCAATCAACGTAATTGTTGTATTTCTAGTTTGATAGCAACTAAAACCTATTCTTTCACTGTCCACTTTTTTATCTTTATATTTTTAGTTTAAAAAGAATGGTATGCTTAGCCCAATACTTACAGGGGTTCCTTCAGAAAAATTATATCAAGTCTAAATTTTAAGTCAGCTTAATCTTTAAGTAGACTAAAACCTATTAAAGGAATGATAACTTCGGGCTACAATGTACTATTCAAGCATAATTTTCTATCTAAAGGTTACCATCGCTTCTCTAAGAGACTGTTATCATCGAAACTTGAATCATCAATGAATGTTTTTGATAGAACAACAAAATTAAAACAGAAGGAAAGAGCTGGAAGGATGCCAAATGTAGATACCTTTGATTATCTCAAGAATGAAATTGGTTACAGACTAGCTGATAGAGTATTTGATGTAAAACGAACATTTAAGTGTGCTCTTGATCTAGGGTGTGGTCGGGGTTATGTTTCTAAAAACATAATGCGTGATTCAGTGGAAAAACTTGTTATGTGTGATACCAGTGAAACATACTTATTTCAAGCCACTCCTCCAGAAGAAGGTGTATTAGTTGAACGATTAGTTGTTGATGAAGAAAAGCTGCCTTTTGAAAGTGACACTTTTGACCTTGTAATCAGCAATTTATCACTTCATTGGGTTAATGATTTACCTGGAGCATTTTCCCATATCCTAAGGGTCTTGAAGAATGATGGAGTTTTTTTAGCTTCCATTTTTGGGGGAGATTCACTGTATGAACTCAGGTGAGAAGTTTATTAAGATTGTGTCTTTTACTCCCCTTACTGGGTTTCATTATTTTTTACTTGCTTATTTTTTACAGTGTGTTTATTTGGCCAGCTACAGGATGAAGAAGCCTCTATACATTGACTTGCTCTCCAGTAGATCAGGGGTTTAACTTAAATACGCTAGGCTTATACACAATCAGTGGCAAAACTTTGTTATCCTACTCCATTGCTATTGCCAATATTCGGAATTTCGGTAGCCTATGGTGACTAAAATGAAATTGAGATGTAGGTATTATAATAATCCAATCTAACTATCTATCTGTAAACCTGTTGAAGTTTTATGGCCAGCGATGTTTAAGGTACCGTAGGAATCCAACAAAATCAATGGTTTATGGAAATATGCAAAACACCAACCTTTATTCCCCCAATACAATAAGAAAGGACATCATAGGCTAACCTTTTTGATTCATATTTGGCATCAATGTGATTTGGATGCATTCATATTTGGATGCATTTATGTGATGCCATTTCAGGACTAATGAAGGCTGCATCTTTTCACAATTAATTATAAGATGCAGTCAAGATCCAGTGTTGGGAAAGTTACTTTCCCAACACTGATGCCTTTACTCAGCATGCCACGTCTTTGGTTTTGGATAGCTCGGCGAAGTTTTCTTAATGTCTCACAGTAATTCAGTGAATTTATAGTGTACCCACGAGGCAAAAATTCCACCAGCAAAACCCCCTTCCTGTCCCAAAACACGGTACACATGATTTTCGTTCAGACATCGTAACTGTTTAAACTTGACTCTCCTGGGTGATGTCGAATGCCGCCATTCTATAGACTGTTGTTTTGATTCAGGTGTAACGTAGGCCACCCATGTTTCATCGCCCGTCACAATTTTGCTTCATCGTACCGCAAAAGCAAGGTCAAAACACTTTCCAAACTTTTGGTTTTGTGTCAGTGAGCATTTTTGGCGTGTTCACCCAGCATGAACACAATTTCCGATACCATATAGCCTAAACGTTCCATCACAATTTCATAAACAACACTACTAGAAACTTGAGGAATCTGCTCGGAAATTGACAAAATTGTTACAAAGCGGCTGTTCTCCTTAATTTTTTGGTAAACTTTTTCCACCAAATCGTCAATAATGGCCACTGTGTTCTTCATCATGCATATTTGTCCGGCCATCTTTAACCCATTGGGGTAGACACACGAGTCTGACTCGATGCGCCCGATCGGGACTGAATGCCGACCCACGAGTCCGACTCGATGTGCTGTTTACACGGCAATTTGACCACGTAGTTCTTTGATTTCCCGATAGATCGCTCTTGTATGCTCTTCGCCTGTCTTTTAGCTGTATTAGAACATCTTGTTTTGCCTGGTTGGTTATCCTGTGTCTTGGAAACTTTTATTTTTGTGAGCGGTCACCTGACTGTCAATGTCATCGACGACGACGAGTTTGTTGTGCCGGCGTCCCGTGTGTTGTTTGTGTTCGTTTGTGGTTATGTTTTTCGTGTAAAATGGATCATAAAAGTTTACGTGATTCTGAATTAGATCGATTATTAGAAAGTGACAATGATTGTAGTTCAGATGGTGTTAGTGATGATGGGTTTGATGATCAAATTATCCAGCACGGACATATTTATGAAACACCTGTGGATTATCTTGAGTTTGATGCAACTGCAAATGAAAGAAGGAAATCGCACATGTTATTCTATGACTTTGACGACGATGATTTTCCCAATTCAGGTAATGAATTAGAATGTGTTCAGAATATAACAGAATTAGAATGTAACAGACCAGAAAATGAAAATGAGCTAGGCCTAAACCTAGATACTGAAAATGAAAACAAAGCAGTTGACTCTGCCTCCCAAAATGTTATTGATGAAGGCCAATCTATTGAACCTATCCCAAGTACTAGTTTTTATGTACAACCTAAATCAACCCCAATAAAGAGAAAATTTTCTGAAATTTCGAGCTCTAAGCCTACGGAATGTATGCAAATTCCTACAAATAACACTTGCAAATCCAAACCAACTAGGCCTAAGCCTAAGATTAGTAGTAAAGTAAGTAAACCAGGCCAAAAAACTAAGCCTGTAACTAGGCCTAAGCTGAGTAAAGTAAAATCAGCCCCTGTAAAAACACCTAGGCCTACCAAATCTGGTACCGGTTCTAAACCGCGAAAGGCTAAGAAACGGAAGTTTCAAGACAGCGACTGGCCTTGGGTTGATGAAAAAAACATACCTAAAAGTATTGATTTCCGTGGGGTACCCGGTATAAATGTGCATTCTTTACGGGCCCTAGGGGAAAATCCTACAGAACTACAAACTTTTATGCAGTTTGTAGGGGATGAGTTTTGGAACATGCTATGTGTCGAAACTAATGATTATGCGCAAAAGCTTTTGGCAACCCCAGACAGGAAAAAATTCAAGTCTGATGACAAATGGTACGATGTTACTGTAAATGAGTTGAAAGTTTATTTTGCATTATATGTAAATATGGGACAGGTAAGAAAACCAGACATAAAGCAGTATTGGTCTCGTAGAAAAATCCTTGAAACCCCTATATTTTCAAATACCATGTCATATGAGAGATTTTCGAGTATATCGAGGTTCCTTCATTTTTACGATGATTCGGAAGAGACAGAAGTCAATCAAGACAAGCTCAAAAAAATCAGACCTGTGATAAATTACTTAGAGACCAAATTTTTACATATGCTTGAGCCAGAAAGACATCTTGCTCTTGACGAGACACTTTTGAAAATGAGGGCAAGAATCGGCATAATTCAGTACAACCCAAAAAAAAGAGCTAGGTTTGGTGTGAAAATTTATAAGGTTTGCGAATCTTCTTCAGGGTATTGTTGCTGTTTCAAAATTTATGTTGGCGAAGATAAGGAGAAGGATGTTTTGGCAAGTGAGGCTGTGGTTCTTGATTTGATGCAGCCTTTTATGCATACAGGTTACATTGTTTACCTCGACAACTGGTATTCATCCCCTCTCTTATACACAAAATTAGCTGAGAATAATACTCATGCAGTAGGAACAGCATTGCTTCAAAGGAGGTGTATGCCTCAGGCATTCAAGGAAGCTAAACTGGAAAAAGGTGAATCAATCAAACGGTCTGGTAGAGGGGTTTTAGCCGTCAAATGGAGTGATAGGAAAGATGTCCATATGTTGTCAACCATGCACGAGGACATTGACATGACAGTTTCTAAGAAAGCCAAGCAAGGAACTAAGGAAGTTGACATAGTAAAACCAAAATGTGTCATTGATTACAATCGGGGCATGTTGGGGGTTGACCGACAGGACCAAGTCCTGTCTAGTTTTCCCATAATGCGGCGCACGGTCAAGGCATATAAAAAGATTTTTTTTTATTTAATGGACATGGCCCTATTTAATGCCTTCTGTGTCTATAAGAAAATCAAGAAAATCAAGAACATGCATTACACTGATTTTCGGTTGAATATTGTGGAAGAGATATTGACATCTGTGCCAATTCCATCTCGCACATCACCAGGGCGCGCTCCTATTACAGCATCCCCGTTGAGGCTACAATCTAAACAGTGGGCACATTTCCCTGTGAAGGTACCCCCTACAGAAAAGAAAAGTCACCCAACAAGAGCATGTAAGGTGTGCACAGCCAACAAAGTGAGATCAGAAACAGCTTGGATGTGCGAGAAGTGCCAAGTTCCGTTGCACCTCGAAAAGTGCTTCAAGGACTTTCACACAAAAGTAAAGTTCTCCTAAAGTGCCAGTTCAACATGTATATAGTGTATATAACATTTTTAGTGCTAATTTAAAACTTATTTTAAGTGAAAAAACTCAAATGAAAAAAGATCACCGTGGAAACCCAAGTGGGACCAAATTTGAGAAAGGTATGTAATCTTTTGATGTCGCATATTTTTTTTATTTATGCACATAGACAAATAAAATTTCATTTTTATGTAAAGTTTGATGTATAGTTTCATAAAATATATTGTTTTGTATTTTTATCCAATGAAAAATTTGAAAAAAATACCTTTGCTTTCGAAAAATTATAAAAAACATATAATTTTTTTTTCTATATAATCTTGTAAAAAATATATATATACTTAAAAATGGTAATAATTTTATATTTTATAACAGACAATAATATAACCTACAATTTAAAAAAAAAATTATTAAATTATCTCTTAAAATAATGATTTTACACATTTTTTACCAAAAACCTGCAAAAAACAGGAAATTAATTGCTGCCAAGGGTCCTGCGCATGCTCAAATAACTACTACCTCAATGGGTTAAAGGCCCTAACCCACTTTCGCACCATTCCATCACTAATAATGTTTTCACAAACGGATCACACTCTGTACTTCACAGTCGGCGGGACTCTTGATGGGCGGGGACCGGGGGCATCTTAAACTCTTTAAAACGTACGATATCTGCTGCGAAAAATGCCGTAATGGCGTCTGTGCGTTGCTGACACATGTAGGTACACATAGCCCATGCGCGGAACAACGAACACAGCGCTGCAATGACGGAATTTCAAAACTGTACTTACTTTAAAAACATGCCTCGTACATTCACTAGGTAAGGGTTAACTGATATTTGTTTACAACACTCGTATGGTGGCAAACCTACATACTCACCCCCATGGGGTTTATGGGGAAAATTAATAAGTGCCGAATATTGATGCAATTTGATATTCACCTTAACTCGTTAACTAACCATGTTACATTTCCTAACAGCTAACATTTTCTAACATCATCCCATTTCAGCAAACCTACATACTTATTCCTATCGTGTTTATGGGGAAAATACAAAATCACAAATTATTTTGGAAATTCACTGAGTACACAGGTCTGCTGCAACGGGGTATTTGTGGGTGGTTTATAATTTGTGTGTTATAAACCACATACAAATTTCTATGGTCCAATCTTCTGCGGTGCATGGGATGGCAAGATTGGAAGCAGACTAAAATTTCCTAGATTATCATGTCGCTCTGCAAGTTAGCAACCGTGATCGATCAGTGGCAATTTCAAATTGCCATTCTAGACCCAATTGTTTTGTAAAATGTTAACAAAGAGAAACTAAGAGAAATCTTTTGTTTTGAGGGGGGATCATTCCCTCAAGGTTCATTCTCGAGGCTTGACTCAATTCTGTATGGTAACGTAATTTGGTCTGCAACCATGCTAAAAATTAACAAATTTTATATTTAGGTTTGTTTATTAGGTTAACGCTCCAATAACAAAATTTAAAGTAGAAGTGCAGGTTGCATTGGCCATTTGCTGAGCATATTTAGGCATAATGGCATAGAAACCCTTGCCTTATTTTATTTCCATATGCAAACTCTTCGTTAAAGTAGGCCTACTTTGGTAATGAATTATATTTATGAATGTTTTAAAGGAACTATTGTGATACCAAATGTAATGTTGTTACACATACATAAACCAAAACATAAAATAAAATACCGTATCTGAATAAAATAAAAATTCAAATAATTTTTATTAAAAATTCATTTGTGCATGTGGATGTCAAAGTTGGCAAGGCAGTATGATTTACATTACGCGTCAGCAAGGCAGTTTGATTTACATTAGGGTACCCGTAAGTTCCGCTAGAGACTGTGCTGCAATTTGGATATCCCATTGAGGTACGGTACCCTAGTGAGTATAGGCACACACTAGTAATGAGATACACATGAGGCTATGTATAAAGTAGTTTGTTTCTTCAAAATATGATTTTTCTTAGTTAACATCCTTATTTTCCTTTGAAAACATCCTGTAGTTGCCAAATTATTCATACTTTTTTTTAATAAAATAGGCCTACGCCACAACTTCTGTTTACACATAACCTACTGTGTTTGTGAAGAAAATCTATGAGGTTGAATGTAAAAATCGGTCAGTTAAACTTTGATATCTGACTCAAAGTCAAAAGTCAAAGTCAAAAATATCTTTATTATACAATTCTTCAAGAATTACAATAGTGTCAAATGGTTTGTTTTAAAATTGGTTGATTGTTGGTTTACAGTAGGTCTTCTCTCCTCTCAAGAAATTCATCTAGGGTGTAGAAAGGTCTTGCCGTCAGCCATATCTTCAACTCCGTCTTGAGGTTGTTCCCAGTAAGGTCTCTCATGGATGCAGGTAGGTGGTTTCGTAGCTTGCAGCCGCTGTATGATGGTTTTTTTCTCTGCAAGAGTCTACGGTGAACTGGCAAGTTGAACCTTGAACCGTGACGGGTGTTGTATGAATGGAAGTCTCTGTTCCTTGGTGGTTGTATTTTGTCCACATGCAGGATACTTTCTTGAATGTACAGAGATACAACTGTCATCATTTCGAGGTCCTGAAATGCCTGTCTGCAGGTTTGGCGTGGTGCAAGGTTGGCGAGGATTCTGACAGCTTTCTTCTGCAGGAGGAGGATCCGGTTCATGTTTTGTGATGATGTTCCTCCCCACACTAGTAGACCATAGCGGATGTGGGATTCTACTAGTGAGAAACAGGCAGTTTTAGCTGCTGCTAGTCCTGCAATCCACTTCACTCTTCGAACAACATAAATAGTTGTGCTGATTTTTTTGCAACACACATTTATGTGTTCGTTCCAGGTCAACTTGCAATCAAGCGTAATGCCGAGGAATTTGGTCTGAGTTGCTTCTGTGAGATCTGCTGCATTTTTTACTATGTCTTTCTTTGTTGAAAAGTGCATCTGGGTTGTCTTGGATGGATTAATGGCCAGATCATTTTTCCCACAATATTCTGTTGCAATATTCATGGCCCTTTTTATGCTTAGTAAATGTTCATCTGTAGTATTGTTGCTGATTAAAAGGGTAGTGTCGTCTGCATACATTACTGTGGTTGTGTTTTGGGTCAGCATTTCATTTGGGAAATCGTTTGTTAGTAAAATGAAGAGTATTGGGCCCAAGACAGATCCCTGAGGTACTCCTCTTGTCAGTGGTTGAGCTCAGGAGCGATAAGTGTGTGCCTGGTTTTGTATTGAGTGTTGTAGCTCAACAACTTGTGTGCGGCCTTCAAGATAACTTTTAAACCATTTATTAGCCAAGCCAGTCACTCCCAGGCTCTCCAGCTTGCTACACAGCAGTTTATGTCCGAGGCAGTCAAACGCTTTGCTATAGTCCAAGAATATAGCAGAAACAAACTGTTCATTATCAATTTGTTCAATAACAAATTCAATCAAGTCTGTTAGGGCCGTGGTAGTAGATTTAGTTTTTAGGAAGCCATGTTGTTTTCCAGTTAGCAAGCCATGTTGTGTTAGGTGTTTCATAAGTCTGGCAAGGACGATTTTTTCTATGATTTTGGAAAAGGTGGTGACTAGAGTTATTGGTCTATAATTTTGGAGTTCTGTAGTTGAACCTTTTTTGTGTTTAGGGTATACTTTGCTAGTTTTCAGTGTTGAGGGGAATTCACCCTTTTCAAGCGATTTATTTATTATGCTGACTAAAGGAGCAATGAGTTCGTCCATGCAGTGTTTTACCATTTTGGATGAGAATTCATCAATACCAGCAGAAGATTTTGGCTTTAAACTGTTTATGATATTTTCAACTTCCTTAGCATTTGTTGGAGTTAGAACTAGAGTTTCTGGGCATAATATTTCTGGGGAGTTAGTGTGTTCTATTTTGTCTTTAGTATCTGTGTTCAGCATCAGAGTTGTATCTGCAATTTTGGAGAAAAAAATGTTCAAGTGTTCAGCTATCAAAACTGGGTCGCAAACTATTTTTCCATCTATTTTCATTTTCATTTCTGGAGCTTTTTCCTGTTTTGCTCTTCTGCCAGTGTTGATTACTTGCCAGAGTGCTTTTGGTTTGTTATCAGATTGTTCAATGAAGTTGGGAGTTGATAACTGCCTAAGGTTCCTTAAGTGAAAGTCATAGCTTCTTTTTTTGTCCACCATGTCTATTTTATCATCAATTTTCCCAGTCATCTCAAACTTGTAAAGGGCTGTTAGGTATACACTCTTCAGTGTACGAGATTCTTCATCGTAAAACCTTTTTTGTTTCTTTTTGTTTTTAATTTTTACTTTCCTCAGTGGGCAAGTTATGTCTAAGGCCAACTTGAGCAGGTGATTGAAACTATCGAATGCGATGTCGGTGTCAAAGGCTTCATGTACTGTTTTCCAGTTTTGTTCTGAGAGGAAGTATTTCAGGTTTTGTAGGTTTTGGTTACTTATTGTTCTCCTTGTAGTGGTTTGAGGTTTCCTGGTTTCATGCATTAAATTTAATTTACAAAATTGTGCTGTTTGGTCGGACAGGCCTGTTTGTATTACATAAGCTTCTATATCCTGTTCTGGTACGTTGTGGCATACACAGTCGATTGAGGTGGCTGTGTTGTGAGTTATTCTAGTGGCTGGTAAAGGATATCTTGTGATGGCATGAGTATCTAGTTCTTGCTCTAGTAGTTCATTTTTATGGTGTCTTTCTAGTCTGTCAATATTTATGTCCCCTACAATCAAGGTCGTTATTTTATAGGCTTCGTGGATCTCAAGTATCTCTGACATAATTTCAATAGCTGGCTTCACATTCTCACCTGGGGGTCGGTATATTCCTAGAATTTGGAGATCTTGCTTTTTGGTTTTGAGTTTCACCATTGCAGCTTCGCACACAGATTCTTGACTAACAGTGGAGATGTCGATTTGTTGGATGGAATTTACATATTCTTCCTTTGAGTAGAGTGCCACACCCCCGAGTTTGTGCATTTCTCGACTGAAGTCTGCTATTAAGACATACCCAGGTATCTTGGTGGCTTCAAGTTCTTTATTGCAGAGGCCATGCTCTGTCAGTATTAAGTATACTTGGGTTAGTCTCCTCAAGTAGATGATTTAGCCTTTCTACTTTTTTTGTTAGTTCTCTTATATTTTGATGGAGGATCGTTATGTGATTTTCTCTTTCTCTGTGTATTACAGTTGCTGGTTTTTTTATGGACTCTCTTCTAAAAAATTCAGATTCTCTTCCGATAAAAAATGTGTCTGTTCAACTTGGTGTACTTCTGCTTGAATTTGAATCTGCTGTTCAGATTCCTGTGCAGATTTTTGGGGTGAGAGAGGATGAGCGTTTGATACTGTGGTGGCTTGCTGTGTATCTGGCTGTGCTTTCATTGGAAGAGCTGGTGTAAGATTAGAAAGATGTGCAGTTGACTGAGTTTGCTCTTTGCTCATAATCTCGAGGTAAAAACCAATATTCATTGTGAAGAAATCATCTATGCTTTGATTTTTAGACCTCAATCTTGCATGCATAGGTGGTTTCAAAATTTTTACTTCTGTTTCATTTAATTGATGTAGTGTTTCTGGGTGGTCTTGAAGTTTGGACGACAGTTTTTTTGTCTGGGTTTGACTGTTTCCCTCCATGGTATTTGATGTCAAATATGAACCATTTGTAGTCATCTTTATTTCTGAGTGGTCCTGTGTTTTGGGTGACAGTTTTTTGGTCTGGGTTTGGCTGGTTCCCTCCGTGATATTTGATGTCAGAAATGAATTATCTGCAGTCGTGTTTAATTCCTGGTCATAAGGTGTGATTGACAGTTTTTTTGTGCTCCATGTGGTACATCAATGTTTTCATTTTAGTTTTTTTCCATGTCCATTTGTTAGTTCAAATAGGCCAATCAACTGAGTTACGGTTTCTATTAATATTGAAGACTGCAGAAATTTGGTTTGGTTTCAGTTATTTTTTGGTTACTTGTAGTATTGAATAATAAAAAGCTTAATATTAAGCATATTTATTGTATTTTATTTTTTGTTGTTTCAGGTGTTCCCTTCAGTTGGCAGAATTGGAAAGGGTGGGCGGTCTTTCACCTCATATATCACCTTTCACAGCTGTACAAGACATTGGTAGCCTGTTGAACAGAGCTGGATTTACCATGTTGACGATTGATACTGATGAAATAGTTGTGGGTTATCCAACAATGTTTGAGCTCATGTGGGACTTAAAAGGTAATACTCCCTTTTAACTCTTCTTTTACAACAATGAGTTACTATCAGTTACGGGCGTTGCTAGAAAAAGGTTTTTTTTTTTGGGGGGGGGGGGGGGGGAGCCTAAAATTTCTCAACTTGATTACCATATGGGCTTTTCTCAGCTGATTTTTGCAAATCACTGAAATTCGCTAAAATTAATACTTTCTCGCTATTAAAGCTCTACTATTCAAATGTTATTATTGGGCACTACCCACCTTCAGGTTTATGGCGATGTTTTGAAGGGATGCGGCGATTCTTGAGCCTTGTCAATTTGTAAAAAATACACAAACACACACGAACACGGACACATAAAAAACGAAAAACCTACAAAACACGCCAATCTACTCCCGACGTTTCGAGAAACTATAAAAAACGTTTCCCGTTTTCAAGGGTTCTTGAGTTGATTTAATCGAGCCGAGCGTCTGACCACGACTGTCGGTGACTCATCGTTCCTGGCTTGGGGCGGGGGAGGGGGAGCAACGGTCCTATTCATTCCTTTCATTGATAACATAGGTGTTGTGTTATCAGTCAGCTGATTTACCTCTGCTTTCACTGACTCCAAATAAATAGGATTTATTTCAACAGATGGGCGTGAAATAGGCTGCTCCTCAAATGCCATAAACAATGATTCCGTGAGATTACGTTTTTTTCCAGTCAGATTCTTTATATAAAATGACACTTTCATCCCATTTTATACTATGGCCCGTATCAAACACATGTTCACATATTTTTGAGCCATAAAGTTCTTTGTTTTTAACTTTTCTCATGTGTTCTGAGATTCGAATCTGTAATGGTCTAGACGTCTGCCCTATGTAATTTTGGCCACAGGAACATGGAATTTTGTACATTTTTGAACATGGAATTTTTGGAACAAAATTCCATGTTCCTGTGGCCAAAATTACATAGGGCAGACGTCTAGACCATTACAGATTCGAATCTCAGAACACATGAGAAAAGTTAAAAACAAAGAACTTTATGGCTCAAAAATATGTGAACATGTGTTTGATACGGGCCATAGTATAAAATGGGATGAAAGTGTAATTTTATATAAAGAATCTGACTGGAAAAAAACGTAATCTCACGGAATCATTGTTTATGGCATTTGAGGAGCAGAGCAGCCTATTTCACGCCCATCTGTTGAAATAAATCCTATTTATTTGGAGTCAGTGAAAGCAGAGGTAAATCAGCTGACTGATAACACAAGGCCTATGTTATCAATGAAAGGAATGAATAGGACCGTTGCTCCCCCTCCCCCGCCCCAAGCCAGGAACGATGAGTCACCGACAGTCGTGGTCAGACGCTCGGCTCGATTAAATCAACTCAAGAACCCTTGAAAACGGGAAACGTTTTTTATAGTTTCTCGCGTCGGGAGTAGATTGGCGTGTTTTGTAGGTTTTTCGTTTTTTATGTGTCCGTGTTCGTGTGTGTTTGTGTATTTTTTACAAATTGACAAGGCTCAAGAATCGCCGCATCCCTTCAAAACATCGCCATAAACCTGAAGGTGGGTAGTGCCCAATAATAACATTTGAATATTCATTACCCCGCCTAAAAACATGTCTTTTAAAGAAAGAATAAAGCTCTACTAGCATACATGTTGCTCGAAATCGAGCAACTTGCAACATGCCACACTCCCCCTGTGCCACCGACTTCTCTAGTGCCACTTGTGCCCCCATTCCCAAGCCCCGGTACCTCCCATACCCCCGTGCCCCCATGCCTGCTGTTCCTCCCCGTGCCCCTAAGTCCCCTCCCGTGACCCGTCCTTCCAATACCCCTATACCCCCATGTCGCGAGTACCCCATGCCCCCCACAAGACTCTCTCGTGTCCCCCATGCCAGTTGGGCATAACCACCATGCTATCAACATCTCTAGTGCCTCTATGCCCATGCCCCGTGCCTCCCATATCCCCGTGCCCCCATGCCAGACATTCCTCCGCGTGCCCCCTATGCGTTTTTGTTAGTTTGTGTAAACAACTGCACCCAACTCTAGTTGTCAGATTATATTTAAAACATATGATCTGTAATAATTTTGTGTTTGTTTACCTATTTTTGTTGATGCAAGAAAATGTTGTATTATAAAAGTAAAATGGTATCTATTTAAATATGAGTTCTTAATTATTATATTTAGTAATTAAAGTCCAACTATAGAGATTTTCCCCCATTGTGAATGTACTACAAAGGTCATGGGCCCAGGTAAAAAGTACTTTGATAAGCCTTAAGATTTTTTTATTGTTTACAAAAGTCTAGGCTTAATTAGCTATTTCACTAGACATGAATTCAGTTCACAGAATAGAACCTTTAAAAAGAAATAATTATGACACTTGGAAAATTCAAGCTGAAGCTATTTTAATACAACAAAATTTATGGGATTTTGTCATAGGAAAGAAAACATGTCCAGAAGATGATAGTAGTAAGTCAGCTTGGGTTGAAAAAGATTTAAAAGCTAGGTCAGAACTAATTTTGATTATTTCTCCAAGTGAACTAAAATTAATAAAGAACTGTAAAACTTCCAAAGAAGTATGGGATACATTGCAAAACACTTATCAAAGTTCAGGTCCTGCTAGGAAAGCTACTTTGCTTAAACAATTAATTATCCATAAAATGAAAGATGGTGATAACGTTAGGGACCATGTAAACCAATTCATGGACATTGTAGATAAACTTAATGAAATTAACATTGATATTAATTCAGATTTACTTAGCATAATGTTATTGTACAGTCTATCAGCATCATTTGATAACTTTAGAGTAGCCATTGAGTCTAGGGACACTTTACCTTCCCCTGATGACTTGAAAATTAAAATCATAGAGGAGAGTGAAGCAAGATCAAAAGATAACTATGAACGGAAGGAAGACACTTTGTATTGTAAATCTAAACAGTTTAAGCCTAAGAAACATTTTTTCAATGGTAACAATCAAAACAAGCCGTTAGAGTATAACTCTAATTTTAAAATTAAATGTTTCAAATGTGGTAAAATGGGTCATAAGGCTAATAACTGCAGATCTAAACCTAATGGATCTAGTTTTAAAGTAGAAGCTGAATGTTTTTCTTCTGATTTGAACTCATTTAATCTAACTACTTCTGAATGGTGTCTTGATAGTGGCTGTACGTCACATATGTGTGGGGAAAAATCTCATTTTAAAAGTATTCAAAACTCGGATGGGACTTTAAAACTTGCATCTAAAGGTCAAACAGCAGAAGTTTCTGGTATTGGACAAGTTTCTCTTGAATTGAGTAGGAATGATATTGTTCACTTGAATGATACTCTTTTTGTTCCAAACTTATCAACTAACTTGATGAGTGTTGGTAAAATAACTGATCGAGGATTTAAAGTAACTTTTGAAAAGGACGGAGCTGTAGTTCAAAATCCTAGAGGGAATGTAGTCTTATCAGCAGAACGACAAGGTGGTCTTTATTATGTCAAAAATGCTAAACCAATTTTAGGAAATGAAAGGTCAAACTTTTCTAAACAATCTGATATCCTAGATTGGCATAAAAAGTTAGGGCATCTTAATGAATCTGACTTGAAATTAGCTTTAAAAGATGAAGTTGTAAATGGATTATGTTTTAATCCAAAAGACCATGTCGGAGAGTGTGAAACTTGTATTCAAGGAAAATTAACTCAAACACCTTTTCCAACCAGAAAAGCTCCAAAGAATGTTGATTTATTAGAAGTAATTCACTCTGATATAGTGGGTCCTATGAGGATTAATTCACAAGGAGGTAATAAATATTTTGGTACATTCATTGATGAAAGCTCTCGATATTGCTATGTATATTTTCTGAAGAGCAAAGATGAAATTTTTGAACGATTTAAAGAATTTAAGAATGAAGTGGAAAACCAAACAGGTAAGAAAATAAAGTACTTACAGACAGACAATGGCAGGGAATATTGTAATGACAATTTCGACAAATTCCTTAAGAAAAATGGTATTAGGAGAAGATTAACAGTACCACACACTCCGCAACAGAACGGTTTAGCTGAACGAAAAAACAGAACACTACTAGATATGGCAAGATGTTTGTTGATAGAATCTCATCTTCCTGAAAACATGTGGGCTGAAGCTGTCAACACAGCTAACTACATAAGAAATCGATGTCCTTCCAAGTCTGCAGGGAACTCAACACCATTTGAGAAATTTGTGGGTAGAAAACCGTCAGTCCGCCACATGAAAATATTTGGCTCAAAAGTATTTTTACTAAATAAAGGGGCAAGAAGAGGAAAGTTTTACCCTCGAGCACAACAAGGAATCTTTGTGGGTTATGCGAGTAATGCCAAAGCATACCGAATTTGGGTCCCGCAAGAAAAGAAAGTAAAAATTGCAAGAGATATTAAAGTTCTTTCAAAAATGTACTATGAACAGGGGCAACAGAAAAATAATTATGATCTTGTTGAAGAACAAACCACAGAAACCGAAGGAATTAAAACAAATGAATATGATGACATAGAAGATGGCTTAATAGAAGTTCCATACAGAAATGAAACCAAAAATAACGAACCAGAACAAGGTCAAGAGGAACAATTTGATGAGAATATAAATGAAGATGAAAGTAACGCAGACGAATACTTTGAAGTACTGGATGATGCATTTGAGGACCAGAATGATAATTTTAATGAACCTGAAAATGATGAAATACAACCTAAACTGAAAAGGGAGAGAAAACCTCCAAAATGGACTGAAGATTACCATATGTCTGCAAATAAGTGCAATGAAAACTTAAAAGAAGAAAATTTAGAGGAATGGAATAAAGCTATAAAAGATGAAATAATTGCTCATTTAAAAAATGAAACTTGGGATCTAGAAGATGAAAATAAAGTGACAAATATAATTGGATGCAAAATGGTATTAAAAAGGAAATTTAAACCGAATGGAGAACTGGAAAGACGCAAAGCACGATTAGTTGCCAAAGGATTTGCTCAAAAACCAGGAATCGACTTTGATGAAACTTTTGCACCAGTAGCAAAACTTAGCTCAATCAGACTTTTGACTGCTATCGCTGTTGAAGAAGACCTAAGCATTGAGCAAATGGATGTTTCAACCGCATTTTTAAATGGAGACTTAAAAGAGAAAGTTTATATGAAGCTACCAGAAAACCTAGAAAAATATCTTCAAGATATAATGATTGATGAAAGTTGCAATGAGGACAAATCCTTATTCAACAAAGCTAAGAAAATGCTAAATGAATTAAGGAAATCAACAGGTAAAAAGGTGTGTCTTCTCAAAAAGGCAATATATGGTTTAAAACAGTCAGGAAGACAATGGTATATGAAACTTGATTCGAAACTGAAGGAATTGAAATTTACACCTTCTCACGCTGACGCTTGCATATATACTTCAACTGTGGGTGGAAGCAAAAGCATAGTCGCTGTTTATGTGGATGATATTTTAATTGCTACCAAAAATCAAAAGTATTCAAACCACATCAAGACTCAACTAATGAAATCATTTGAAATGAGAGATTTGGGTAAAATAAACTACTGTCTTGGAATAGAATTTACTGAAATAGATGGAGAAATTAAGATGTCTCAAGCTAAATATATAAATGAAATCTTGGAACATTTCAATATTGTTACGGGCTTACGGGTTCTAATCAATAACACTTGGCGATTTCAACAACTAACTATAATTTATTACAAATTAGATTAATTAACAGAGATGCAAATTTATGCTAAATACCTAGCGAAACCTATCTAATTCCTAACTAGCTACAGTTTTACAACTAACTATCTAACTTACAGGGTTTTTACAGAGAGTGTCCTATCAATACAAATGCACTAGCACTATCACTATAAATGTCACTGGTTACTCTGTCACAATCACTGACACAGTTCACAGTTCACTATTCACACGCGGACACAGTCGCACTGTCACGGGTCGAGAGACGCACTGACACACGTCGACCTCACGCGCACTGGTTATCACTGACTGACACACTGACACTGACCGGGCTGCACCGGTAGGCCTTTTATCCCAAACGGCTAGGATCAATCTCGAAGCCGGACGCCTCCAGACGTTTCGGGAATTCCACTGTTTTCGCCGCGCCATTCAAGTGAGGGTTGTTTACACTGTCGCCACGGCGGTTGACCTGCCCCGTCGGGTCTGGAATATTCTCGACGACGGCGCGAGCCGATACGGGGGATTGTTTCTGGGAACTGTTCCCGATAGACCGTAACACTACCCCCTCCTCAAGACTGTTCTGTCCCAGAACAGACTCTGACTTGCCGTTACTAGAGCTGAT
The DNA here is from genome assembly GCA_030545055.2 of Neoaliturus tenellus. Lineage (NCBI taxonomy): Eukaryota > Metazoa > Arthropoda > Insecta > Hemiptera > Cicadellidae > Neoaliturus > Neoaliturus tenellus. The sequence continues at coordinate 21,640,428 of CM061536.1, read as the reverse complement.
TCTGCACCCAGCTCCCCAGGGGTTGAACATGCAGACATCGACGGTGATGTTGGTTCCAGCGAAGATTTCTTCAATCATCTTTCTTACAATATTCCAGTCCAAACCGTCGTATCCACTTCCTAACTTGGGAATTGCAAGTTTGGTCACCCTCAGGCGTAGGAGCTTTTCCCGCAAATCCACAAGACTCTTCCTGAGGGAGAGATACGAAGCTTTAGTGTTTGGTGTTTTCTTGGTGACCAGGTAGAACAGGTGTCTGCCATGTTGATTGAGATGGAGTGACTTGCCGACGCTGGGTCCTTGGCGCTCGAGCTCTTCAGTTCCTCCAAACTTCTTCCTGAAGACGGTGGCTAAGCCCCGAGACATTCTCAAATCTTCAGCCACGCAGTGAGCCAGGGCATACTCTGTTGGTAAGTTGAATATGTCCCTATATTGCGTCCTCATCACTCCAAACCCACGGTTGTCCAGGGGCTTCGACATTTCCTTTTCAAGGTCGGGTGGTGTTATGCGGAAGTTCCTGATTTGCTGTTCCTCTGGTCTGTCATGGTCTCCTTTGTACGGGGCAAGTCTGTTAAAATGAACAATCTTCGGTTTTCCCTTTGGTAGCGTTTGGATTCGGTAGACTACATCGTTTATTCGACTTATGATCGTGTATGGCCCTTCCCAAGAACTTTGGAGTTTTGGTGAGTACCCCCGTCGTCTCCGAGGATTGTGAAGCCATACCAGAGTTCCAGGTTTGAAACCTCCTTTCTCGGCTTTTATGTCGTATCTCTCCTTCATTCTGTCACTCGCTCCAAGGACGTTGAACCGAACTTTCTCGTGAATCTCGTCCATCCGCTTCCGTAGATTAGAGACATAATCTTCACCAACTACTTCTTCATACGGTGTGAATCCAAACTGTAGATCACATGGCAGGCGCAGTTCTCGGGCAAAAACCACACTGGCCGGGGTCTGTCCGGTGGTCTCATTAACAGAGCTGCGGTAGGCTAGCAGGAACAGATGCAGGTATTGGTCCCAGTCTCGCTGATGTTCAGAGACAACCTTTGACAAGTATCTTCCTATAGTCCTGTTCATACGCTCCACCATGCCGTCAGACTGCGGGTGAAGAGGTGTGGTTCTAGTCTTCCGGATGCCAAGGACTTCACACATTCTGGTAAATACAGCCGACTCAAAGTTTCTTCCTTGGTCTGAATGAAGCTCCAAAGGGACTCCAAATCTGCTAACAAATTCCTTGACCAAGACGTCAGCAACCGTGATTGCTTCTTGATTTGGGAGTGCGTAAGCCTCCACCCATTTGCTGAAGTAGTCCATGGCCACCAGAATGAATCGGTTTCCTGCATCTGAGACAGGGAACGGTCCAGATACATCAATAGCGATCCTTTCGAATGGCGCTCCTACATTGTATTTTCTCATCGGGGCCTTCCGTTTGTTTGTTGGTCCGTTTGATGCGGCACATGTAGTACACCTTCGACACCAATCCAGCACATCAGCCTTCTGATTGGCCCAATAAAACCGCTCACGCACCTTCGCCAGTGTCCGATGGACTCCAAGATGGCCTCCTGAAGCTCCGTCGTGTAGTTCCTTTAGTATCTCGGGAACCCTCTTCTTTGGAACGATGACCTGAAGTTTACTGCGATCCCCATCCAACGACTCGATCGCTCGTTTCAACACTCCATTGTCCACCAGAATCGAGTCCCATTGTGCCCAATATGTTTTCACGTTCTTGGAAAACGGAGCAACGTCCTGCCACGAAGGTCTTCCATTGCTGTCCAGCTTCCACTTCAGTATGTGCGTCAAGTCTGGGTCTTCTTGCTGGTCCTTAGACAGCTCATTTCCCTGCCAAGTATCGTCAACTACAGTGACTCGGTTCACTAACGCTTCTCTCTCTTCTTTGCGTGTGCAATGCTTGCAAATGTCTCCACATGGTCTTCTAGAGAGCGCGTCAGCATTTCTGTGGTTTGTCCCGGAACGATGAATGGACTCGAAGTCGTACTCTTGAAGACGTTCAATCCATCTTGCCACTTGGCCCTCTGGTGTCTTAAACCTCAATAGCCACATGAGTGCAGCGTGGTCTGTTCTTAAAAGGAACTTTCTTCCATACAAATATTTATGAAAGTGTTCGATGGATTTGACCACTGCAAGCAGCTCACGCCTGGTGACGCAATAGTTACGCTCGGGGGCTGATAGAACCTTGCTGAAGTACCCAATTACTCTTTCTTCTCCATCTTGGAGCTGAGCAAGGACCCCTCCAATGGCTGTATTACTGGCGTCCGTGTCGAGTACAAACTTTCCGTCCGGTCTTGGGTAGGATAGGATTGGAGCGTGACAAAGCCTATCCTTAAGCTCGTCAAATGCCCTTTGACAGTCATTATCCCAGACGAAGGGTCTTTTGTCTTCCGTTAGCTTGGTAAGAGGCTTTGCAATATTTGCAAATCCTTTCACAAACCTCCGGTAGTACGTGCACAGCCCGAGAAAGCTTCTCACTTGGTGCTTATCCTTGGGCGCTGGCCATTCAGTGATCGCCTTGATCTTTTCCAAATCCACTGAGACTCCTTTGTCTGATACGACATGACCGAGGTAATTGACCTGTCGGCGGAACAGATTGCACTTCTTCGGGTTGAGTTTGAGATTGGCAGAGCACAGGCGTGAGAAGACACTTTCCAAGTTCTTAAGATGGTCACTAAAGGATTTTCCCACGACGATTATGTCATCAAGGTACACCAGGCATATCTCCCATGAAAGGCCTCTCAAGACGTTTTCCATAAGTCTTTCAAAAGTTGCCGGAGCATTGCATAGGCCGAATGGAAGCACGGTAAATTGCCAAAGTCCGTTACCAACTGAAAATGCAGTTTTCTCCTTGTCTTCAGGGGCCAAACCAACCTGCCAATAACCACTCCGAAGGTCTAGGGTCGAAAACAACCGACACCCACCCAATGTGTCTAGCGTGTCATCAATTCTTGGCAGTGGGTAGCTGTCCTTTTTAGTGACATTGTTCAGTAGACGATAATCGACACAAAATCTTGTTGATCCGTCCTTCTTCTTAACTAGTACGACTGGTGAGCTCCAAGGGCTGTTAGATGGTTCGATGACACCGTCAGCTTCCATCTCCTTGATTATCCGGTTAGCTTCTTCTCGCTTAGCCAGAGGTAGTCTTCTAGGTGCCTGGCGTATAGGATTGGCGTCGCCGGTGTCAATCCGATGCTGAACAATGTTGGTCCTTCCTCTGGCGCCGCCTCCATACTCAAACACATCTTGCCATTTAATTAAAAAGTCCCTTACGTCCTTACTCTGTGCAGGTGTCAGCTCCTGACAAGCACTGTCTGCCAATCCTTCTAGCTCCTTGGGTAGCTCCTGAGAACGTGATGGGCACGGCTGCAACTGGCGCACTACCGAGGAGATGCTTACACAGCTCCCAACCACAGCTCCTTTCCTCACAGTGACGGGAAAGCTGTTCAAGTTCATCAGTCGCACGGGGTTGTTCCGTGCAATGTTAAATAGAGACCTTGCAGCGAAGATTCCACGGCCCAGTTGGTGTTCACCATCAACCTCAGGTTCAAGCAGGACACTTTGGCCGGCAGTAAAGTCTCCCTCGACTGATGCTTGGGTCACAACTTGACTCCTCGCAGGTAATACCGTGTCTTCCAATAACAGCACTCGTGCTGAAATGTTCTTCCCACGCCGAAGTATAACATCCTCTTCTCCAAAGGTCACAACGCTTTTCGACATGTCCAGTTTCATTCCGTACTTCGTCATTATGTCAGTCCCTAAAATGACATCTTCGTCTATGTTGGCAACCAGAGCGCTATGCTTGAAAACGCAGCCACCGATATGGAAGGAAGCAACCGTCTGCCCGTAAACATTAGCTAACTGTCCTGTGGCTGTTCTTAGCGACCAGGAGGTTGGTGTTATATCCCTCTCGGGAACAATATTTGGATTAAGGACGGTCATTGTTGCACCGGTATCCAGGAGACAGCTTCGAAGTTTCCCGTTCACCCTTCCATCAATGTAAAAACTCTTGGCCTGACTTCCCAGTGAAGCAACTTTTACATTTTCTTTCGGGGCCTTGGAGATACGGGTTGACGGTTGCCCCTTCCCATCAACCCTGCTTAGTTTTCCTGCTTTCCCTCTGGGGTGGTTGCTGTACACTTGCTTCTAGGGTGTCCTATTTGGCCACAACTCCAACAGCGAACTTGCTTCCTTCGTGTTTTCAGCGCTTCCAGTACTTGTTTCACAATCGATGCGATGTCAATGGTTGGGGGTGTATCAGCCTCCATGGAGCGTACTCGAGCCTGCCCTCGGACTGACTGACGAACAGCTTCGAACTCCAGTGCCTGGGTCAGCGCCTCGCTGAGTGTCTTGGGTCGAGCGAGTTTAACAGCTTGTTGTGTCTCCGGGTCTCGCAATCCGTCCAGAAATTTGTCCACTGCAAGGCTTTCGTAGACGTCGTCAGTGACCGACGGATACACATTCCTCACCAGGCGGGCGATATCTGCCTCGAACTCCTGCAGTGATTCGTTGGGCTTCTGGATCCTGTTCCTCAGCTGTGACCGGTAGAGCTGATCCATGTGCCGTTTCCCAAAGCGCATTTCGAGTCTGTTCACCAGCGCAGCATAGTTCTGTCGCTCCGACATTGGCATCGTCTGTAGGATAGCCAATGCATCGCCCCGAAGAGACAAGCATAAAACAGAAGCCTTGGTATGCTCGGGCCAGCCATGGACCATTGCTGCCGTCTCGAAAAGTGTCATGTAGTCCTCCCATGGAGTTTTACCATCGAAGACAGGGACGGTAGTATGCGGGTTCACTGTCACTCCTGTTGTCGTCCTGTAGTCCACCCCCTCTGGGACCACAACCTGCCGCGGCATCGTGGCGTTGGCGCTCCCTGATGATGTTGACGCAGGGCTCAACGCAGGACTCTCCTTTGCATCCGTACTTATTCTAAGCTTATTAACTAACCTACTTTCTAAGTTTTTCTCAATAACACAAATTTTATCCTCCAAATTGTTTTCAATTACATTTATTTTGTCCTTTATTTCACTGATTTCCCCTTTAAACGTAACAATATCACTCTCCAAACTTGCAACCTTACTTGAATATTCCTCCAGTTTGTCTACAATTTCTTCTTTTAAATTTTTATTATTTTCTAACATTTCCTCTTTCAAACATTTGTTACTTACTAACATTTCTTCTTTCAAACATTTGTTACTTACTAACATTTCCTCTTTCAAACATTTGTTACTTTCTAACATTTTATCTTCTAAACATTTGTTACTTACTAACATTTCCTCTTTCAAACATTTGTTACTTTCTAACATTTTATCTTCTAAACATTTGTTACTTTCTAACATTTTATCTTCTAGACATTTGTTACTTTCTAACATTTTATCTTCTAGACATTTGTTACTTTCTAAGATTTTATCTTCTAGGCTTACAATTATTTTATTCAGATCGGAAGTATCAAAAAGAAAAGTGTCTGGATTTTCACCCACATCAAGCAAAGCTTGGTGTAGGCGTTGTTGGAGTACTGCTTTTGTACCAGAAGTATCAAGGTCACGTTCTTCTAATTCTCTTTTAAGATCTACGACTTTTAACTCTACAAGCTTTGCCTTTTTGAAAGCCATTTCTAATAAAATACAAACTAAATAAATAATTATGAAACAAAAATTTAAAATTAGTTTTGACAAATGTTTATGCAATACAAACCAATAGAAATTATCTTACTAAATCAACTCTATTACAAAATTAGAAATAATTAAATTGACAGCCTTTTAACAGGGGAATTACTAATATAAACGCACTCAACAACTATTATAAAATTTCTTTGAAATGAAATCGCCAAAATATCTACACTTCTGACACCAATTGTTACGGGCTTACGGGTTCTAATCAATAACACTTGGCGATTTCAACAACTAACTATAATTTATTACAAATTAGATTAATTAACAGAGATGCAAATTTATGCTAAATACCTAGCGAAACCTATCTAATTCCTAACTAGCTACAGTTTTACAACTAACTATCTAACTTACAGGGTTTTTACAGAGAGTGTCCTATCAATACAAATGCACTAGCACTATCACTATAAATGTCACTGGTTACTCTGTCACAATCACTGACACAGTTCACAGTTCACTATTCACACGCGGACACAGTCGCACTGTCACGGGTCGAGAGACGCACTGACACACGTCGACCTCACGCGCACTGGTTATCACTGACTGACACACTGACACTGACCGGGCTGCACCGGTAGGCCTTTTATCCCAAACGGCTAGGATCAATCTCGAAGCCGGACGCCTCCAGACGTTTCGGGAATTCCACTGTTTTCGCCGCGCCATTCAAGTGAGGGTTGTTTACACTGTCGCCACGGCGGTTGACCTGCCCCGTCGGGTCTGGAATATTCTCGACGACGGCGCGAGCCGATACGGGGGATTGTTTCTGGGAACTGTTCCCGATAGACCGTAACAATATGAAAGATTGCAAAGCAGCACCAACTCCTCTAACCCCAGGACAGAAATTAGTCAAAGGAAATGAATGTGATGAAAGTTACCCTTACCAAAAATTGATCGGTTCACTGATGTATCTCTCAATAGCAACCAGGCCTGACATCACTCATGCAGTTAGTTATTTGAGTCAATTCAACTCATGTTACAGTAAAGAACATTGGATTGCTGCTAAAAGAGTTCTTCGATATTTACAAGGAACTAAAGAATTATCTCTTGTATTTCGAAAAACTGGCAAACCACTGATAGGTGCAGCTGATGCGGATTGGGCTAATAGTGAAGACAGAAAATCTTACACTGGATATTGTTTTAAATTTGGTGATGCTTTAGTCAGTTGGGAATCAAGAAAACAAAGGACAGTCGCATTATCAACAAGTGAAGCCGAATATATGTCTTTGACCGAAGCAGCAAAAGAAGCTATTCATTTAAAGCAGCTTATTGAAGACATGGGTAGATCTCATAAAGTGATTGAGATATTCGGTGACAATCAGTCAGCCATAGCCATGGCGAAAAACTCAGTGATAAGCAGCAAGTCTAAACACATAAATATTAGAGAACATTTTATAAGAGAGAAAGTTCAAAGTGGTGAAATAAAAATAAATTACAAACCTACTGAAGACATGGTTGCTGATATATTTACAAAAGGACTTAATGAAACTAAGCATGTCAAATTTAGACATTGCCTTGGACTCACAACGCCTTAGTTGGGTGTGGGGGAGTGTTAGTTTGTGTAAACAACTGCACCCAACTCTAGTTGTCAGATTATATTTAAAACATATGATCTGTAATCATTTTGTGTTTGTTTACCTATTTTTGTTGATGCAAGAAAATGTTGTATTATAAAAGTAAAATGGTAGCTATTTAAATATGAGTTCTTAATTATTATATTTAGTAATTAAAGTCTAACTATAGAGATTTTCCCCCATTGTGAATGTACTACAGTTTTTCATTTACATGAAAAACTCCCTGCATTTTTATACTAACGGGCATTTGTAGTTTCCGCACGACCTATGTAAGGTAAGAAACAGATAATGAATAAAACAAAATATTCCTTATACGGATGTTATCCAATGTTAGTAGTTTAAATAATATGATTCAATCAAAAATAAACAAATTCTTAATAAAACGAGTCAACTCTAACCACTAAATAGCCATCATATAAAGCAGTAATGTAATAACTCAACAACATGCACTGAGTAAAGACAATATATGAACTATTTTATCAAGCATACCTTGTCTAAGTCACTTTTAACTGTGGTATATTCAGCACAAATAAATCATCATGTACACATACAAATGACATAGATGGGGCCACAAAAAAGAAATCCTCTGTGGATCTGTAATTTCTCCATGACCCCTTGTTTTCCTTTTTTTCTTATAGTGTTTTACCAATTTAAAGAGTTACAGCTAAATGGTTATCTTAACTCAAAATAGCTGCTCAAAAGAGTAATTTTAAAAACTTCCAGTGGAGGGCCCGTGGTGAGCCAGTTCCTTTACAGTTCCCTTACCTCTTTTTTTAGAAATCGAGCACTGCATATATATATATATATATACATAATTGGTTGTAATGTTGCAGTAAACTCTTAGCAATTTGACATATAATATCTAGGGTTATAATACATTTTTTCAAGAAAAAACTAACACTGTTTTATATATATAAACTGACCTTCGACAGTACATAAAGTTGGCGTGACCACACTGAAAGTTTAAATCAAACAGCAGTGTATTAATTATTCGTTAAATGTCTTAAGGGGGAAGTTCACAGGAAAGAAACCTCATATATTATAAGAATGACTCGAGTGAAGTTCGGTTAATGAGTATTGAACCAAAATAACAAGTAGTTTTGTTGAAAATTTTTAAACCACCACTTACATTACTAATAACAATGAAATGTCTTTGTAGGAATGGGAGAGAGCAATGCAGCTAGGAATCGAAGTTTACATCTAAGTAGGGAGAAGTTGCTAGCTGCAGCTGCTATCTATCAAGAGCTTTACGGGCAAGAGGATAAAGTGCCGGCTACGTTTCAAGTGCTTTATATGGTCGGTTGGAAACCTGACCCAACCCAACCAAAACCAGCTGCTCGGGGCTCTGGCCAAGTGTCGCTCAAAGACCTCTACAGACTGGATGAAGTTGTGAAAGATATCAAGAAAATGCCTTTGGAGGACGGTGACAAAGATGAGAAAAAGTAGTCAATGCTCATGTAGTGAGAGTTGTTATGACCTTTTTTTTGAAATTCAAAATTGCTAAATGATTTTGCTGGATTTCCAGTTGCTCTTTTAACATTATTATTAATAGTTGATTTTTATCAAACAAATCTCGACTAAGATCATGAAGTAGTACCAGTAATGTTTCATTGTGATTTGATGAAGGAACGAGTTGTAAACTAGGCGTAGCCCGAATAGGCATTTTCAGAATCTAATGAATAGGTTTATTTTCAACCAAGATTTTTTTTCTCCTCAAAAGCATAGCTTGGGAGGATTACATAAGGCACATTATTTCAACCGCTAGATGGACATCTAGAATGCATCACATTATACTCTAGTTAATTTAACCCAGTGAGATCCAAAATTTGCGTAATAAGTTTGTTAGGCCTAGTTAATTTTTGCGTCCCAGTGCCTTCTATCTGTCATTTGTTGTTCCTGCAGTACTCACATTACATTTGTTGCAGTACTTAATACATTTCTCACCTCCAGGATGTTATTGAGTGTAAGTACTGAATCCACTTGGGAATGTAAGGGGGGACAGGAAGTAAACATCCACTGTTAATAGTCTTTTTTTCTAAAATTAATTGAAAACCCCTATATTAATTTTTATTGAAGTGTTGTATGAAAATTTCTTATTGTTAAAACTAAAATGTAAAATATGTACAGTAAATTATTTTAAATGTTACCTGAATACACATCAATGTTTTCCCATATGAGTTTCTTCTTTTAAAACCTGAGCAAACTATTAAACATCACATTTTTATGATCAGAAATAATAATTATCATTATCTGTGAGGTGGAAAGCGAAAAGGGACCTCTTGTCGGCAAAGTAAAATTTTCAGTACAGCTTAATACAGCAATTTTGGTCCAAATCATCGATTTTCGGTTTTTATCGATTATTAATCTATATTTTGTGTAGAAAAGGCGTACATCGGTTAAAAAGTCGAATCAAAGCTTAAACAAGTCGATATAAATAATTTTGTTAGTCACTGCATGCCCTGAGAAAAGGTACCTCTTGTCGCTTATGGGAAAATAACATGGCCGACAAGAGGGCCCTTTTCAACAACACACTTTGTAAAGAAACATTGGTTAAAAAATGAGTCTCTCCTGAATTCTAGCGGACACTTAGAGAACTAGGACGAAGTTCTAGTGAAAGCAGAACATCGTCTGATTATTTTAATACGGACCCGACAAGAGGTACCTTTTCTATAACCGAGGTTTTGGTTACAAAACTTTGACTTTCCTATACAGTCCTTTAAACAGTGGACAGTTATTACGTTATTGTAATTAATTAATCAGTAATTATCAACTAACAATATTCTATCAATGATAAGCGGGATAGTTCAATAATGAACAGGGCATTTTTATTGTAAAGTACAAGGTTGGTAACAATGGGTATCGTGGTTGCAACCATCAGCTGTTGCCCCAGCTACTGCCTCTGATTGGAGTATTGTGATACTGTCTTTGTTCAAGTGTTATCAGTTCGGCTTGAATTTAGTTGTTTATCAGTTGGGCTTATAGTTATTAGTTGATTTAATGACGAGTATTCAATTTAATAGCAGATCAAAAGCAAAATCTTTCAGCAATAGGTCCCACTTCGCTTTTCAATAGTTTACGTTCAAACTATCGATATTGTTTTCTAATTAGGATGTTTATTTTGACTATATTAAACTAATTATTGGATAAAACATTTAAACAACAATGTGGCAGCAGTAAATGTTCAGCCTTGAAAAGGTATCTCTTGTCGTTATGGAGATATAACACTGGGCCGACAAGAGGTCCCTTTTCAGAAAATACCCTTGTGTACTATATGTTGCAATAAACACAGTATTAGCCTAAATTCTAGCGTTAGTTAAGGAAACTACTAGTGTTCTTCCTAAAGAGGACATTATAAGCTTTGCATTGATACCAACATCATCGCTTAAATACGAAAAATATAGATTCTGAGTTTATTTAAACTTTTTAAGGGTGTTTTCCTGAAAATGCCCTTCACACTTCAAGAAAGTTCAAACGTCCATAACTCAAACAAAAAAAATCGTAGGGACATTAAATTTGCACCACGACTGTTAGGAACTGTTAGGAATTTTAAGGTGATAATAAAAATATCAATACAGTAACTCAAAATCGGAAATTGCCGACAAGAGGTCCCTTTTCGCTTTCCATCTTATTTTCTTATACTCTAAAACAAGCATTGTTTGTACAGGCAAAATTTTTTTTGCTACAAGGATGGGGGTTTTGGCCACCAGAAATCAATTGGAGCTGGTCCCATGTCTGGGAAAAATCCGGTTTTCGTTCTAGAGCCCTTCAAAATTTCCATGTTATCTTTATGAAGATTTTTTTATTGAACAAAAATCAGCTGATAACTGTAGAAATACCCCCGTCGCAGCAGACCTGCGTACTCAGCGAATTTCCAACCAAAGAATTATTGTTTCAACATCAAAGAACTTTGTGGCTGTCTAATATAATTAATAATCTTTACAAGGAAATATAATATATTTAATGGCATTATATTTCTGAGAAAATTATTTTTATTTAATAATTCATATATTAATATTTATATTACAATAAATGACTTTTTAAAGTAATAAAAGTGCATAATCCAAAGCTTCCATGCAAAAGGAAAGATTTGTTTACAATAACAAAACATAAACATTTCAAATTTGATAAATATGCAGAAGACAGCTGATCAGCTGATTAGGAACAGATACCTTATATTTCCATCTCTCTTGCTCCCATTATACAATTATTTTCCATGAGAATACCATGGGATTTAGCATGTAGGTTTGCTGCCATGGGGGTTTTTGATCAAATCTTAATTACTCACCACCTAGTGAAGTTTCATAAAAATTTTTATGAAGATATGTTGATAAATAAGCGATATATAACTTTTTAAAGATTTATCCATAAGAATAACATGGAAAACTTGATTTGAATTTTCTCTATAACCAGTTAAGCTATTTTAAAGATTCAAAAAACTAAATTGTTTGTTTTTTTAAGCTCTTTCAAATGGTTTTAGTTAAAATTGATGAATTTTGAAAATTTAGGCCCAAAAATGCCAAAAACCCATTTTTGACCCCTTTGAAACCCCATAAAACCCTGTTCCCATGACCCGACAATGCTGGTTCGCGAACTCATGAAAATAGACCTGGTCTTACACCTTCATACCAAATTTGATCAAAATCGGAGGTCCGCTTCAAAAGTTATCGGTTCCACGGACACATATATATATATATAGATATATATATACATATATATGAAAACGAACGAACGGTGTTTTTGGCTTCTGGGGACCTCAAAATGAAAAAGTAAAGTGGTCCCGGGCTTAGGTTTTACCATGGCTACTACCGTAATAGCGTATTCCCTATAGGGAAATTCGCTAATAGACCAATGTGTTACATCTTTAACATGTAGTTTAAGAAAATTATACCAAAGTACAGCACCCTTCGGCTTCTTGAGTTAGCGAAGTGAACGAGCTCGTCTTTAAAGTGGAAGAGGGCGAGTGTTGGAGCAAACGAGCTTTGTGTTAGAACGAAAGTAATAACTTTACTGAGCCCCTGGTACTATTAATAAAAACATCACTTAATTTTAATTTACCCTAAAAAATTTAAATGAGTTCCTTAGTTACTGTTTAGCGTTCAGTAAAATGAAATGAATTTGCTACAAAGCTACAAGTGAGTGTAGAAAATAAATTTATGAAATTAACAACTTAAAATCGTGGTCCTTGGAAAATATAAAGCAGTGAAACGCCTGTCTTTTGGTTCATCCCTACATGTTTACAACACTTTGTCCTTAAACATGTAAGAATAGATCCAGATTCAATTTCTTTATACGGTATAATACAGCTCTGTACATCGAATAGTGTCAACACAACAATTGAAACTTGAAACTATAAACTTAAAATATTCTACACATACATACCTTTTACAAGATTTATTTTTTTTTCAACAATCAAAATCAAATATAAAAGCTCCTATTTTTTTTCAAATCTATATATATAATTCTGTAAGCGAAATTTCTTGAGCAAAATTGTGAGCGTTTGACAAATCGCAGGAAGATGGGAGGGATATCAAATTAAAGGTTTCGGTCCGATGCACGAGGGAAAACTATCGGCATGTCCATAAAGTTACCAGGAGACGAGGAATAACGTAAAACGTCCTCCATAAGAATAGCATGGGGATTCGCAAAACGTCTGCTTTGTGTACATTAAAACATGTGTTTTTTTATTTGAAAACTAAAGACAGATGATAACAATGAGTGAAGAACTACTAATAATCAATTGACAAAAAATATACTAAGGGCCGGTTTCTCGAAGCAAGTTTAAACCTAGAATTAAGTTTAAACCAAAATTGTCCATATGATTAACATTGAGTTAAACTAAGTTTAAGTTAAACGTGTTTGGAGAAACCGGCTCCTAGAGTGGTAATACTATAATAAGACGCATAGTGGCTTAGAGGATTATATATTTTACTTGGAGCATTACTAACATTACAAACTATTACAAATTGACTGCTGTTAAAAATTCATAAAATTTACTGGTTTGCTAGCTAAGCATGTATACCAATCATAAAAAAAAAAATCTGATGGTGATATAGGGGCGCAATGGGCTGTGAATTAGGGTTTGATAAACGCCTCCTTTATTATACATTAAAACGTGTTTTTGACAGACAAGAAGTGTCAAATGATCAAACTGAGCGAAGATGTTCATTAATTAAAACTTGAAGTGCATCAGTCAACGAAGTGTTGGTATTCTGTTAGCTGCATTTTCCCAGAAACCTTATGGTAATTTCATGGATTGCAGAATTATAGGTCTAGGAGAGAGTTAAAATCAAAGACGTTTGTCCTACATATACTAGGGTAAAAATAGCAGGTCAAAGGTTCTCCTTTAAAAAGTCCGCTTTGTTTACACGAAATCAAGTGTTTTGATTAGGAGAGGAGGGACAAATATTGACAGTGAGTGAAGATGATCTACATTGAAGTGCCGTGTTAAAATTTGGTGACGCAAAGAACAAAATCTGACAGAAGCGAAAACATCTAGAACTATTCAATTTTAGGAAAACGAGACAGTGAAATTGTTATGGTGTAAGAATTGAAAGTTAACTGACCCTAAAATTGGTGAAAAGCATCCGTCATGTTTTTTTCTCATTGCCGCTTAGCTCAAGGACTAAACTATTTCATTAAAATACTTATTTTTCAAAGATCAATATAGGTTTAAAACAAACAAAATGAAGAATTTTGGAGATGGGTGGCGTGGTAGCACAGGATTGTAAAGAGTGCTTTGGAGGCGAATGGCCTACAGAAACGGTATTGTTAAACTATTATATAAATTAAAATTTAATCTTCTGGAAACTTTCATAGTGAATAACTGGTAATCCGCCATGGTTCATGCTGTTTTAATTTTTATGATTAGGGGCTTTTGCCCCTATGAGCCTCTAGTTTTATCTAATCTGTACGGGGCTAAGTCTATTATATGTGCTTTTAATCTATTTATAAATTTGGTGTTGTTTGTTTCCTTTGTTAAATAATCTGGGATTTTGCTTAAAAATCTTTTCCCAGCATAGGTGGATTTTTTCTTAAATATTTCTAGTCGATGCTTGGGGATGGGTTCTATCTTTTTACGGGTATCATATTGATGGGCTGGTGCAAATTCGTGATTGCATCACATTATAAACATAATGGTAGCAAAAACATAGAGTCCAAAAACTGTCATTATTTTCAAATTTTTTAAATGTTCTCTTGTCGATTCTTGGAAGTTTAACCTTGAAATTATTCTGATGGATTTTTCCTGAATTTCAATATTTCATTCAGATTTTTATTTTTTGTTGAAACATTCACACATATGCCATAGTTAATAAAACTGTGAATAAGAGCAAAGTATATGGATTATAGATCACAATACATTTTTGTTACACAGCTTTGACATTTTTCTAATGGCAAACAAGCCAGAATTGGCTTTCTTTAGAATGTGTTTAACATGATCGTCCCACGATAAATTACTGTCTACGATAATCCCAAGAAATTTTGTCTTTTCAATTAATTCTACTTGTTGATTTTTTTAAATGGTTTTGGGGTGGATGAAATTTGTACTCTGTTTTGTTTTAAAACACATCCCTTTGTTTTTTTTTTCAGAATTTAAACTTAAACTATGTATTTTAAAAAAATTGTTCTATTCTGTTTAATTCAATTTTTGATAAAATTTCTGTATCTTCTAGGGACTCGCCTGATATTTTAAAACTAGAATCATCAGCATAGAGACACAAACTGAAGGATGGAGAAAAGTTTAAAGAATGTCATACATTATAAGAGTATAGGTCCTAAATTAGATCCCTGAGGGACGTCATTTTTTACTTCTCTTAAGGTTGGTCTGCATTTTTGAATTTGATTAAATTGGGTAAAATGTGTTATTACTACGAACTGTTGTCTATATAAAAGATATGATCTAAACCAATTCAAACATAACTCAAGATATAGTTCCAACTTGTTTTTAAATCATGTTATTAATGAAGTAATCATTTTAAGAACAAATTTGGAAACCTTTTTCTGATAAACCATATTACCTAAAGTAAAAGATCAAAACGGAAAGATAAAAACAACTCACACCCTTTTACAAATATTTATCACTTGTCTGTTGTACAGTTACATTTTTTTACTACTGTTGAAGCTTTGGCGCTGAACTTCTAACTGACTTGTAAACTACTGTACATTGACAGTTTGTTTGTATTGATTGAACATCAACATTTGTTAAGTAGAAACACATGATTAAGTATCTACGAACAAAAGAAGTTCAATGTCCAAGCATTGACTTTAAATACTACATACTTTAGTAAGTAACTTCAATAGTAGGGGATAGTCCACCTAATATTGAGCCATTGACTATGGATACTGTAATTTACTATAGTATTTTTTTTTTTGTTTTTTTTTAAGTGTTCTTAATTGGAGGCACTCAACCAACGAATGCTTAATGGAGATGGGTGGTATGTTTTTGTTTGGTTTTAAGGATGATAGAGTTTATGCTGTATAAAGTTAGTGCGTAAAGGTGGTTCTTCACAATCCTTATTGGCATTCGGAGGGTATGTTAGGCTACCTCCTTAGCAATGTCTATGGGTGTAACCACCGCGCGTCTTCGCGGGAGGAGCGAAATAACAGAAATCATTTTAACGCAAAACTAATTTATTAATTTCAAGTCAGGATAGCCAATTAAATACAAAGCTTAACAATTAAGACTAATAAAACCTCTAGGACATTGAACTGAATTTATAATAATAATATCTTATAAACCCGTTCACTACCCAAATACCTGTAAAATATACAGTACACATCAATGTCACGTATCCGACTGGGGAGAGGTGACGATTGTTCGTCAGCGCGCTGAAGCAGTCACTGGCCAATCAGCGCATGGCTACGTCATGCTGGCGCTTTGATTAGTGGTGCGCTCTTTGGATTACTCTTGCACTTTTGGCGTGACTCGGAACAACTTCAACCACATGTTGACATTGTCCACACCACTTAGTGATGACAGACATCGCGTCAGCACATTCCATGACCCATACACTGCCTGAGCCGAGATCGGTGGGACTATCCAGAGGTATATTACTTTCTTACCAAGATTGGCTTGACTATACAAATAAAGCACCATTCCCTAAAATATGATATTTGTTTACGGTAAAATTGTTTTGATTAGGGTGGTACAAACTGAGAGTATTGTTCATTGGTCTAGGGATTTTTGGGATGTTCAGCGATTTCATAGTCTTCAGGAAAAATCCGGGATCGTTCCCTGCGCCCCCACAATCAGGCCGATGACCTTTTAGCTCTCTAAGACTGTGCTGTTCCTTGAAATAGGGTACCGTGGAGTTGTATATGGCTTGTTTTTCTTGATGGACTATCTCAGGTTGATCCGCCTTGTCTTCGAACCGAACAGTTGGATCAAGAATCACCCCCTTTCTGGTTAGTTTGTTGAAGACCAAAATATCAGCACGACGATTGGACCCGGCTTCCGCTAAACAGTGTACTTCCTCAAATACTTCAAGCCCTTATACTCTCAGGGCATAAGCCAGTGTGCATCGAATCCAGTGGTGTTTTTCGTTCCGTAAGAGTTCACCAATTTCACATTTGCCCAAGATGTGAGGGACGGTCTCGGATGTTGGGTTTGTCTCAGTGTGCTACATCTGTGGCACTGGAATCCGTCTCTCGATCTACCGGGCACTGCTCTCGCAGCAATAGAATTGGTGATCAACTTAACCGATTTGCTGATTTCTGACGTGGAAAAGCCTTCCTTGGTTGGGAGGAATTTGTTTTTTCCTCTCGGCTTTCGCAATGAGCCCAACGCCTGTTCCCTTGAAAGAAACGTATAAGTTATGTTCTTCTAGTTAAATAAATTCAACTGTACCCGAAACTTTTTTGTTAACTATTTATTTTGTTGGTAAGACGAGACAAATTACCCGACTGATAGCGAATATTGCCGATCACGGCCGACGCCGTTTTCCAAAATCAGGAATCTGCATTAAAATATATAACTCCTCCTCGGATCCCGCGTGTCATATGTGACACGTCTGCAAATTATTTTCCCCTGGCTGTACTGTGGTTAACCTTGACTTGGGAGTAGTTCTAGCATCCACCACAAGGTACCACCACATACTAGAAATACTCAGTTGGTGATTTGACTACTGTTGTCACTTCATTTGTCAACATCAAAAATGGCTGACAACCCATTTCCATAGCTACCTCGAACCTCTCAAAGTAATTAGTTAGTATTTTAATGAAAATCTAGGCTAATGAGTTGAAAAAAATTAGAAGCATACTTGAATAGCTATGCTATCGAATGATAATAATGGTTTTGTATAATATTTATATTTTCTGCCAACTACAGCTGTTTGAAAACCACTGTGTCAAATGTGACACAGTGGGACTAAGGGACTTTGGAGTTGCATTGTTTATTTATTTTTCTTTAGTACAATATTTCTATTTTACCTTTGAAAACTGATTCTTTTATTTCCAAAGATAAATAAGGTTTGGATTTACATTAAAGTTTATATGCCAGTCTACATTTTTGGAGGTTTTAGGCCAATTTTTTTTTTGTTTTTTCAGTAGTTCTGCGACCGAACAAATTTTGCTTTAATTTATATTTTGCAATATAAATATTATAATATTATATTATATATAATATTATATTATATTTTGCAATATAAATATTAATAAATATTATAAAATATTTAACAAATATTTTGCTTCCATGCGACCAAACAACCAGGCACCGATGTCGTTTCCCGGGATGTTCATCAACAAATGTGCGCTTTTTCTGCGAAACATCTTTGCATAACCACATCCAGAAATTGCTACAAGCTTTTCCACGAACTTTAAATGTGTTTTTGTGTAATTTTAGGGTTTTTAAACATTTTCTTACATTTTTTATTTTGAAAGTTTTTAAGTCCCTTAGTCCCAATGTGTCATATTTGACACATGCGTTTTTTTATACTTACAAATAAAAAAATTATAAAAAAATTGTTTTGTGTTCTTTGATTTTTTTGTAACCCAAAAAACACCATTTCATCAATTTTTTTTTAAATTTGGGTATGGGTCTGAGGAGGATAAGACGAAGGCATTTATTTGAAAAAACATTCTGTAGTATTAAGTTAACACTTATTTTTCGATTTATTATATTTTCTTCGGCTTTATACTTGCATAGCACATTAACTAAACAATACAAAATTAAATCTGATATTAAAACCATTTCTACCAAAAACATTATTTCTCAAATCATTTCGGTAGTTCGAAAAAAAACTTATTTTTCGGTTCGTTGCCGTAACGATCTTGAAAACCCCCTCCCCCGTGTAACGCTGAGCCGACCCCCTTTTTCCGCCTGAGCGTTATGTAATATTATTGACTTTGTTATGCGGCGTCCTAGCTGAGCGGCGAAAATTCGCACCGGCGTTGCGCGCGTGCGTTTGGCGCACGGACGACCGACCAAAAGGGTGTCCGCAGTGGGACTGCGTCTGCGGCAATGCGTTCGTGCGGCGGTGGCAGTCGAGAGCTCTCATTAGCTGCGTAGTAATGGGTGATTGAAAACATGCAGTAAGCAAGTTAGCAAAAACTTTATTTACTTGACAGTTACGCTTATTTGAAGCTAAAAGCTAGAGATATACTAGATCTCCAATTAATGATATTTTTAGAGAAAGAGAGGAATTAGGTGATTTTCACCATCTCTATCATAAGTTAAGGGAGCATCCTGAGTTGTTTAAAAATTATACTAGGATGTCAATTAATTGACACTTTTGACTTTGTTGTGAGTGACTCGAAGAAGAAGGAATTCCTTTAGGTTACTAAATATTATGCGGCATATTTCTATTGAGGAACGGCTCATTCTTGACGTTGAGGTAAGTAGGCCTTCAAAATCTGCACTAAAAAGTTGTATTTGAATATAAATAATTAATTATTTACTGCTACCATAAGTCGCAATAAGTAACTAAGTTTACAAGCACATTGATGTTTTAAGAACATGTTTTTATAATAGGCCTAACATTAATGTGTGACATTTTAAATTTTCTCCCTATATTGGAAAGAAGTTAATTTATGCGTAAATGATAATTTTTATGAGTAAAATATTCTCGAAACATAATTCTAAGACATTTTTATTCTTAAGTATTTTTTATTTTACTGAATGGTTTCGGAGATATGGCAGATAAAGTTCATCCCATGTTATTCTTACAAAAACTAAACCAAAATGAACTTTAATTGCTCTAGTTCCCTAACCGTTATATGTAGATAAAAATACCAAAGAATAAAAAAGTCTTAAAATTTCAGTACATGATAGTTTAATAAAATTTGGCTATAATTTTACCTATCAGGCCCGTCTCCCGTGACAGCCAAACACGCACGTGCCAGACGCACTAGACGCAGTAACGCAGTTGCCGCACGGACGTCCAAACACAAACATGCTTGTCTTTTCGCCGCAACGACCAGCGTCAACGCACCGGCGGCAACGCAACGCACGGCCAACTAGGACACTCCCAGTGCGCTTGTAATTTCCACCGGCCGGCAAATTCGCACGCACGCAACGCCGTCCGAATTTCGCCGCCCAGCTAGGACACCGCCTTAAAGTCAATGGTAATATGTGGACGGCCGACGACGGCCCCTTAGCCTTTGAGCATGGCCTAGGCCTATATATACTGAAGTATATATCGTCAATGCTCTGAGTCTGAGTTGGTGTTATCATTGACTATTGAATGGTGTTATGTTCAAATGTCAGCACAGCTGTCTTTGGATCAGATGTTTAAAGCTGTTTTTGTCTGTCAGTCATCGTCATCTGCACAGCTACAGCAGTGTAGCAAATCATACAAATCAAATCAACAAACAAAAACAAAACCAATCAGGAATAGGATTAGGAAATAAGTTTATCTTGGTTAGAATTTCCGTGGGTCAAAGTCCCTAATTTGATTTTAACAGTCTTTAATCAGCACTTGAACTAGTTTCACCCTAAATTCATCACTCTTTCAACAACTCACTCTACTTTCTTGACTACACGTTTTGTAAAGCTAAACGGTGGTTATTGCCAAGGTAAAGTAACTAACTACTGGTGGTCTAACAAACTTACTTTATAGTGTCAATACTTTGTACTTTATGGGATATTTAATATTATCTCAGTTGGCCTAATTGCTTTTTCGAGTTGTACTATACCTAGTTGGCATAAAATAGGAATTCAAACTAAATATACATTGCATTTTAAGCCTACCTATCATAAAGTGAAGTAGGTTGTTATTTTGGTTTTACAGTGTGTAAAGCCAGACCAGAGTCTTGAGTTTTAGTGTTGATTGCATTTTTTATTCTTGATTCTTTCTTCATTAGCACATGCTTTACCCTTCCATACCTAGGCCTTTAAAAGACAAAGCCCTCTGTTGACTGACTCGTAACTCTGTGACTCATACTAGGCTAGAGTGATGAAATTTATCTAATTAGTTTAATTCTTTGGGCTCAAAATAAGTAAACAAGATAGTTTTTAAAAATCCTGATCTGACCTCTGAGCTCTACAAAATCTTTAGAGTTTTTAGAGGGCCGGTTTCTCAAAGCAAGTTTAAACCTAAAATCTTTGGCTTTTTATAAAAAAATGCTAAGCATATAAAATCTTTGATTTGTCTTTGGACACAATTACAGTAGGCCTGTCATTGACAATGTCAGGATTACAGTAGAAAACCAAGTACCGTAACAAGCTTTTGCTAATATTGTAAAAGCTAAAATTATAGATATTTATAGAATTGTACAATGATACAATCAAATTTTAAGTTAGGCTAATTGCAACATGAAGAGGATTTGGCACTCGAAATGTCAAAAAGCTTTTTTAAAGATTTTCTTATTTTTGCTTAGGCTATTTTTATTAAAATTCATTGTATTATACCCCATTCAAAATAAATGTGTGGTCGAAATGCAGATTTCAATTCCTCCACTTTCTCCCGTTCCTCCCACTGCTAACAATCCAACCAATCACAATCACTATAAATTTGTACAGCTGTTTAATATCTTTATGTCAATGTTTTGCTTTTTCATAAACATATTCTTATTTTGACGTTTGAGATGTAAAAAGAAGGGCTTGCAACAACGACGAGGTGAAGTAACATGTTCATCAGCGCTATTTTTTACTCTGAATTTCAAGGGCAAAATTAAAAAAAAACATATGATCTTGAAGAAAATAGGGCAATTAGGAAAGGTATTTAGGGGATTTCCCTTATAGTGGGAAATAAAATTTTGCCTTTCGACCGCACATTTATTTTGAACGGGGTATAGCCCCTGAACTGATATTGAAGAACAATAACTTATTACAGTTTTCATACCTTCTGTCGAGCTGCTCAACAGAAGGTATGTTTAAAAAGTTATTGTTCTATGTTTATTCTAGGCTACATTTATAATTCTGAACAAGAATGTTACAAGATGAAACTGTTTGCAAAAGTATGTTGGGGTGTTAATGGCAATTAAATACAAAGTGATGCACACTTTTTTTACTTATTTTTACTTTTATTTTATATAAATCTTGATAACAAACAATTTAGAACAGATGTACAGATATAGTTAGCCCATCGGTAAATTTATATATGTTCATGAAAGTAAAGAGATATGATTACCTAACCAATCCATGCTAACCTATTGCCGAACTTTGATCACGATTAAGTTTATCCGCTAAGGAAATTTACCAGTTTCCAGGACGAAATTTGGATATAACTTCAAAACCATATACCCTAGCCTTTTAAGATACCGGTAAGAAGATGAAATTTTTTTGTAGGTTTTCAAGACACTGGTTGCTAGTATTCTTGGCGAAACTTCGTTATCCATCTCCACCGTTATTAGAGGATGTGGAAATTTCTATAGGTATTGCTATTGAAATTGAGCGATGAAAACAATCGAATCAACAACGATACTGAGAAAAGATATGTATCATAATAATAATCTAACCTAACAGTGTAACCATAAACCTCCATCACTTTAATTGACAGCGGTGTTTACAACAACAAAATCAATGGTGTTTGGAAACATTTAAAATGCATATTCCTTCAATACAATAGGAAAAAAACCTTTCTGATTTGTATTTGGCAGCATTTGTGTGAAGCCATTTTAGATCTAACGAAGTCTGCTTCTTCTCCCAATTTGAATTTAGATACAACTACACAACAAACTTGGTTAGTTTATTTTGTGTTGTTCTTTGTTACAGGTTACATTAGCTACAATTTTTACTTTTTCTGTTGTTGTTATTTTCAGTTACTTGTTTGAATATATACGGTATTTGTTTTATTGTCAAAAGGTTTATTTCATTATTAGAACGAGAAACTAAATCAGGTGATAAAATCGTAATCGTATTGTGTAATTGTATCATTGATATAATAGCAATATTATCGCAATATCGAAATTTCCACATCGATAATAATGGTGGAGACGGATAACGAAGTTTCGCCGTATTCTTGTATTTTTAACCAGTTTTACCAATCTTTACTGTTGATTAAAATAATTATTAATTTATTTATATAGTCTAAGTTTAAGCACACAATGATAAAGATTTATAAAATTTAAGAAATCTTTATCATTTTACTGCCCCATTGTAAGCTGTTGAGTTTTAAGGTAAAGTCATATATGTCGCATATCTGTAAGGAAATATTTTATCCGTAACGGTAGAATTGGGGAAATTTTAGGTGTCAATACATTTTCTGCACCCCTGCTACTTACCAATAATTCTTAATACTTACATTAAAAAATTATAATTTTCCTCAAAAATTCAAAAAAGACACCTGGAAATTTCCCCTGATCCTAGATTGCCGGATCGGTCATATTCTGCACCCCTGCTACTTTCTACATCCTTCCCACCTTGAAATTTTATGGGAAACTTAAAAACAAAAATAAACAAAACAAGATTTTACAATGAGTAAAAATAAGAAAAAGATACATATCCATCCCAATTTTCTTAAATCTCTCATGCTTCTTGTCATTTGGTCAATGTCAATTCAAGGGGATAGTCTTTGGATTGGTTTTATATCTTCTCCAGATGAAGTTGGCAACTTTGCTACTCTTACGTTTCCATCTTTTTCCAACATACGTCTTTATAACCCCTGCTAGAGGTCAATTAATTCTCCGGTTCGTGTTGTCTCCGATTAGACCTACATCCCCAGTACTTGGTGTATTCAAGAGGTTCAATTTAGACTTGTAAATCAACATAGCAAGGTAATCATTTTTAACTCTTTTTCTAAAATTTTCCCTCAGTCTTTTCTAATACCTCACCTGTAAGGCAGGAAGAATAAATTTCATCAAAGTCACAAACGTCACTTTTAATGATAGGGTGCAATAACATTATATTATGGGTTGTGTTGTAGTGCATCCAAATCATCAGAAAAATACGTTATAGTGGTCTTGAATTTACCATAGATTTGCAGTCTCACAATAAAGTCATTCTTCACCATTCCAAAACTCCACCAGTTCCAAATGACCAGCTCTACACAGGTAAATAGAACAACCCATGCTTTTTCTCCACTACAGTAAACTTCCTCTAATCCGGCATTTTTACAATCCGGCTCGCTTGCTAATTCGACATGACTTTCAGAAACATTTTTATTGGTAGAATAAATATAGAAATACCTTATTACAGTTTTCACTTTTTATTTCTTAGATTCCTGATCTTTACTCTTCTTCGGTTTTCCTTTCCTAAAATCTTCTCAAGTTTTGATATTGATGGGAAGCTTAAGTTAATTTTGGCATATTTTTTAAATGAATTTGTTATTTTTTGCTATAGGAAGTGTACGTTACTGATTTCCAAATTTCTTCTTTTTTCTTAATTTGATACAGTGTCGTTCTCGAATTTTCTAACCTTTTATTTTTATTTTTATTGATATTTCTTGTATCAAATCAGGATTGTAACCATTAATTTTTAATTTATGATTCAACCTATACAATTGTATATGTATATGTTTGTATATGTAGTATTCATTTTTTCAATTTCAAATTATATTAATAGCCATCTAAGTCATGTCTTTAAAATTAAAAGTGTAATATACTTTTTGTATAAGTTGTGGTCTGATAATGTTTTAATGAAAACTAAAGGCCTCACACCAATAAAATTTATTATTATTAAAAATTTGAAGATTTTGAAGAAATTTGCATGGAGATCTTCTCATGGCCCTCGCCGGACCATGTTAAAGAGCGCTTATAGATAATCTTGCTTGAGAATGTTCCATTTAACAGTATAATAAGTTAAAAAATTTTGATTGATCCATTATTTTCTTGAAGGAGAGGCAGAAAAAATGCAATTACGCACACAAGTGGCCAGCCTGTAGCGTTAGACTCCCCTAAAAAACGGGTTTATCCACTAAAAAACCTCCTCTACTCTTTAGGACTCTAGCCTGGAACTGTTTATCACATTGTGTCACGCTAGGCCTAAATTTGGCTTAACCCCGTGGGGCTCACTCCTTATCCAGCTGCTCGGTCAAGGTATCTGGGTCACTTTGCGGTCCAGATCGGATTTCTTTTCCAGGAGGATGCCCCGAACGATCTGTGATATACAATCCCAGTTGCCCTCATCATCCATAATGTTTTCATAGACTGTGTCCACTGAAAAAACACTGAGTCTTCTTGTGACATCCAGGTGGGGCCTTTCTAACGTGGACAGCGGAGGAAACGACAGAAGTGATAACATTATTAATGATGTTTTTATTAACAGGCATGAATGATTTAGCAAGGTCTAATGTAATTTTCTCCAAACTCTCAGTAGGCCTAATTATGAGACACTATTTTTTTTCTGCAGGCATAATTTTCGTCACGTTGACAACCTTTTGAGGTTAAGGTTCTGTTTTAACAAAAATACCTTTTCAATTTCACTGTATAGCCTGGTTTACACGGGTCGAGTACACCGGGCGAGTCAGTGTGCGAGTTGACACGCGCTCTCCAACTCGCTTGGTGTAGACAGATCGGCGAGTCAAGTAAAGGGCGAGTTATACTAAACAACAGCTGGGTCTAGTAACTGGGCCAAGTAACTCGCCCACTGTACTCGACCCGTGTAAACCAGGCTTAAAAACAGAAAAACAATTGAGAAGGAAAAACACAGCCAAACTTCAAATAAACAAATGAAACCATATGGGAAAAATAAGAAATTAAGTGAAAATATATGAAAAAACTAGGAGTGGAAGATACAAGACTATCCTGTTAAAATCACAACAGCTGTCTACTTATTACCAATTTTTGCTCAATAATTTAAATGAGATCAGCTGTTAATAAATTAATATTCCTGAAAGTAATCATGTGTTCATCACTAAAATGTCACCTCCATAATAAGAACTAGAGATCGCCCCCTGATCGAAATTCGATCAAAATTTCAGTTGATCTGGACCCAAAAAGCTTAAAAACATTTTAGAACTAAAACATCTGTTCTTCCTAATTTTCTAGCAGTTGTTTTTACGACAGCTGTCTAATGATTTATTTAATTCTCCTTTCTCCATTAGATTATCATGGGAACTTTGAAAGTCTGTGGGGCGTAGCACTGGAGTCCGATGTGAATAAGATTGTGATTCTGCTCATCTACAGGACTATACCTTTCTAACGGCATGCGCGGATTTATCCTATGATACACACGAGCTGAGAAAAAAGGAGGAAATGAAACATGCTTGCGTATTAATATATAGACTAGGGATCGCCCACTGGCCGAAATTCGACCAAAAGTTGAGTTGATATTGAGCCAATTGTTTTAAAAATGTTTTATTAGTGTACATCTGTTTTCCATGATTAGCTAGCATTTGTTATAACAACAGCTGACTATAGATTCAATCAATTATCTTTTTCCCATAAGAATAACATTGAAACTTTGAAAGCCTGTAGGGCGTAGCTCTGGGGTCCGATGGGAATGAGAATGTGATTCTGCTCATCTACAGCACAAAACCTGTCCAACGGTATTCGCGGATTTCTCCTACGATGCCCACAAGCTGAGGAAAAAGGAGGAAATGAAACATGCTTGCGTATTAATATATAGATATCATTTTAACTTTGAAGACATCTGAGGCAGAGCCCTATAGAGGTTGGGAGGATATTGGCAACTATCCCGGAGTTTTCACGTCAAGAGCTTTCAATCAAGTGTATGTTTATGGGGGTTTTGACTTCTGGGAATGCCTAAACAACGTGTTTTATTTACATCTGACATTCAAAACCCAACTTTAAATTGACAAAATGGTAAAATATAGAGCAAAACCTCAAATACAAAAGTTGTAGATAATTCAATTCCACACCAAAGATTTTCCATCATTTTTAAATCAGTTTCAGTTACACCCTTATGGCTCTAGACTGCAAAAACTAAAGAAGGTACTAGACTTTTCAGCCACTACAGTTTTTAAAGGCCTCCATTTCATAAATGATTGAAGGTGATCTATCGGCAATTTTTCTGGAGTTCACGTCAAGAGCTTTCAATCAAGTATAGTTGCAGGGGTTTTGACACTTTTGGAAATGTTTTTAAACAACTTGTGTTACATCCTTCCAACTTCAATTTATAGATTACAAATTTTAAAATAAATAAATGATGAGTAATTATGATCTAGACGAAGTAGTGTAACAATATAAAAAATTTTTAAGGGTTGATAAAAACATTAATCTAGACTTCTGTTCTAAAATAGCGGACGGGTTTTTATGCACTAAAAAGAGGCCATGACCTGGGAAAAGAGGACATATTGTAACGTAACCCTACCTTTACTTACTGTGCTTCAATTTACTTTATAATTTTTTTCCAATTAAGTAATTTTAATTTTGTAGAAATTTTATGCAAGGATCATATTAGGAGATAGTCACTTGTATAGTTTTGTAACAGTTACCTATTATATACTTTTAAATTTTATAGATTCCATTTATGATTGTTTCAGATGTGTTTGCGGGCAGTGACCCTGGCTCTTGGTGCCATATCTCTGCTCTCTGTGAGTTGTTCAGCAAAGTATGTTGTCAACACAGACCCCTATGTTAGCCCCCTTTCCGATGACTTCATTGATTTCATCAACTCCGTTCAAACTATGTGGAAGGTAAAATTTCATTTAGTAATTATGTACATAATTACTCAGATGTCTAATACAAATACTCTAACCTTTATCATTATACAACTAACAGTATTCTCAACGTTCTCAATGCTCAAACATATCCAACAATCTCAGAGTAGGCTTAACTAAAGAAAATGTTATCATTAACTAAAGGTTGGTTTCTTGTTTTCCATTAATATGGGCCGCGTGTTTCTTTTAACATTAAAGCTTTCATTTAAGATTCTAGGGCTCTTATCATAACCTTCTTAATTTATTTTAGTCTTCGTTTTTTATTTTAATTGGTTTCAGTTCTAAGTAGACACTATTCAAAACCACCTTATTAATGTATCATTTGCAATAAAAAAAATTCCAAATAAAAAAAAGACCGGTAGTTTAACGGAAAAGGTCCAAAAATACTCTGCTAGTAGGCGTCATTAGTATTTAGGTCTAATTATAAATCAATCTTGGCACCAGAATGTTTCAAGTTAATTTTGGGAGGTTAATAGATTGTTTAGTAAATTGTTGCACACATTTTCCATCACTGGTTAGTAAATTACAAATTCACGACGTTTCGGGATCTGGAATCTGATTCCGTCTTCGGGTGGAAGATATACCTAGAACATAACAAAGTTAGTAAAAGCACACCAGGCGAACCTGGAGAAGTCCATAGCCAAACCTCAAATCAGAAAAGGCAGTCACAAAAATTTAATAAAACACTAATAATAAACAAAGCTTAAACAGAAACCAAACTTCACCAATGCCAGGCACGTAGTGGCGTCAACCCCGGCAATTTTTTTTATTTTTTTATTTTTTTATTTCTGGGGTTGACGCCATTACGTGCCTGGCATTGGTGGAGTTTGGTTGGCTCCAGTGTTCTGTCTCGTAATTGGTGCAGTGTATTTTTCTTTTCATGTGCTTTGTTTGACTGCCTTCTCTGATTTCAGGTTTTACGGTACTATGGACTTCTCCAGGTTTTCCTGGTGTGTTTTTACTAACTTTGTTATGTTCTAGGTATATCTTCCACCTGAAGACTCGATCAGATTCCAGATCCCGAAATGTTCTGAATTTGTAATTTACTAATCAGTGATGGAAAATGTCCGCAATAATTTACTAAACAACGCAAACTCACCATCACCAACAATGAACTTTAATCAAAGAAGGAATAATACATTGCTGTGTTTGTTTGAGTGTAAAAATTGAGGTTACCGTACCAGTAGTATGCTATACCTAGTTGTAAAGATCAATAATATTAAGTCATAAATTAAAGCCTTTCTTAAACCATTCATGAGCAAAAAAGTAGGAATAGGCCCAATAGAAGTAAGGTAGGAATTGACTTGTGTAGAAACTTGCTCAAACTTTTGATAATGGTCACTAAAGAGAGTTAGATAGACAAAATGTATAAAGAAACCAAATTATGAATTGATTAGTAAACAAAGTTTATATGTTTATTTGAACTGCTTTCTATAATAGAAAACATAGGTTGTAGTATGAGTAATATGACAAATTTTGGTTCGTTTGTGAAGTCAAGCCATGAAATAGTGTACTTCATATTTAACCCTTTGTATGCCGCTGCGTCGTTTGCAGCGACGCAATGTAGTTGCACAACGATTAATTGCCAAGCATCGCTTACAGGGACTCTCAGTATTTTATACAGTGCTTTACATCCAGATGACGTACTGGCTTTAAATATACACTGGTTTGATACAAAGGCCTCCAGATATCAGTTTTGTCGCAAATTTGTTGCCTTTGGTCTGTTTATAAGTTTAGTCGTTGTCGATGTTATCTGACTGTTTGTTTGTTGTTAGTACTTGCGGAAAATACTGGTAAACAACATAAAGTATCGTTGATATTGTTATTTACTCATGTTTTAGGGTTTCTTTCTTCCTACTTATTAATGGGTAGTTAAAATGAGTGAAGAATCAATCTAAATGACTCAAGTGTCCTTAGGGAACTTGTTTTCAACGAACTTGAAAATAGTGTAGTGTCAATGAAAACAGTGTGTTGGTAGACACAAATTTTATTGTGTATTACATTTTTGTTCTATGGTTTGTGTATATTGTGAATGCATAATAGCAATGTTTACTGACGAATAAAAAATACTTATATTGCAAAGTTCTTCTTTGAAACACCAAACACTACGTGGTGTTTGGGGTTAAAAGAAGTCAATTAAAAGTTTTGCAATGAATCTATTAGAAACTGCTGTCTTCTTTGTTGAGAGACTTTACATTATGGGTATCTTCTTATAGTTTTTGTATTATTCATTAGTAAATAAAATGGCTCTTGTCATTGGCCAAGTGTTCAGCCAACTGTTCAATTTTGTCCATGTGTAATGCTTGATTAAAATTTATTAGCCTAGTTAGGAGATTAAAAATTCTTTACGGTAGTTTATTTGCTGTAAGGTTACTTAGAGTTTACAAATCCACCCACTTCATGAAAAAAATTAAAGTTTTAAATTTTGTTCAGTATGAAAAATGAACCACTTTAAATATCTATTCTTAGTAATTTCTCTGACTTCAAAGATAACTTGTTCATGGTTGATAACAAATTCTGTTTGTTTCTCTCTCTGTCATTTAGTTTCCTTTTGTATGACTCACATTGCATCAAATATGACCGACCGATAATGCTATCTACACTTAACTGGCGTGAACTGTGAAAACAAAGAGATTACTTGGTTTTCTTTTTGTAGACGGTCTATACCAAGAAATCCCATTAAGTCCACAGCTAACTTATTGAGGAGGAAATCAGTAATATTAGATTATTTGGACTAATTTAGCAACTGGTCAGTCATTCAGATAAAGCGGAGTCAGTTGTAAACAACGTTTCTGCCTTGTTTTACTACACAAACTTGCTTACTTTTATGTACCAATACTTAAGACCATCTGCAAAAACAATAGGCCTAACCGAATTTTTTTAAAGAGAGTAGGATTCTGTATTTTTATCGTTTTACTGAATTTTGTACTTCAGTATTTAATTAACTTGGATAATACACAATAGTGAACAAACTTATTGAAAGAAACACTTTAAGAAGTATAGAATTTGTTCAAACAAAGAAAATATGACAACGTGCTAGTGCTACGTATACATAATAAATTATTAAAAAGGTAAAACCCAGCACTTTTGTAGTAAAAATAAATTGGACGTGGATTCTGAAAAATTACACATTAGGCCTAATGCAAAAAATGGACGTTATTACTTGTGAACATTAAAGGTAAATTGAGTAAATAACAAATGCTGAATCTTGATAAAGATTCAATTTTTAAAATATTTTTTATTTTAAACATTTCGTCCATATTTGTCCGATTTCAGATTTAGCGAAACTAAAAAGTCATTACTCCATTCTATAACAAATTTAAAACTTTCCAAATGAGATTTTTAATTGTTTGAGTAGAATGACAATATTTTCCTTATTATTCTAAACTAGCCAAGAGTACGTCAAAAATGACGGGTAATTTTTATGATGATTATTCAAGAATGTGAAGTTTTTCTAAGTTTGAAAGGGTACAAAATTTATGAAAACCCTGGCGACATAATATCGAAACTTAAATATTTCCATTTACTTAGCAATGTGTCAAAATATATAAAAATATTATTTTATAAGCTAATAAATAGTTTATAATTGGCTACTCATATGGTTTTACAATAATATAGTAGGCATATACGGTAAATTAACAAAAACCAAAGTTAATAATAAAATGTTTTTCAATCTTCTTTTAATTTATTTCATACCAGTTGTTTTGCCAATTGTTAGCATAATTTTGCTGACTCAGAGTCCAATTTAATTTGCATGAATCTGGAATTTCTATATAATTTGCTTAACACCCGAGATTTACCATTCTGACCAAGATTTTTTTACTATATAAGATAGCATAAAATAAATTTCAGGAAGCATGATTCTAGCTTACTAATATTTATTTTTAATAAAGTAATTTTTTGAATGTAATGAACTATAAATGCTGTATGTTTTGCACTGTATGTGTTTTGCATCGATATCATATGTCTGACTTTGTCTATTGCCATGTACATGCTTAACGACAATAAAATTCTCATTTATTTATTTATGTTTTGGTCTGCTTTTCTTTGGCTACAATGGTACAATAAAGAAGAGAAGTAGCATCCGTTATTACTGTAATCATTGCAAACAAATCAAAAGTCAAGGTTCAATGATAATTTTGTTTTGACTCAAATGCCTGTTTATTAAAGTTTATTTTTATATAATGCATATATCTCGATATCTTTAGTTCGAGGGCTGCATAAAAAATAAATGCATATTAATGTACTGTATCACTAAATTAAAAAAAATTAAAAATAAAATGTTGTAATACATTTTTATTAATAACATTTCTTTAACTTTCTTAACTAAGTTGTTAGGTAATTTTTAAGTAATAATCTTAAATGTGGAATGCTTGTGCACAGAAAATGTTTTTGGGCTTGTAACATAGTCTGTTATTTAATTCTTTTAATTTGTCGAAGAGGTAGAAAATTTTATACCCAAAATCAATAGCTGCAAATTAACAAACAATTCTAAAAATTCTTGAAAAAATTAATAATTTACTTCAAGCTGTGCCTAAGACCTGATGGATAAAGTTCAGACACAATTTAAGTCCAAGGCTAATTCTTAAACAAGTATCTGTCATAGAAAAATATTTGAAATTGAAACATTTTACATTGAGTAGCCTATTAGATTCTGTTAATGTTGTGATTATGTGTTTTTGTAACACTGCAATACGAGTTAACATTGCAGGGACTGACGCAGTACATTGCAGTTACCTGATCCTGGTTCCTATTTTCGTTTCACTCAAATAAGTATCCATCATCGGAAATATTTGAAATTGAAATGTTTTACATTGAGTATTAAATTCTGATAATGTTGTGATTATGTGTTTTTGTAAAGCTAGGTTTACACGTGAGAGTTTTTTACTCTCGGAGAGTTTTTGCGAGTGATAAAACATCGTGTAAACAGTACTGTACTGAGGGTTAGCTCGCCGATACAATCTGAGAGTAACTAATTCTCTTTGAGAGCTGCGGGATCTTACGAGTTTAGACATGTGTAAATGGAAAATTTTCCTGTAATGTAAACATTTCTGTGAGAAACTTTCGTGAGAGTACCAATCTCTCCGAGATTTAAAAACTCTCATGTACAAACCTAGCTTGACCCTGCAATTACCAGTTGACAATATTGCAGGGACTGGACGTGGTACATTGCAGTTACCTGATCCTGGTTCATATTTTTGTATCAAACAAATGCATTTTATTAGAAGTCTATTTACAAATTGCACCTTTACAGTCAATTCTAGAATAATGTATGTTTACCTAAAAAATGCTTCCTTTTACATTTCAGGCTGGAAAAAACTTTCATGAGAAAACCCCGATGAAATTCATTGAAGGACTGATGGGAGTTCATCCCGATGCGAGTAAACCTGAACATAAGCTGGAGGTGAAGAAACACCTTCTGACAGCCAATGAAGTGATACCGGACACTTTTGACTCGAGGACTCGCTGGCCCAACTGTCCCACCATCCGGGAAATCCGGGATCAGGGATCGTGTGGCTCGTGCTGGGTGAGTGGTGGTTTGGGACATGTGTGGAAGTAGATCATGTAAAGTAGAATAAGAATAGAATATTTCACATATGAATCTCTAACCTTAATACATTAGAAGTCATTCACTTAGCCAGTTGCATGTGGGGAAAGATATCATCAGTGGACAGAAAATCATTGATTGTTTTTAAGTCAAATAAATCTTACGTTGCTACTAGTGACTGGTCTAAATAGACAAAAGACTAATAGACAAGATTCTTAATCATCATTTCAATGCACCTGTAAACACAAAATTAAATAACAAATAAATAAAAACATGATTTATTACCAGTTACAATACTGTGCCAACAGTTACAGTATGCACAAACTACAATTTAAATATTAGATACACCAAAGTTGGACTCAAATTAAAATAACTTATTAGCTGTTGAAACAACAATATATAGTAGAAAACATCAAAATAACTAAGACTTAATTAAAAAATACAGTTTTTTTTTTTTTTTTTTTTTTTTTTTAACACAACCCTGGGTTTGAAATAAATTATTCCAAATGTAATACATATTTATGATTTCTTTGTCATTATTATGATATTTATGACAACGGCTTAAAATATTTAATGATATTTTGGCTAGTTTTAGTGTTCAAACATACCACTATTTTCATCTATAAAATATCTCTCGTTTTAGGAAATTTCTGGATTTCTTTATCAAAATGAGTTTTAGTTATTTTATTAAATTTAGATGTATCTGTCTTGAATTCTTCAATATTTGGTGTGTTATGTACATATTCCTCACTGTTTGCATATCCCCCAAACAAGAATAAACCCACAGAGATTAAATCTGGAGTTCTAGGAGGCATTGTTCTTAGAAATTAAATATTTTAGGCGATAGACTAATTAGAAGGAGCATTAACCCTCTGAGATCTCCAGATCTGAGCCCTCTTGATCATTACCTCTGGGGATGATTAATGAGAAATTCATGTGGAAATCCACAAAATATTGGTAAACACAAAAGATCTCGAGATGAACATAATAAATTTGTAAGTGGAATAACAAGAGCCACTTTGAAAAAGATGGCCTGAAGTTAAGGAACGAGAGCTAGACGGTGTATAAATATTCAAAGTGATCTGTTAAATCTTGTGTTGGCTTTTAAAAGAAACACTATATACTTCAAAATAAACTCTTTAGGTCACATAGTATCTCAAATTTAACTTATCGGAATGAGAAATAAATTGTGGATCCAATAATGTAAAGCTAAACTAAACATACAGTGGAACCTCTATTAAATACCTGTTCACACTGGACATCCGCTGGACGGACCTTTGACTGAGTAGTTCAACTGATTGCCACTTCACACCAATAGCATCCGTCCAATGTACGGATGGAAGGTTATTTTTATATGTACACTTGAACGTAGCAAAACTAAACTTAAATAGCACAGCAAAACTTGTATCGTACCAGAAAGGATAAATAAGCTATAGGAGGCATTAAAAATTTTGATTCTTCTGTCAAATAACTCTAGTTCATCCAAATTTAATTCCATGTCAGGAATAAACTTTAAAACTATATGGATTTACAATTTCATAAATTTAACTCTGGCTAAGAATTAAAGAGTAGGCCAACTGGTTCGGGTTGTTTGATGATGACAATAATGGCTGGTGAATCAGTACTTATTATTGACCTTGGATTGGTTGGCTGGTAGCGCGATGGTCATGAATTCTGTACAACTTGAAGGTTGGGAATCAAGTCGTAGCAATAAAAGAATGTTAGGGGGTTTTCAATGAGCTGCTCCATAGTAAAAACTCAACTTCAGCAGCTGAAGGTGGCACTTTAAAGCCAGCACAAACTTGTGAGAACGGATACAAAACAGACCACGTACGGTAGTCAGCAACATATTATGGCCTTCTGTGCCATGGTTTGTTGCTGAGAGGAGTGACGCGCATGCGCAGATGAAAATGTCCACGCTGATGCGAGGCAAAAATCCCTCAAAACATCCATCCAGTGGATGGATTTTGTATGTCCGGTGCATGATTGAAATGTCATAATAAACCTGTTTATTAAGCAGTTATAAAAGCTTTTGGAAGATATTTAATCGTGTACAAGTGAACAATTATATCAACTCTTGCTCATTGATATTAAATTTACTCTTGTAACGGTGCAATTCGCGGTGGTGTTAAAATTGCACGCTACAGCCTCGGAATCGCTCAATCGGGTTAAATGTCCAGGGTTCTAAATTGATTTTGCAAATTAATATAATTTATTAGTGGGCTCAGACGTAAGGCAAATTGAACATCTAGTTCTCAAAGTAAATCCTTAGCTCATCATAGCCCTTGAATTTGGAAAAAAGTAATTTTAGATTCCCCGGTGAAGTTCTGATTAAAATAATAAAAACTAAAATAAGCCACGCGGCAAAATGAAATAAACGAATTCTTCGACTACGCAAGTATCAGGATTTCACCTTATAGATTTCGCCAATTAATAAAATCAGTTTTCTATTTAATTAACTAATTTAAAAATACAAATTTATTACCTAATACAATTAATAAAAGTCCAAAGGGTTTCCCAGGAGCTGTTTCGCCCCGGGCCTAACGCTGATAAAAGACAAGTTTTATTAATTAACCAATTATTTTATTC
Source organism: Neoaliturus tenellus (assembly GCA_030545055.2). Lineage (NCBI taxonomy): Eukaryota > Metazoa > Arthropoda > Insecta > Hemiptera > Cicadellidae > Neoaliturus > Neoaliturus tenellus. Next base: position 21,605,054 of record CM061536.1, on the reverse strand, counting down.
CCAGGGTTAGTTCACCCTGGGCCTACCATGGACTGGTGTAAATCGCTTCGAAAGGAAATCCGTTAAAATATTGACTCGCTCCGGTCAACCACGCGGTCTACCGGCTGACCAAAAACTCTAACAAAGAGTACGTAAAACGCTATTAAATCACTTCCTTGTACAAGTTATTTTAATTAAGTTAAATAAAAGCAAAATTATAATAACGAGTCGGAAACTATAATGTACTATGCTGACTTATACTATTACTAGGACCGTACCTGAACAATAACGCTTTGTCGGACGCCCGACGTTTGTTTAATTATTCTCGCTTATTAATCCTGAGGAGAGGAAGACGATGCGGCGGGCTGTGGACTGGTGGACCTTGCCGGCTACTCGCCTGGCGGTGGACTGACGACGGGCCTTGTCCCTCGAGTCAGGACGACGGCTGCCTCCCCACCACCGCCGCGCATGCGCGGCGCGGTCGGGCACCAAGTAAAACTCGGAACAGCTGATATTCCAACCGGGCGGCCAACGTCAGCTGATTCTCGGTGGCGTGCGAATTCAAACCGCCCGAACGCTCGCTTCAATTTAGACCCTTACACTCTTTCTTCACTCTTTCATTTACGACACATTAATAATAGCAAATTTCCATTTATACAGTGACGGATAACAGAGAGTGATGGTTTAAAGAGTGACAGTTCATCAAGGTTATACTGTAAAGAAATATTCAGTAGGCCTACAGTGTAAAAAGTCTACATTTTCATAGTAAGTGTACAATATCTGAAATTTTTATCTCTGATATGTCTGTCACATTTTCAATTCCGATTTCCAATTTAATTTCAATTTCAATTGTAGATTGTAGTCGAAACTCGTATAAAAATCATTGGTGTAGTTGTTGTTATTGGTGAATAGGCCTTGACCGAACTATTAAGCACGTCTGCCTCTAACGGGCATTTTGCGCAAGCCCCCAGAAGGACGGGATATCGAAGAAAGAGAAAGGGCGAGAGATGGGACAGCAGACGGCCGTTTGATCATTCAGTGGGCCGACTCCCGCCCTCCTGTGACAACTGATTTTCAGTCTCAAACAGGCGGTCTGTTCTGCCCTCTAAATGGCCAACCAACCAACTGTCCATTCATCTTCCACTGCTAAGGGTTGCCCATAGCTTTAGCCCAGTGTCTAGAACATTAATGGATGATGAAAGGAAGGGACATTGTCATAGTCAACAAAAGACTAACCACATCTTATGACAACTTCGCTTGCTGTACCCAAGGTCAACTTTGCAACATAAACCAGTATAGAGTTCTCCTGGGAAATCATTGGTGTTTAAATTTTGTTCATCATTATATTTGATTAATGATTTATGTTTTACCCATGACTACGTTTTAATAATAAAACCTACATCAACTTCTCTTGGAAAGCTGTATTTAATTTGTTTTAAATGTGAATATTGTCCATCAAGTTAAGGCCCTATAAAAACAAGTATAGTTAAATTAAACATGGAAGATATTTTTCTTTTCTTTTTCTTTATACCACTTCGAACCATCATTAGAGCTCATAACTTAACGTTCTGATCCCCAGGCTTTCGGCGCGGTGGAGTCCATGTCTGACCGCCAGTGCATCCACTCCAACGGCAACAGCTCATTCCACTACTCCGCCGAAGACCTCGTTTCTTGTTGTCACACCTGCGGATTCGGCTGCAACGGTGGGTTTCCGGGGATGGCGTGGCGCTACTGGGTCCACAGCGGCCTGGTCAGCGGAGGCAGCTACGGCTCAAAACAGGTCAATATATCAGCCACCCATAACAATAAAACAATTGTCATATTCAATTTGGCAGTGAAAAGGGTTGAAAACTGAGCTTCTTGCACGCTCCCAATCTTTGTAATTGGTTACATTCCTTTATTCTCAAAACAACCCTTCCTTTTTATGTGGTTGGACATTTCCACATCAACAACTTTTTATTTCAAAAAGATGATTTATTTAACATCCCACTAGTCAATGGAATAGAGATGTAGCTGGTAACAGTTGTCGCCAGAAAATTTGTCAGAAAAGTGTCAGAGGCAAGGCCGACTACACAACAGGCCGGACTGTTTGAACCCTTGACTTCACAGCATCAGATGGGCCAGCTGATATGATGGCAAAACTTCTAAAAATATCGCTTTCTCGATATACTGATGTTTTGAAAGAGTAAAATCAATTTCAATCAAACATCTTGGTAAAAAATTGATTTTTTGAAGATGTTTTTTCAATTTTTTAATTACCATATTGTATTTCCATTTTATTGTCGAATTACAACCTGGTTTTGGGGCTGTTTGGGACACGTTTGTTTCTTTAAAAAAATCAAGCATTTTAAATATCAATGCTAAAAATTTTAAAGTTTTTAATAAATAAACATAAACATGAACAGTACAAAAAACACGTAAACGCACGTACGCCCGGTTTGTTCACTTACCTTCACTATTTAATTGTTCCGTCGCAGCAGCTGGCTTGGAGACATTGTGGTCAAACTGTGCATTCGTGTGTCTATGTGTTTTTGTACTAATTGTTTTTTAATATGTGGTTATTTATTGAAACTTTTAATTTTCTAACAATTTGTCTAGGCCGATTTTTATATTGCTTAATGTTTTTGAATTGAAAAAATTACATAAACATGTCTCAAAACAGTGCCAAAACCAGGAATTGAACTGGAGACAATATGGTAATTTAAAACCATATTAAATAGTCAATTTGGGGCTATAATCAAGTATGAAATAAATTTTGACAAAAATTGAGTTTTCCATCAAAGCATTTTTTTTTTTTTTACAGGAAATAAAGTTATATCTAGTACCAATTAAAGAAAATTAAGGGCGGGTTCCGGAGTCTGGGGATATCTAACCTCAGACTAAAATCCAGTCCACACCAATTTTTTGTCAATGCCTGAAGAAATCGAGTTTTTGAGCTTTTAGATAACTGAACCCTAGGAATATTGCTAACCCAAGAGTTGACTCAGCCTAAAATAAAATCATAAAAAATTGTGTCAATGTCAACCGTGGTAAGGAAGCACACCAGGAAGTAGTGAAAGATAAGAAGCTATTTTTAGCTCCAGGAATAATTCGGTATTGATGCTGATGTTAATAGGATTTCAGAAAAATGTATAGGTACGTTTTAAATCTAGAACCAATAATTTTTTTCTGTGGAAAGAACTACTTTTATTCCATTTTTTTTTATTTCATTAAGTTGTCAATTTTGTAATATCTTCTAAAAAATTCAAATTTTGTCGAATAATAAACTTTTGTCAATCTACTATTTTATTAAATTTCTTTTTGAATTTAAGGGATGTATACCGTATGAAATCGCCCCTTGTGAACACCATGTGAATGGAACAAGGCCTCCTTGCTCTGAGGGCGGAAAGACGCCGAAATGCGAGAAGAAGTGTCAGCCCTCCTACAATGTTGAATATAAAAAGGACAAGCACTATGGTGAGTGTAGCTGTCGATTTAGTTGAATTTTCATTAATGTAAATTTGTTAACATGTAACCAATAGAACTAAACAACTAAACTACGTAGTTTAAGAAACTAACTAACTAGAACTAAACAAAGTTCACACATAATTGTGTGAACGCAATAAAGACATTCATACCTATTGTAAAATTAAAAGAATATTTAAGAATGGCAGTGGTTCAATAGTATTCAGGGAAGGATGGGACTAGTCGGCTTCAATGAGTACACTAATGCTAAAGTGTTCAAATTGAACGAATTAGCAGTTGAATCAAATGAGTCATGACTCAATTGTTGTGCAAATAGATTAGAAGCTGTTTGTTTAGTTTTGTTTGTGAACAGTGAGTCAACACTAGTCTTTGAGTCTTCAAAGGTTTGATTCACATGGTAAACTATCTTTTATGTTAAAATAATTTGTTATTTTGAGCGAGGTGTCAAATGCGACAAATCTCAGCTGGTACTCAATTATAACTTGATCATTATAACTTCATTTTTAAGTACTGTTTATAGTGTTAACAACGTGAATACACCCTATTCAAAAACTCTATTCTGCAAAGTCAAAAACTCATTTCTCAACCTAGCATATCTGAAGATCAGTATTTTTTACATAAATTATCAACAAACTTTCAATTGATAAATTATTTTCTTTGGGGAACATAGCCTGCAAAAGTGTGGAGGGAACAAAGAGCTTAACAGGGGAAACAAAAATATATCAAGTTTAACAACCCTGGATTGGAAGTCATAAGAGTTGTGCAGAATTTTCATATAATTTTCATCTCCTACCTTCCCCCTCCATCACTTGGGCAGCACTCAAAAGTTTTAATGTCTGTGCATTAAACAAGCACCGTTTTTTCTTTTTGTTTCTAGCCGAAACAAAAAACTTAAAATGATCTTATCGCACGGTTCTTTTATGGTTCTTTGTTAGAACGCAATCAGTTCACAAATCGAACATTGATGTGTCTATAACATGCATTGAAGAGAGGCAAGTATCAAAACTGTTTGGCAAGTATCAAAACTGTGAGGCAAATATCAAGTATAACTGTTTGCAACTGATTTTATACCTTTTAGACGGTGTGTAAAAATCATAGGCGTCATTTGGGGGGGGCAAGGGGGGGCAGTTGCCCCCCCAATAATTTCGGTGATTTTTTTAAAAAATTGGAAATTAAAATGTTAGGTTATGTAATATGATGGAATATTTGTATATAACAATTATAAACTTCTGAATCAGACTTAATACAAAATGTCTACTTTGTATTATTTACACAAAACTCTTAAATTGACTCATTTTGTAATCGTCATCTGTAGCAGGAAGTCCCATCTCATGTCTGTTGAGTTGTGGCTCCGGTCTACCTGCACGAACGACGTTACCGATTGCCGCCTCTCGGCCGTAGCGCTAGGCGAGTTCCGCGAGTTTGATGGCTGCAGAGGTTTACGGGAATCGTGTTTTAAAATTGATATATGATTGAAATATGATAGAGATTGACTCTTAACTTTTTTGTAAAAGTAGAAAGTGACGGATCTCGTCTTCTTTGGATTTAGAATTTTTATAAAGTTTATAATTTCAGTTATAACTGTCTAAAATCGTCTGTTTTTTCGAGGGGCAAGTTTTATAGATGCAGAGGTTTATGGGGATAGTGTTTTAAAACTAAACAATTAAGATAGAGATTGACTCTTAACTTTTTCTAAAAGTAAAAAGACGGATCTCTTCGGCTCTGTTTTTAGAATTTTTAAATACAATTTCTAATTTTAGCTATAACTGTCTAAAATAATCTGTTTTTCTCTATTTTTAACTTAAGTTTTCCATTAGTTTTAATAACACTACCAAAGTGAGATTAACAAAGTGTAAGAAAGGAAATTTAACACCATTATTCTTCTTTAATATGATACATTAGTTGTAGCTCTAGGGCTGCATTTAGCAAAAGATAACAGGGTTCTAAAACCCCTTTCATTTGCATCGAGAAAAACAGATGGTTTTAGACAATAGCTGAAATTAAAACTTTTATTTAAAAATTCTAAATACAGAGCCGAAGAGACCCGTCTCTTTAATTTTAGAAAAGTTAAGATCCAATCTCTATCTTAATTGGTTAGTTTTAAAACACGATCCCCGTAAACCTTAGCATCTATAAAACTTTTTGCCACTATAAAAACAGATGATTTTAGACAGTTATAACTGTAACTAGAAATTGTATTTAAAAATTCTAAAACCAGAGAAGACGAGATCCGTCTCTCTCCTTTAAGAAAAAGTTAAGAGTCAATCTCTATCTTAATTAGCTAACTTTAAAACACGATTCCCGTAAACCTCTGCACTGTCTGCAGAGATCAAACTCGCCTAGCGCTACGGACGCTAGGCGGCATTTGGTAATGTTGCGGCGTCGTCGTTCGGGATCAGGTAGACCGGAGCCTTGCCTTGGTTAAACATAACCTCTTTCGTGTGAAAAGGTAGATATAGTACTTTCGCTGATGTCCGATGTTTACATTTTACTGTTGTTAACTTGAAAATCAATCAATTTCCTTACTGATGGGTAATCAAATGGGAAAATTACAAACTTTATGGACTTGTATGTCCCCTCTTTTTAATGGACAATTTACCAATTCACTTTAGAAACAACTTCACGCCGAGCTCTATCCAATGGCACTAAAATCATTAAATCTATTGCAAATTGTGGGAGGAGTTTCTTGTACAAAAACCCGTATCACGTATTAAATATGTATAGATGTTTTTGTAAATCATTATTTATCTTTTTTTAATCACTTAGTAATTTTTTACCTTTCTTGTCCTCGATAACAATTTAATTTTTTTAGGTAATGTAATGGACAATATACCGTAGCTGTACTGAACCTAACCAACAATAGTTAAATGTTAAATGATCTTTTTTGTCCCTTATACGGCAGACTGCAAAGGTGCTGTGTAAAAAACTAATTTTTGATAAAGAAAAAACAATGTGGTTTACCATACAAACCTATGGAGTTTTAGTCTATGTATCCGACTGTAAAACTTTAGAGTTGTAAATGATATACAATAAAAATAACTAAATAGTTATAAAATGATGTTTTTTGTATTTTAACGTTTTAGTATACTCGTACATTAACCAATTAAATCCATTAAATTTCTTAAGGTGTTTTACATCACAGTAACCACTGGCAGTTCCAGAAGAATAATGACTTTCTACAAATAGAAACATGTTATATAATCAAATTTTACATGCATTGGGGTATTGTTTTAATGGGTTTGTGAGATTATATTATAAGTTCACATTTTATGGACAGCTTAGTGTCACAATGTAATCTTAATTAGCTTTTATTGGCAGTTTTTAGCGAAATTTAAGAGGTTTGGCGTATTTGTGGGAAGGGGGGAGGGGGTATGACCTTATGAAAATCTTGCCCCCCCAATCAGAATGCTGAAATGACGCCTATGGTAAAAATAGTTAAATGACATGAATAAAACACCAGTTTGAAATTTGATTTTTGAATCGGGTGATTCAAATTAATCAATTTACAAAATGGGCCGTACTCCCCGTTACCAGTTGAAGCAGGTAGCACTGAAACGGCGGATTTACCTGAGTAACCGGGAACATTGTCTTATCACTGCCACTCAAGTACTCTTTTACTTTTAATTCAACAGTAGAAGCTTAGCTATCAACATTATTAGAGTGGCCTAGTGTTATTGAGGAACGTTTCAAGCTAACCTAAGGTAGGATTTGTCCGAGCAGAGAGGCGAAGAACTTGGCTATAACTGGCTTTTAGAACAGAAATGTAACGGTACTCAGATAACGCTGGTCCTTCTACTTGTTGCTGTCAGTAGATCCGTCTCTAGCTAATTATCGGTTTTTAGTTGTTTGTATACTAGATTTTTTGCTTGACATCGTCTACAGTTACACTGCAATAATTTTACTATTAACGAATAATATATGAAATTAATCTTTTCATCCCATCTTATTCCATTATTATTTATTTTTTAAACTTGTTTAAACAATTTTTATTTAATTTTTAACCTGTTACCTAAAGTTTGCTTAACCCTTTCAGTGCTAAAAAAAATATTAGATAACTTTTGAAAAGTGCTGGGGTGGCCAAGGGGGCAGAGGCGAATGCATGAGATAAAAAAAAAATATTTAACCCAAAAGTGCTAGACAACAATATTTTATATCTCGATCGTATAGATAATCAAATGGAATCATCGATGTTTCGAAATAACAATCGAGACAACCGATATGCCTGTTTAAGTTCGCCGTATCGATATCGACGGCACAATGGTATATCATTGCTTTGCACTTTTTGGATGAAAGGCGTGGCACAATATATCGTTGCTATAGCATTTCTCGGGAAAAAGACGATGAACGATATATTGTTCCATACCACTGAAATAGTTATGAAACAAAAACTTTGTATTTATTTCCTTCTTTTTATATCTTTTCACTAAATTTAAGAAATTAATGTTATGTCCTGTGGTAAAGAATGCAACCTGATATAAATAAATGTGTAGTTAAAAAAAATATTCAAATAATTTTGGCAATTATTTGTACCTAAAATAGAATTAGAACCTCAAAGACTTCAAATAAATGCAGTGATTTTTATAGCTCTTTGTATTACAGAAACTTTGATGGTCTGTGATCCAATTTTTTTTTTTAAATTAAATTACAGGAAAGAGTGCATACAGTGTTGACAGTGATGTGCAGCAAATTCAGGTGGAAATCATGAGGAATGGACCGGTGGAGGGAGCCTTCTCTGTCTACGAAGACTTTGTTCAGTACAAATCAGGTAACTTAGTGCAACTGACTTTATATTAATAATGTCATCAATTTAATTAATAACAATTAAGGCAGTGGCCGTAGCTCAGTGGTGGAGCTCAAGATTATCACCCATCGGTCCGGGTTCAAATCCTGGCTTGGGAGATAATGGAGGTAAAAGTTTGATTTTTTCCCATAAGAATAACTTGGGGCTAAATCTCAAATCCATTGTCTCTGTAAATTTTCCATTCAACTAAAAAGGCCTAGCATAAAAATGCCTTAGCTTCTTCTTATAAACACAAAAATTTTTAGTTTTGTCATAAATTATTTTATTTTTCCATAAATTGTTAAATATGGGGTAGATTATTTTAAATGTGTAGAAAACTAAAACTAATTAAGTGAAAATCTGTAATTAATGATAAAATATTATTTAAAATGAGGTTATAAGACATTTTTATGCTTGGACAGTTACGTTAAAGGTAAAAGTTTCAGTGTTATTGAGTATGAAAATTTGCTCCATGTTATTCCTCATTAACAGCCGTACCATAATAATAATTATTTTATTATTTATAGCAATGTAAATTTGTTATAAAGTATCTTGAAAATCAAGGAATTTTTTTATCCAAATTTATATTTGATACTTTTTTAGGTTAGGATTTGCCGAGATTTACTTTTTCACACCTTATGTTTTTGGGAAAGAGCGAATGTGATTTGTAAAAATCAACTATAAAAAACCAATCCCATTTGAACAATTTTATTGTTCCTCAACCATAGAAATTTTAGGTTCCACCTGATTGATTCTTTTTACACTGTTGATAACATGTTCTAACTTGTCTGGTCTCGCCTTGCAGGTGTGTACAAACACGTGGCTGGCAAGATGCTGGGCGGACACGCCATCCGCATCCTCGGCTGGGGTGAGGAGAACGGCAACCCGTACTGGCTGGTCGCCAACTCTTGGAACTCGGACTGGGGCGACCACGGGTAAATATCTGGACGAGCGAACCTTTCACATAACAATTACATGTGACACATTCATGCACCGGATGTCTTACTGGTCACGAAAAGTAGGGTATTTTGGGGGGTCGGGAAAAACTTATTTCACAAATAAATAATCATAAATAAATAAGATATTATTTTATGGCATTTTACAAAAATATCGGTGGTGAGACTAGGTTTTTGGTCGGTAATGTTCAGAAAAGTGGTCTTAAAAAGCCAGAAACTTCATTTGTAAAATTTTGTTGACACCCTGATGTGGTGAACAGTAACTATGGAATAAAAAAAATTGAATGTCCATTATTAGTCACACTTAATATGGCTTTAACTAAAGGCCAAGTACCTCAAACATAGGTGAGCTAAATAGTGTAGTATTAAAATTATTAAGAACCTCACTTGTATGTTAGGCATTGATATAGACTGTTAACTTATCCCAAATCAGATGTAAATAAGCATAAGGAATCCATCAGTTGGAATATGAAGTACATTTTCTTCACCAGTTTAATTCAATGAGAAATTTCACATAAAATGTTTGTAGCAAATTTGTGGAAAAAGAAGTATAAAAAGAATCATGTATGAAGTGTTTACTAAGATGGGTTTCAGAGCCCCGACATAATCACCAAAGAGATTGAGACATTTGTCATATCTGTGGACAAGGTTTTCAATACCCTCTTCGAAGAAAGTTACTGCCAGCCAGGAATTCCATATTCAGAGCAAAATTTCAACATCAAAATTCCAAAAAGTTCAAAATTAATTAACCCATTGGCTAACAAGCCCGAGTATACTCGGGGCGGCCGTGAGTGGCCCGGACGTGCGAACCCGAGTATACTCGTGATCATAGGCGTCATTTGGGGGGGGCAAGGGGGGGCAGTTGCCCCCCCAATAATTTCGGTGATTTTTATTTTTATTTGAAATTAAAATGCTAGGTTATGTAATATGGTGAAATATTTTGATATAACAATTATAAACTTCTGAATCAGACTTTAACAAAATGTCTACTTTGAATTATTTACGTAAAACTCTTAAATTGATTCATTCTGCAATCGTCATCTTTGGCAGGAAGTCCCATCTAGCATTATAACCATAGTTCATTAGAGTTCCCGCTACAGAAAGAGCGCCAATGTGAGAATTAGCGCAGCTTAGCGGCAGACAGCAGTATCAGTTTAATTCAAAAGGCGCATGCGCGGGTCTGGAAGCTGGACAACAACAACGTCAAGTAAATGAGACAGTTGAGTTGATTGTATGTATATCTGTGTGTCACGAAGTTTTAATTTTTTTCTTAATGTATTGTAAAAACACCATCGGTCAAGAAAGGTTGTATCATCGATTTAAACAATCAATTAGAAGGCTATAATTAATTCAAAGATAGTCTTCAATCATTGGGTTCATGGTTATCGCTTTTAAAAACAAAGTGAAACGGACAATGTTAAGGTGATGTTCTCCATGATTTTCTTCTGGAGGACGTTTTATACGTTATTTATAATTTCCTCATAGCTTTTTGGACATTCCGTTGTTTTTCTATAGTCCCTCGGCCAAAACTTTTCATTTGAGACCACTCAGTGTTAGTTCTATAATTTGTGAAACGCCCACAACTTTGTTCTAAATATCTTCCGCATGGGGTCCACCTGAGCCCGAATGCCGCCTCGCGGTCGCGGCCGTAGCGCTAGGCAAGTTTTGGCTGCAGAGGTTTACGGGAACCGTGTTTTAAAATTAACCAATTAAGGTAAGAGATTGTCTCTTAGCTTTTTCTAAAAGTTAAGAGACGGATCTCGTCTTCTCTGGTTTTAGAATCTTTTAATAAAGTTTCTAATTTCACCTACAACTGTCTAAAATTATCTGTTTTTCTCTATGCAAATGCATGGGTTTTTTTGTGTTATCTTTTGCTAAATGAAGTCTAGACCTATAACTAAGGTGTCATATTAAAGAAGAATGACGGTGCTAAATTTCCTCTGTTACACTTTGGAAATTGTTGCATCAAAACCAGTTAAAAATCGAGAAAAACTGATAATTTTTTACGGTTATAGCTGAATTTATAAATTTTATTAAAAAATTCTAAAACCAGAGAAAACAAGATATGTCTTTCTACTTTTAGAAAAAAATTAAAGCAAATATTCATCTTAATTATTTAATTTTAAAACACGATTCACGTAAACCTCTACAGCCATCAAACTCGCCTAGCGCTACGGCCGCGTTTCGATTCGTTAACGTCGTTAGGGCTCAGGTAGAGCGGAGCCTTGCCTTGGTTAAACATAACCTCTTTTGTGTGAAAAAGTATATAATGTAGTACTTTCGCTGATGTCCGATGTTTATACTTTACACTTATTTACTTGAAAATCATAAATTACGAACCGAACTTTAAGGACTTGTAGGTCCCTTCTTTTTAAATGGATGATTTACCAATTTACTTTAGAAACAACTTCACGCCGAGCTCTATCCAATGGCACTAAAATCATTAAAATCTCTTGAAAACTGCGGGAGGAGTTCCTTGTACAAAAACCCGTATCACGTATTAAATATGAATAGATGTTTTTGTAAATCATTACTTATCTTTTTTTGATACTTCGTTATTTTTTATACTCTTCTTGTCCTCAATAGCAATTTAGGTACAGTAATGTACGGCAATGTATACCGTGGCTGTACTGATACTAACCAACAATAGTTAAATTATATTTTTGTCCATTAGACGGCAGACTGCAAAGGTGCTTTGTCAAAAAATAATTTTTGATAAAGATATTACAATCTGTTTTACCATATGTATACCTATGGAGTTTTAGTCTATGTATCCGACTGTAAAATTTTTGAGTTGTGTAAGTAATATACAATAAAAATGACTAATTTGTGATAAAAAAAGATTTTTTGTATTTTTATTTCAACAATTTGGCATCCATTAACCAATTAAATTCCTTGAATCTCATAAGGTGTTTTACATCACAGTAACCACTGGCAGTTTCCAGAGAATAATGACCTTCTACATATAGAAACATGTAATATAATCAAATTTTACATGCATTAGGTTATGGTTTTCATGGGTTTGTGAGATATTATTATAAGTTCACAGTTTATGGACAGCTTAGTGACACAATGTAAACTTATAATTAGTTTTTATCGACAGTTTTTAGCGAAATTTAGATGTTTGGCATATTTGTAGGAAGGGGGAGGGGGTATGACCTTATGAAAATCTTGCCCCCCCAATCAGAATGCTGAAATGACGCCTATGCTCGTGATTGCGTAATGATGTAAATAAAATATAGGTGCTCCATTATTATCGTGATTTGTTAAGACTAGAAGTGTTTATACACTTTATTAAACATAATATATAGTGTATCAACTAGTTTTAATCTTTTATTTACGTGTTGACTTAATACAATACTGCATATCAAATCAGCTGATCAGCTGGCGATGTTTAACACAGCGCGCCATTACGTTGTTGTTTACATCGGTGTTTTGCCGTAACCTAAAACTTGTGATCAATGTATTTGTGTGTTGATATTTCGACTAAATGAGTAATTTTCAGGATCGTATCTCACTACTATTGTTTGAAAGTGATTCTGAGGTTGATTTAGATGATAATGAAAACTGTGACGACGAATTATGAATTATATAGTGGGAGTTTTCTTTTACTTTGGCGCAATTTTTCTTTGTATGCAAACTTGTTAAGTGAACCAATAAAACATTCTTTACATATTTTTATTCCAATAAGAATTTAATTTGGAGGTATAATTGTTTTACTGTGTAATTTTGAGGAATTTTCTACCTAGGAATGCTCCGTCTACAAATATAGGTAAAACGCCAAAAAAGGATGATTTTGGAAAAAATTTTATATCCAAGTCAAATGTACATATATTGGAGTAATTTTTTATTTTCACGTAAAAAAATAAATAATCAACTAATATATAATCATTTTTGGGCTGAAATATTTTTTTTTAGTTCTACATGCAATACGCTTTCAAAAATTATCTTTTTTTATATAGAACTATGTGTACATAGTAATATATATAAAGTACTTACCATGTATATACTATGACAAAAGTAATATTTTCTTAAAGATTAATAATTTCTTAAAAAATTAGTGAAAAAATCATGAAAATTGAGCAACAATTGTTGCTACAGTGATAGTTTTAATAAAAGTATTTATTTTTGTCTTGTTTCTATGGAAATTAAGGGGCTTGTCAGGTGTCTAATGTCAAGGAAGCCAATGGGTTAAAAAAAAATTATAAAAACTAAAAATAATTAACAATTTTGTAGAAAAGGCATTAATGGTGAATATGTGGTTTTCTTTAACAATTCTGTCAATTTGTTGAACCAGGTCATTTGAAACGACCATTTGAAACAACCTGGTTCAACGAGTTGACACAATTGTTAAAGAAAACGACAGATTCACCATTACTGCTTTTTCTACAAAACTTTTGAATTTTGTTTTTTTTTTTTACTTTTTTGGTTCTTTTTTACTTTTTTTTGAATTTTTTGTTGGAATTTTTGCTCTGAATACGGAATTCTTGGGCGGCGGCAACTTCCTTTGAAGAGTATATTGAAAACCTTGTCCACAGATTTGACTAATGTCTCAATCTCTTTGGTGATTATGTTGAAAAATATCCTTTAGTGTACCAATATTTTGGTACTAAAATTATTGTTTTACATGAACATGCCTTTTATTTCTAGCCCATCGGAGGTTAAAAAAACTGGCCCTTGTAATTTCAATGTTTTAATTGTTTGTCAAGTGATATATCTAATGCTAACACATAGTAGAGAAGTCAATATGGAGAAAATGCATTGCGTTTAGTTGTTAAATAAATCCGGGCTATTTAAAAACAGTACAGGTTATAACAAAATACTTGGGTTTTTTAGTTAGCTCAACCAAAGTATTGTTGCAGATATTACAAGATGAAATTTCTATCGCTTTACTAAAACTTTAAGAGTCATCTTCACCAGGGGTGCCCATCCCCCCCAAAGGCCATGGCGTGAATCCCCCCCAAAAATAAATATCTTCATTGTAAAGAGCTCTCCCTTCCACCACATTGTAACTTTAATTATATCAGTTTGTGGGATATAATAACAATTAAATATTAAGCAGCATTGACAAATGTTACCGATTAAATCAAATTTCGACCCAACTTTCTTTATTAAAAAAATAAAAATGGTGACTTAAACTATTTTACTCAGCAGGGATAATGTCAAAAACCTCATTCAGATATGTATTGATTTTGGGTTTATTGAACTTCTTGCCTTGAATTTACAGCAAATATAACAGATCACATCGAAAAATGTATGAAATTGTGTCTGACTAAGGCCTATATCAAGTTTAATTTCTTTCTATTTTCTTTTCATAAAAAAATGTAAATAAATATAAAAAAGAAATGGTTTGGTAGTAGGCCATATATATAGCCATATCAAAGCCATTTTTTGTACTGTAACAGGGTTTGCACAGTTTTCTCTACAAAAGGTTAACTTTAATATGATCTACATTTGGAGCTATGCATGCATCTGACTCCTAAAACGTTGCTTCCTCCTTCTTTGTATCAATCAAAATATAGTTCAACATTTTATTAAAACATAGGCTAAAATACAATATAGGTTACGACTATATTTTATGTTATTAATTAGTTGGCTTTCCTTGTGTCTCTTTGTGATGTTAAACATTTATATTTTAAATTTTATGTATGACAAGATATCAAGTTGAAACTTAAGATACTAACTTAAATATTTTAGCAACTGAAATCATTTATGTTTCTCCAAGAAAAAGAATTTTATGCTTTGAAATTTCCTAAATTTTAACCAATATTATAAATTACTACCGATATTTTAATTTAAGACGACAACAAAGCTAACTATTTTTTGCTTCATTTCTAAATTATTCACTTCCAAAACTCAGAAATCGCCGGGAATTATAATTTCATATAAAGGCATGGAATCATATACAGGAAAAAACTTAGTACCGGTATTTCACATACATTATTTTATCCTTTTTAAAATTAATGTTTGTGTAAAATTATTACTTAAAGTTTGTCTATTTTAAGAGTAATCATTCATTTTGAACCATACGGTACTTCAGATTATAATCTATATATTAATACGCAAGCATGTTTCATTTCCACCTTTTTTCTCAGCTCGTGTGCATCGTAGGAGAAATCCGCGCATACCGTTAGATAGGTATTGTGCTGTAGATGAGCAGAATCACATTCTAATTCACATCGGACCACAGGGCTACGCCCCACAGGCTTTCAAAGTTCCAATGTTAATCTAATGGAGAAAGGAAAATTGAATGAATCATAAGACAGCTGTTGCAAAACAAATGCTAGAAAATTATTAAGGACAGATGTTTTAGTTCTAAAATGATTTTAAGCTTCTTGGGTCCAGATCAACTGAAATTTTGATCAAATTTCGATCAGGAGGCGATCTCTAGTAGAAGTATAATACACTAACCTTAAAATAAAACTTGTTCATTCCTAGGATATTATTTTCAGGCCAAATAATCAAACAGAATTCAAGGGTTGAGGGGATTAGTCCTTTTAAAAAACAACAGATTTCCCCTTGATTCATTGTTAACATTTTACAAAACAGTCAGGTTGCCACTGATCGTATGGTTGCAAAGTTATAGAGCAACATGATAATCAATTTTGGGAATTTTAATCTTGCACCGTGCAAAGTTGGACCATACAAATTTTTTTGTGGTTTAAATAACTAAGTACCAGGTTAACCGGGCCTTGCTCGTTGATTTTAATTCACTTTTAATGTAGTGCCATGGTAATGAAGCTATTAAATGTACACCAACAATCAACTATACCTCTTCATAGTTAACAGCTGTTTTAAAAAGACTGCTTAACATGTATGTTCCTCTATTTTTGTTTACCTTTCGTTGTTATTTCGTTACCAAAATAGCAACCCATAAGACTAATGTTAAAAATTACGATTTTTAAACTTAAATTTAGACCAAATTTGATTTTTCCTGGGGTTGAGACAGTCTCTAAACTTATTTTTGGGCCAAAACACTCTTAAATGCAAAGTTTAAGCAAAATCTAACCGCTAGATTTTGAGATCGTGGGACACACATCCTTTCAGACATTGCTTGTATTATAATATAGCATAAGTAATTCAATTAAGGGTTCTGCTTTTTTGTAATTTACACTGTAGTTATAATTTCAATATACCCCCGTCGCAGCAGACCTGCGTACTCAGCGAATTTCCAAATTAGTAGTATTAATTATGACCAGATAAACCTGAAAACCAAAAATCATCACAAGCTCATAAATAGGGAAATAAATGTCTATCTCCTTATGATAAATGTAGGGAAAGAGTATGCAGGTATGCTGCCATGGGGAACACTAAAAGTAGGTTTTTAGCATTAAAAAAAATTATTTTGACCATATGAAGCAGTATACTAAATTTCATCAATATCTGTCCATCGCTAAAGGAGTTTGCCTATTCTCCATATGATTAACATGGGAAAAGAGTATGCAGGTTTGCTGCCATGATAAGCATAAAAACCAAGATTTTTACTATAAATGGATGAATCTCAACCAAATGAAGCTGAATACCAAGTTTCATCCAAAAACATTGGTTAATAAGTGAAATATTAACACATCCTTATTCTC
This sequence comes from Neoaliturus tenellus, assembly GCA_030545055.2. Taxonomy (NCBI): domain Eukaryota; kingdom Metazoa; phylum Arthropoda; class Insecta; order Hemiptera; family Cicadellidae; genus Neoaliturus; species Neoaliturus tenellus. The sequence continues at coordinate 21,588,294 of CM061536.1, read as the reverse complement.
CATAAGATTAACATTGGAGCCTCAAAATACAACGTACTGTCTTTAGACTTTGTAATATCTCGGTAACCAATGGAGATAGAGCAAAGCTTCAAAATGCTAAATTGTGTGTTTTTTTGAGCTAAATCCAATGGTCAAAATAAAAATTTGAAATTTTTAAAAATTACATATGAAAAATGCAAAAAACCCATTTTTGGGGTACAAAACCCCCCAAAACTACCCCTTCCGGTAGGTCGATATGTCTGGTTTACGAACTCATCCGAATAAACGTAGGATTACACATCTCTACCAAATTTGGTGTCGATCGGACCGTTTTTACGAGAGTTATCGTGCCTAGGGACACATACATATATATATATATACATATATATATACATATATATATACATATATATATAAAAATTTTAATGACTATTATTTTTGGTCTCTGGGCACCTAAAAACGAAAAAGTAACATGGTCCCGGGCTTAGGTCTTACCATGAGACCTACGGTAATAGCTTATTCCCTATGGGAAATTCGCTAATACACTAACCTTAAAATAAAACTTGTTCATTCCTAGGATATTATTTTCAGGCCAAATAATCAAACAGAATTCAAGGGTTGAGGGGATTAGTCCTTTTAAAAAACAACAGATTTCCCCTTGATTCATTGTTAACATTTTACAAAACAGTCAGGTTGCCACTGATCGTATGGTTGCAAAGTTATAGAGCAACATGATAATCAATTTTGGGAATTTTAATCTTGCACCGTGCAAAGTTGGACCATACAAATTTTTTTGTGGTTTAAATAACTAAGTACCAGGTTAACCGGGCCTTGCTCGTTGATTTTAATTCACTTTTAATGTAGTGCCATGGTAATGAAGCTATTAAATGTACACCAACAATCAACTATACCTCTTCATAGTTAACAGCTGTTTTAAAAAGACTGCTTAACATGTATGTTCCTCTATTTTTGTTTACCTTTCGTTGTTATTTCGTTACCAAAATAGCAACCCATAAGACTAATGTTAAAAATTACGATTTTTAAACTTAAATTTAGACCAAATTTGATTTTTCCTGGGGTTGAGACAGTCTCTAAACTTATTTTTGGGCCAAAACACTCTTAAATGCAAAGTTTAAGCAAAATCTAACCGCTAGATTTTGAGATCGTGGGACACACATCCTTTCAGACATTGCTTGTATTATAATATAGCATAAGTAATTCAATTAAGGGTTCTGCTTTTTTGTAATTTACACTGTAGTTATAATTTCAATATTTAGTCAACATGCTTTTATTCTCTTCTATAGGCTAAACATGGAAATGTGATTTCCCTTTAATCTTCCCCCAAATCCAAAAAAATCTTTAAATCACATATTTCCCCCCCCCAAATCCACCCCCAAATTTTGGGACAATGGCACAAACTGTGCCATCAATCCCTCCTGTGGGCTCCCCTGTAAAGACACTGAAAACACCTCCGCATCCCCCTGTTTCGGCCAGTGTATTTGAATATTATTTATCTTAAAAAATGTTTTCTTGTAGATTAAGGTTGGATCTAGGGCCCTCTTACCTGATATATCAGTAAAAATAAATTGAATTGGCCAATAAAATCTTAATAGTAAGGAAAATTTACTTACTCGTCGACATCATTGAGAGTATTTTCATATTTTCAAACTTACAAGTTAGAGAGTTTTAATGGAACTATTATACTAGGTACATGAATACATTCTTTCAAAGAAATCGATTGAAAAACAGCATCCAATAAAACAGAGGAATAAAATGCTACGTTTTGCCCAAAAGTTGTATGGTTAAAATAGCCAACTATGCTACTAGTTTTAAGGTGAAGCTAACTCTTAAATAACCAAGTTGAATGATAATGCATGGGGCAATAACATTGTGTCTGTACAGGACTGTAGCCCAGTGACAGGCCAATATTGTGACTCACATGACTGGTAGTGTTTTCAATCGGTATTTTCATTGAGTGATTTTTTCTTCATAAGTTATGATTCACAAAAACAAATTTAACTCAGCTTACATGATATTTTCAAAACCACATTGTGCCTTCACTGCAACTTTCAGCCCACTGACATATTGGCAGCAATGGGGGCCCACCACTGTAAATACTTCTGCGCAATATGAAATGTTTGGCCTCAAGGTAAATGTAAATAAAATTATCTTATCCTCAAGTTTAAATGTTTAGATGAAAAACGTGATACTAAAATAATTATGCTATTTATTTGTTATGTTTTGTATTCTTATGATTTTTTTGTATTATGTTTTGTTGAACAGATACTTTAAGATTCTCCGAGGGTCAGACGAGTGTGGCATCGAAAGTCAGATCAACGCAGGAATTCCCAAGTAAAAGGGCCATATTTTTATTGACAGATTATAGTTTTTTATCAGATTAATAATCAATTTTACTATAACTGTACATTAAAAATAAGTCTCTCATGCCAAATGTTAATACTATGTGTTAGTTGAACATAGAGCAAGTTTTTTATCAATTATGCTGTGATTACTCTATTGTTTTCATAATGTGTGTGTTTTGTAATTTAATATGCATGTGTACAAGATTAAAGTGTGTTATAAAATAAATCTGATTTTCTTATTTCTCCACTCTACTTATAAAATTGTTAGTCGTGTCTTCTAGAATAAGGAGGACCATTTGAGGATCATCTTTGGAGGTACCAGCAGGGAAGTTGCACTCCTGAAATAGGAGAGGATGTAGTCTGGGTTGTATGTAACCAAAAAACACGGTTTTACAGTTTCATTTAAATTTTGATCATACTTGATAGCTGTAACACCTGCCATTTATTCTTTTCTTTTGATAATAGTACCAGGTTAGCCGAGCCTTGCTCTTTGCTTTTAATTTACTTTTGATAAAGTGTCATGATAATAAAACTATTAGATTTCCACCAACGACCAAATTCATGTCTTCACAGTTAACAGCTGTTTCAGTAAGACTGCTATACATTGGTCGGGTTCACGTTCATCCACCGCAACCGGGATTCGGTGGATTTCTTTAGCGGTTAGCAAAAAAGGCACGTGAACGTCAACAATCAAAATCCCGGTGGGTTCTAAGATGGCAGCAAAATGACGTCACAAGGTTCCACCGGGATTGATCATGTGACCATTGGAATTTGTCACGTGATTATCTAAATCCCGGTTGCGGTGGATGCGGTGGATGAACGTGAACCCGACCATTAATGTCCCTTTATTTTTGTATCCCTTTTGTTGTTATTTCGTTACCAAAATAGCAACCCATTAGACCAATGTGAAAATTTCGATTTTTAAACTTAAATTTAGACCAAATTAGATTTTTTCTGGGATTGAGGCCATTTCTAAACTTATTTTTGTTCCAAAACACTCATCTAATGTGATGTTTAAGCAAAATCTACCCGCTAGATTTTGATATCGTGGAACACACATCCCTTCAGACAGTGCTCGTATTATAGGATAGGATTAATAGAAAATACATCACATAAATTTCTTAAGATCAGAGAAATAACTCAAAGGAAATGATTTTGGATGATCTTCCTGACAACCAGGACGGTAGAGTCTCATGAGGTCGTTCCACCTCATGGGCTCTAGAAGTTGCCATCTTTGTTAAGTTTGCTTCCAAAGAAGAAATAATGATGTCTTTGTAGTTAATCTTGCATCAGAACAGATAAAAATATTTAGGTTTTTCCTATCTACGACTTTCATTCCCTTCTTTTTGTTAAATGAGAAGTTCAAGACACTAACATTAATCTCCACCTTATCATCAGTGAAGAAAGATGCATATGCCTGGTGGGTGTAATTGCCTTATCCATTGGTCAGAAGACGCAAGCAATTGGAGCATTGAGTTTAAACATAAACATGCTCTATGTATATTTTCATACAAAAATTAAATTAGCAATTTTTATTTTAATAAAAACTGGGCTTTTGCCTCTGAAACATAATAAGATGGCACACAACAATGTTTATTTATTTTTATCTAATCTCAGTCAAATTAAAAAATTAATATTTTTAGATAGGAAAAAGCTACAAAGTACAAAATAAAGCATCACAGCAGCCCTACAGAAATCATTGCAGGTGCCAAAGTTTCGGTGGCACCTCTTCAATGCATGACTATCTCTTATATTCCCATGGAATTAAGAAAATATATTTATTCAGAATAATGTTTTTAATGAGCTACATTTGATATAGAAACTACTTTCTAATCATACAATCAGAAAAAATTAACCATTTTCCAAGTTGAGTTAAAAGTTCTGTAGGAATAAATTCAAGATACAAATACTTTGTCAGACACTTTTATTTGTTGTTGCCATGTTGTTTAATTTTTATTTACATATACCGGGTGTCCCATAATAGTCCCCCCCCTGGTTAAATTTTTGAACGGCTGTATATATTCAAACGAACTTCGATACACGTTACTAGGGTAATGTAAAGTACTTTTTGGTGGTATTTTTTAAATTTACCCCCACCCCCCCAAATAGGGATTGCTGAGGGTAACTCAAAATTTTTAAATATCAACCCTCAATTTTTATGTTATTTTTGGATTCTACACGTGTTTTTGAGACTCTTATATTCTTTGACATTTTTCTCTAAACTTAACGGTTAGGGAGATACAGCCAATGGAAGGTAATTTTTCGTCCCATAAGAATAACATGGGATAAACTATATTGCCTGTATAGCTCCTGAAAAAATTTAGTCAAATAAAAAATACTCAAGTATAAAAATGCCTTATAATTATGTTTTAAGAACATTTCACTCATAAAATTGTCATTCACGCATAACTAATTTTAATTTCCAATATGGCGGACAAATAATAAAATTTGTAAAAATTTGATGTTTGTATTATGAAAAAACATCTTAAAACATAATTTTAAGACATTTTTATACCTGAGTATTTTTTATTTGACTGAATTCAAAGTTCAGGAGATATATTCAATTAAAGTTTGCCCCATGTTATTCTTTTGGGACTAAAAGTGACCTTCCATTGGCTGCTCCCTAACCTTTAAGTCTAGAGAAAAATGTCAAAGAATAAAAGAGTCTCAAAAACACGTGAAGAATCCAAAAATAACATAATAATTAAGGGTATGTATTTAATTTTTTTTTAGTTACCCCCCCAGCAATTCCTATTTGAGGGTTGGGGGTGTATTTCAAAATACCACCAAAAAGTACTTTACATTACCCTACCAAATGTGCATCGAAGTTCTTTTGAAAATACAGTGTGAATTGAAAATTGAAAATTCCCGGAACTTACTCTTAAATGTCTTACTCTTTTAAGCTATTATCACTTTTTTATCCCTTACGGGAGACGGCCCACGAGGAGTCAGACAAAATTCTTGAATAGCAGCAATAGGTCGAGTTTGGTATTAAATTAAAGGTCGTACTTAGCAGATTACAATGCCGCAAACTAGACTTCAAACGGATGGCCGAGACAGAAATGGCAGGCAAACAAAGATTCCATTAAAATCATATGGGTAAAACTTAAAAATGCAATAACTTTCTTAGTACTCAACCTTTTGACGTCGGGTTTGTGGCTTATTACTCCAAATGCAAAGACGTTTAAAATTATGTATGATGTGTTAAGGGCCAAAGCAAATTTCTGTAAGACTTCCAAGAGGGACATCCCTTTAAAGGGTGTGTAAAATGAAACTTCTTTTGCCCATGTCACATCATGCACCATTTTAAACGTCTTTGCATTTGGCGTAATAAGCCACAAGTCCGACATTAAAAGGTTGAGTATTAAGAAAGTTATTGCATTTTTAAATTTTACCCATATGATTTTAATGAAAACTTTGTTTGCCGGCCATTTTTGTCTCGGTCATTTGTTTGAAGTCTAGTTTCCGGCATTAATACCAATGTATACAGAACCGAATAAGTAGGGACATCCTTATGGGGAAGTGAGAACGCCGCCCTGAAACACAGATAGCACCACCAAGATGGTAAGGATTATGCTGATTGGTTGAATGGAAACAGATGACTAGAATAATTTTACAGAGGTTTGTTATTGTTTTGATTTTTTGTAAACAAATATGCTCATTTTGACATTTGAGAGGTAGAAAGAGCGCTTCCTGTGACAGTAAGGAGAAGTAATCCTAATATCAGTGTTTTATTTTCCTCTGATTTTCGGGGGCAAAACTAAAATTTTTAACATGGGATGTCCCTACTTATTTGGTTCTGTATACATTGTTAATACTCTGCTAAGTAAGACCTTTAATTTAATACCAAACTCAACCTATGCTGCTATTTAAGAATTTTGATTGACTCCTCGTGGGCCGTCCCCCTTAAGGAGTAAAAAACTGACAATAGCTTAAAAGAGTAGACATTTATGCATAGGCGTCATTTGAGGGGGGCAAGGGGGGGCAGTTGCCCCCCCAATAATTTCGGTGATATATATTTTTTTTAATTTGAAATTAAAATTTTAGGTTATGTAATATGGTGAAATATTTGTATATAACAATTATACACTTCTGAATCAGACTCAACATAACAAAATGTCTACTTTGTATTATTTACAGAAAACTCTTAAATTGACTCATTCTGCAATCGTCATCTGCAGCAGAAAGTCCCATCTCACGTCTGTTGAGGCTCCGGTCTACCTGCACGAACGACGTTACCGAATGCCGCCACTCGGCCGTAGCGCTAGGCGGGTTCCGCGAGTTTGATGGCTGCAGAGGTTTACGGGAATCGTGTTTAAAAATTAACAAATTATGATAGAGATTGACTCTTAACTTTTTGTAAAAGTAGAAAGACGGATCTCGTCTTCTCTGGTTTTAGAATTTTTTTTATAAAATTTATAATTTCAGTTATAACTATCTAAAATCGTCTGTTTTTTATAGGGGCAAGTTTTAAAGATGCAGAGGTTTACGGGGATCGTGTTTTAAAACTAACCAATTAAGATAGAGATTGGCTCTTAACTTTTCCTAAAAGTAAAAAAGACGGCTCTCGTCGGCTCTGTTTTTAGAATTTTTAAATACAATTTCTAATTTTAGCTATAACTGTCTAAATCATCTGTTTTTCTAGATTTTTAACTTAATTTTTCCATTAGTTTTTATAACACTACCAAAGTGAGATTACCAAAGTGTAAGAAAGGAAATTTAGCACCGTTATTTTTCTTTTATATGACACATTCGTTGTAGCTCTAGGCTGCATTTAGCAAAAGATAACAGGGTTCTAAAAACCCTTGCATTTGCATAGAAAAACATATGATTTTAAGACAGTTAGGCCTATAGCTGAAATTAAAAATTTTATTTAAAAATTCTAAAAACAGAGCCGAAGAGACCCGTCTCTTTAATTTTAGAAAAGTTAGGAACCAATCTCTATCTTAATTGGTTAGTTTTAAAACACGATCCCCGTAAACCTCTGCATCTATAAAACTTTTTGCCACTAAAAACAGATGATTTTAGACAGTTATAACTGAAACTAGAAATTGTATTTACAAATTCTAAAACCAGAGAAGACGATAGACTGGAGCCTTGCCTTGTTTAAACATAAGCTCTTTCGTGTGAAAAGGTAGATATAGTGCCTTCGCTGATGTCCTACTGATGTTTACACTGTTGTTTACTTGAAAGTCAATCAATTTTTTTACTGATGGGTAATCAAATGGGAAAATTACAAACTTTAAGGACTTGTAGGTCCCCTCTTTTTAATGGACAATTTACCAATTCACTTTAGAAACCACTTCACGCCGAGCTCTATCCAATGACACTAAAATCATTAAAATATATTGCAAATTGTGGGAGGAGTTTCTTGTACAAAAACCTGTATCACGTATTAAATATGTATAGATGATTTTGTAAATCATTATTTCTCTTTTTATAATCACTTAGTAATTTTTTACCTCTCTTGTCCTCAATAACAATTAAATTTTTTTAGGTAATGTAATGGGCAATATACCGTAGCTATACTGATCCTAACCAACAGTAGTTAAATGATTGTTTTGTCCCTTTTACGGCAGACTGCAAAGGTGCTTTGTCAAAAACTAATTTGTGATAAAGATAAAACAATGTGTTTTACCATACAAACCTATGGAGTTTTTGTCTATGTATCCGACTGTATAACTTTAGAGTTGTAAATAATAGACAATAAAAATAACTAAATAGTTATAAAATAATGTTTTTTATTTTAACGATTTAGTATCCATTAACTAATAAAATCCATTAAATTTCTTAAGGTGTTTTACATCACAGTAACCACTGGCAGTTCCAGAAGAATAATGACTTTCTAAAAAAAAAAAAAAAAAACATGTTAACTTATATAATCAAATTTTACATGCATTAGGGTATTGTTTTCATGGGTTTGTGAGATTATATTATAAGTTCATATTTTATGGACAGCTCAGTGTCACAGTGTAAACTTAATTAGCTTTTATTGACAGTTTTTAGCGAAATTTAAGATGTTTGGCGTATTTGTGGGAAGGGGGGAGGGGGTATGACCTTATGAAAATCTTGCCCCCCCAATCAGAATGCTGAAATGACGAATATGCATTTATGGTTATTATTGATATACTAAGTCATATTACTTTATATATAATGGTAAAAAGAAATATTTCACCGTTCCAGGACTTTTCAATCACACTGTATACAGTCGTTCAAAAATTAACCATGGGGGGGGCTATTATGGGACACCCGGTTATTAAGAGTCATCTTCACCCCTGGGCCACTAGTCCATTGTTGCGCAGTCGGCAATGTTAATCATACGGCTTTTATGCTAAAACATGGTTTTGTATTCCCCTGGACGCCGTTTTTCAACCGATTTTCTTGAAAGTTGAATATTAGGTTTCTCATACCTCGAAATTTTGAAAATTTTACTAAATTTTGAAATATCAACTAAGGAAAATCGAGTTACTTTGCAACGTCACAGAGAGTAATATTAGTTAAATTTTCAAAATTCCGAGGTATGAGGAACCTAAAATAACTATTCAACTAAACACTTACCAAAATTCAAGAAAATCGGTTGAAAAACGGCGTCCGAAACAGGGGAATACAATACCATGTTTTAGCATAAAATCCGTATGATTAACATTGCCGACTGCGCAACAATGGGTTACTGGCCCAGGGGTGAAGATGACTCTTAATGAATTGCTGATTAGAAATAATTTTGAGCAATGCCAATTAGAATTTAGAAAATATAGTCCTAATAAAACGCCCAGGGCTCAGAACCCAACCGTAACTACAGAATAACGATCAGTTGGAAGTGTTGGGTGTGTTCATCCTTGCCCTCGAAAAAGGTTTTGGAATTTTCATAGGATGGAGATTTAAAAGGTTTGATTAATTAAGTTATCGTTCGCGAGTAGATAACCCCGTAGGCCTCACCCAAATATAAGAATATATTTGAGTTACGGCTCTATGAGCCGTTTTATATTAAATGAGTAATATATTGAGCAGATCGAAATCAACGTCTTAAAATAAACTGGACTACATTTTATCAAAGCACAGTCAAAATTTAATTTTATGTTAATCTGAAGTCACAAAAGGATTTGCTTGTAAGAGCGCAAACCATTATATTAATAAACAAATAATAGATAGGTAAATCAGTTGTAAGAATCGTTCTAAAACTGCCCCAAGAAACGTTGTATAATATCAGATTTTGTTTTTGTTGGTACAGAATGATATGTGTTTTACAATATGTGTTGGTATAAAGTGGTTGGTGTAAAACCAGCTGTTGTCAACATTTTTGTTGACGTAACATATGATCACAACAAACAGTTCCTAACAACAAAATTCCTATTAGCTAGTTTATTTAGTTGTATTTTCTCTCTATCAATCACAACCACGACCTATTCAGTCACATTGACGAAACCGAGTGGCTCTATCAATAGGCCTAGAGGGAAGTCACTATCACTCCTATTAGTCTCCCAAAACTCCAATAGACCCTTCTACAATTAATTGGAGATTTCGTTAACAGATTCACTGCTCGTTTCACAGACTTTAATACTTATATATCTTATATTTATTTAGTTCTGATAAGGATAACAATTTGAATTGTGTTTTTAATTGTTTACCCTGAAGCAAAATATTACATGGTTTAAGACTTAGGCCACATTTTCACTCTTATAGTACTTTGTTTTAGAAAAAATAAAACAAATTGCTTAGAATCCACTTATTTTTCAAGAGCAACAACTTTATCACAATTTTTACAAGTATCTACTATTACATTTCATACTAAAAATGTGCCAAATTTAATTATTATTCTAATTTATTATATTTAATTTTTACTAATTTACATCGTAAAAATGCGTACTGGATCAAAATATATAACAAAAACATTAAAAAACCTATATCCACCATTTTTAAAAAATCGCCCATTAGGTTTTGCAAAGCAACAAGAAGTGGTGGATAGAATTTCTCCGATAATTGCATTGCGCAAATTTATCAATCAAAAACTTAGTTAGTTTTGTTTCAAAAGTGTTATGTAATTAATTGATGTGTGGATATGCATTCTTTTGGATTGTTGTAGCCAACCTTTAAGACATTACGACATAAAATTATCAATAGCAAAAACAAAATACGGCAAATAGTATTCATTATATAAATTAACCTTAAAAAATTATGCTATTCTGTGCAAACAATCGAATGCTTGAAGTTCATCCCTTCGCCGATGGATGGAGCGCAGATCAGCAGTGCACGTAGTTGCAGTCAGCTCCGCGAGGGTGCAGCACTGTTCTTTATGATCAGCAGTGCACGTAGTTGCAGCCAGCTCCGCGAGGGTGCAGCACTGTTCTCTATGATCAGCAGTGCACTTAGTTGCCGCCAGCTCCGCGAGGGTGCAGCACTGTTCTCTATGATCAGCAGTGCACGTAGTTGCCGCCAGTTCCGCGAGGGTGCAGCACTGTTCTCTATGATCAGCAGTGCACGTAGTTGCAGCCAGTTCCGCGAGGCTGCAGCACTGCACATACACTTTCTTTATATATTTTAATTGATTAAATAAAATGCCTTTTTATGATCGTAAGTTGTTTTGAAAATACAATTGACTTTCTTGTTATGATTAATTTTAAATTATAAGCTCGCTCATTATTAAAGAAATATCATCTTTGGATGGCTTAAAAAAATACTTTTTCGTCAATAAAATTGCAAAACAGAAAATACAAATAAAGTAGTACTTAATACAAACATTGAATATTCGAAACCATAAACACCGATTGTTCAATCTTAAAATAAAAATTAAACTATAATACTATTTTAAGCAGGTCGAAATCGCAGCCTAAAAGGTGCGTTGTCACTGGTGCGACTGCAACGATAATCGTTGAACAATAGTCGTTGGACGATAATCGTAGAGGGCCTGCTGAGCATTGTCTTCAATGGTGCCGTTGTCACTGACGCGACTGCCGCCAGAGTCGCTGACTACAATCGTACGGGTCTGCCCCTGGAGCAGGCATAATCGCAATCGTTGGACGATTTTTCTAGTTTGTACTTCTAGAGAAGTAATACTTACTCTGTGGTTTGAGTGGGTCTATTGACACTTGATTGGATTTAAAGAGACTAAGTGTATTTGATAATTATTTTATCGGAGTTTATATTTGACATCAGGTTTACATTTTTCTTCACATTACTTTTACTTATCATTTTGAACACCAGACAAAACATATGTGTCTGCTTTTTTTAAACTTAGCAATCCCGGTGCTTTTTTTTAAATGAGCAATCCCGGTTATGAATTTATTTTCCCTTATTCACCCTTTCCTCCTTGGCTGGTCTTAAACATTATGAAATATTCTAGAACTTTTTTCCTATTAAACCATTTTTGTTTTATAAGGATTCTAAAAAATTATTGCCTTACAAAAATTAAATAAGGATAAAAAAAGATATCTTATCTTAACGTAAGAGCTAACTTTTAATCTCCCGAGATTGGATATGGAATGTAGTTTGAAGACATCTTTATAAGGGCCTCATTGATTAAACTAGACACAACCATAAACTGAAGTTTTCTAAGTCTAAAGAAGTCGGAAAACATTCTTTCTTCAGCTTGCAAATGATTTTTTATTAATATTTTAAAGTACCCTCTTTTGTTCTACTTGTATACATGGTATGTTTGTTAAGTCGTGGTGCACTTAGCATTTCAAAAATTGCTTCATCTTCTAAATGTTTAATTTAATAACTCAGTATCCGTTTCCTTAAACTCACCATTAACTACTTATAACTTAGCAACAGTCAAACAGCCACTAAACGAATGCATAATAATCGCATCAGTGACAATGACCACCGCAACGATCATCTCCGAGCGATAATCGTAACGCACCTTAAAAAGGTGCGTTGTCACTGGTGCGACTGCAACGATAATCGTTGAACGATTATCGTTGGACGATTATCGCTCGGCGATGATCGTTGTAGTGGTCATTGTCATTGATGCGATTATTATGCATTCGTTTAGTTGCTATTTGACTTTTGCCAAGTGAAGTACTGAATGGTGAGTTTAAGGAAACGGATACTGAGTTATTTGTTAATTAAACATTTAGATGATTAAACATTTGATGATGGCTTTTCGCGGACTCTTTTTCGTATTTCCAGGTTCATTTTTAATCCGAACGAAATATATTTACCGGGTGTCCATAAAGTCTTGCCCTGATAAAGAAACCGAAAAGTATGTAAACAATTGGTGGTAAGATAATATTTGATATTCAATTTAAAACAGTGTTTTCTTAAGTGCCTAACACTTCTATGTGCCTTGCTTTATCTGTAAAAATTCTAAGTGACTTTTTCATTAGTTTATTTGTATTAATAACAGTCATTTATTCAAATTTAAAAAATATAACATCATACCCTATAATGACTATTTGCCAGATGTGGCTGAAGAAACCCAAACCAAGAAATATAGGCTACTAAAGTAACCAATTCAACTGAACATTGAACACATTTTGACGATTGAACAAAAAAATAAGTTAATAGCAGCAACAAAGTTATATACAGGGTGTCCCTGAACTCTCTACCAACTTTTTCAGGTATTATTCCTGGGCCATAGACAAGTCAAAATATCATATTCAAAATTTCGAAAACTCAAAAGTTACTCGTATAGCGGCCATTTTGTTTTTTACACTAAATAATTTTTATTTCCGTAATGGATCATTGTATTAAGTTAATATTTGGCATGAACCTTCATTAAAATCCATGGTTTTAGCCCCTGTGCTGTGGTTGTAATATCTATATATTAATACGCAAGCATGTTTCATTTCCTCCTTTTTTCTCAGCTCGTGTGCATCGTAGGAGAAATCCGCGCATACCATTAGAAAGGTATTGTCCTGTAGATGAGCAGAATCACATTCTAATTCACATCGGACACCAGGGCTACGCCCCACAGGCTTTCAAAGTTCCAATGTTAATCTTATGGAGAAAGGATAATTGATTGAATCATTAGACATCTGTTGTAAAAACAACTGCTAGAAAAACAGGAAGAACAGATGTTTCAGTTATAAAATGTTTTTATACTTCTTGGGTCCAGATCAACTGAAAGTTTGATCGAATTTCGATCAGGAGGCGATCTCTAGTAAGAATTATTACTTACTGTAAACCGTCGACAGCTCAATTGAATAGTATCCAAATCAGGACATGTTTCGACGCTACTGCGTCATCATCAGCTGGTTAAAAATGTGAAGATGTTGACCCGAAGGCTCCGTCATAATTATTAAAACACAACACAGTACATTGACACGGACACGAAAATAAATAAACGACACATACACGGTAACACTCAAAGAACAGGCCTGTCTACGAAAACATGATCACGCACGGCGCGGGCGGACAGACATCTCTGTCTGTCCGCATAGTCTGTCAGACGCGGGAGTCTGTCCGCCCGCGCCGTGCGTGATCATGTTTTCGTAGACAGGCCTGTTCTTTGAGTGTTACCGTGTATGTGTCGTTTATTTATTTTCGTGTCCGTGTCAATGTACTGTGTTGTGTTTTAATAATTATGACGGAGCCTTCGGGTCAACATCTTCACATTTTTAACCAGCTGATGATGACGCAGTAGCGTCGAAACATGTCCTGATTTGGATACTATTCAATTGAGCTGTCGACGGTTTACAGTAAGTAATAATTCTTACATGAACCTTCATCATAGTAATACCCATTTTCAAGAAAAAATTTATTTTTTTTTTCTAATGTGTATTTTCAAAATGGCGGCCATTTAAAAATTTTACACAAAAATATCTCAAAATCGGTAAATTTTATAAAAATTTTACAAGACACAAAAAAGTAGACAAATTTAATTATCTAATTAATGGTATCAAGTTTGTAAGGATCTGACAACAAATAACTGAGTTATTGATATTTTTCAATTAAAATTACCTTAATTTGCATTAATTACAATGCAAAATCAATGTTTTTATGAATAAAAATCTCAATAACTCCGTTATTTGTTGTCAGATCCTTACAAACTTGGCACCATTGGTTAGATAATTAAATTTGTCAACTTTTTTGTGTCTAGTAAAATTTTTATAAAATTTACCGGTTTTGAGATATTTTAGTTTTAAGTATTAAAATGGCCGCCATTTTGAAAAATACACATTGGAAAAAATAACTTTTTTCTTGAAAATGGGTATTGCTATGATGAAGGGGCATGCCAAATATTAACTTAATACAATGATCCATTATGGAAATAAAAATTATTTTTTGTAAAAAACAAAATGGCGGCTATACGAGTAACTATTGAGTTTTCGAAATTTTGAATATGATATTTTGACTTGTCTATGGCCCAGGAATAATATCTGAAAAAGTTGGTACATAGAGAGTTCAGGGACACCCTGTATTAATCTTAAACGTGAAGCTGTTGTAAGCATAACTAAAAGAGAATGGTTTACTTGAGTGATAATTGTTTAAGAATAGAAATGTGGTTTTACTTTCATAACATGTTGAATATGCCATACTGTGATGCTGGTGCTATCATATTAAATTTAAATATAATTCCTCATACCTTTTAGTTAATGTGAATAAGGGTTTATATTAATGGTTAATGATTTATTAATATTTTTCTAAATTATAAATTTTGTTAGAATCCACACAGTTTTGCTATCAGTCGCCACGCGCCGACTTTAAGATAAATACATCCTGTGGGTCATGCTAGTGTCCTCTGACTGGGTCCACCAATGAAACGCTTTCTTTTCAAGGACTTACCAAATATGGTCATGAAGATTCGCCATGGATTGGAGGGGGCAATCCGCGGATCCTTAGTTTTAGCGAACAATAAATTATTATTCCCTCCTTGGTCTTGGCGACAGCAACATCTCTAAGTTTCAATGTAAGTAGCTTGTAGCCCCAACCAAGCCAATGAGACCTTAAGTCTTTTAATTGTTTATTCTTGAATTTACTAAATTCATTTTAAATATGAAGTTTCTTTTCAATTTATTTTACTAATCTGAATATCCCAGGACCCACTCGTGTACTCTTAGTCTTTATCTGATGTTGGACTTGTGTCTGTGTTAAAGTTTAACTGCAAAATATAATCCATTATTGCTTGTTTTGATGTAATTATTTGACCTTGATAAACCCGAAACTATTTGAACGCAGTGGCCTAGGTGGCCAGCATGACAATACAATAAAAAGAAAACCTGAAATGAATATTTTACCTGACGTTGTTTTCTATTTATTTAATGAAAAGTGGAAACTAAGTAGACTTAGACCGAATAAAATCTTTTATTTTAATCAATTTCATAGTCAAAAACTATCCTCCAAGTTTTCCAAAAATTATCTTTTTCACTGCGTCACCCCTTTCTTTTTGCTTTCTCGCCATGTCGTCCTCGATTCCTTTGGTGTACCCGGGGGGGCAGGGGACCGTCCTGAACGCGCCGTGGCCCCCACTCAGGCACCAGCCGTGCGTGTACGCGTGGCACGCTCCCCCGCAGCCGATCACGCAGTGGCCGTTGCACCACCACATTTTGTCGTCTGCAACCGCTGTCAACATTAGTGCAAAATCTCATGAAAATGTTCTTTGCAAGTAACACACATTTTTAATATTGTGTCCAGTCAATGTCGTACGAGACCGGGAATGTAAGATAACTAAATTAGGTGGTAGTCACGGTAAGGCCTAAGACCGGGACCGTGATAGCTTTTCGTTTTGAAGTCTCTAAAATAAAAAAAAATATGGTAAATTCAAATTTATATTTATGTAACAATGAGCAATATGTTTGTGTCCATTTAGACGGTAACTTTTGAAGTAAGACTTTTATTTTCATGAAATTTAGTAGGCCTATGGAGGTGAAAGGCAGCGTTCTTCAGATTATGTTTAAAAATAAGAGTTATTAGACCTTAAGTACGATTTTTATGGGGTTTCAAAGGAGTCTAAAAAGGGGGTGTTTGGCTTGTTCCAACTAAAAGAAGTTTTGAAATTCTACAATTTTAACAAAAATCGCTTCAAAGGTGTCAAAAACTAAACATTTATTTTATAATTAATTTTGAATTTTATCTACCTTTGGAACTAAAGAAATAAAAACCTACGTTCCACATGTTATTCTTAAATATGTGCCATTAAACGGTAATAATATATTTACTTACTACACCCATACGCCGGCAAAACAACATGCTCATTCCCATTGGGTTTATGGGAAAAATGGGAAAATAAAAAAAAAAACATTTACCAGATATTGATATAATATGGTATGCACCTTTACTAAAGTAGTAATTGACCTATATATGCTTATAAAATCCCTAATCAATGCAGTAATATATTCACATAACCTAAAAGAAAAATGAAATTATAGGCTAGTTTTATTCTATTTAAACTGAACAATTTTAAAGTTGGTGGATAAAAATTTAATACATAGCTTTTTGTTAAACTGTTAAGCACTGTACTTAAAGTTACTTAACAACGTAAATCAGATAATCAATCGAAAGGTAAAAGCAATTTTAAAAGTACATTTTGTATATGTTTCGCACCATCTGCCTAGCGCTCGTTTCCGTCGCGTATCAGTAGTGTGTTTTGGTCACTTTTAAAACCGACCACGTGCCCACCGAGCCACGTGACGCGGCAGCTGGCGCCAGCTGCCATGTCACATAGCTTCCGGTGGGGGTTAGAGGGTATATATGAGATGCTGTAGTTATATTTTATGCCATATAGGTTGGGGTGGAGATGGCGATAGTGTTGGCGTTAGGGTGAAGTGAATTTGCGCATAAAATTAAAATTAAAAGTTAGTTCAAAATTGAAATTCGTCGGTGTTAACGAAACTCTAACAGTTGAAGAAAAATTAAGAGTTAGTTCAAAATTGAAATTCAAACTTATAAATGAGATGTGGAAAATATGTCAAGGTCATCCAGAGTAAGTTTTAAAAAATTCTATCCAACTATCACCAGAAATAGTTTTAAGTTGAAGTAGTTGGTGATAGCGGGATAATTGATTCGTGCCATGGGAGAGGTGTTTCTCGTTTGAAAGTTGGCGATCGAATGAGAAGCGCCGCCTAGGGAGAGGGCTTATAAAATGGCAACCTTCCCCCCACCACCCCTTCCCCCACTCCTTTAGACCAATAACCGGTAGCCGACTCTATGTGGTAAAAACTGAACCAGACATGGCGGCCGCCATGGATAATTCTAACCTCAAACCTTAGTTTTGCATTGGTGAGCATGCGCCACCACTAGTCCTTTACCTTTCTTTTATATTTTTAAAACCGAACAGATGTCCGGGCAGCTGCCCCTATGGGCAGATGTTCGGGCAGGTGTTGGGGGCAGAAATGTTAAAATATTGGGGTGGAGATGGCAATAGCATTGGCGGTCGGTTGAACTGAATTTGCGAATAAAGTAACTAGGGTTGAACTAAAAGTGTACATAAATTAAAAGTTAGTTGAAAACTGAAATTTGACGGTGTTAACAAAACTCTTAATAGTTGAACAAAACTAAAAGTTAGTTTAAAACTGAAATTCAAATTTATAAATAGGATCTGGAAAGTATGTCAAGGTCATCCAGAGTAAGTTTTAAAAAAGCCTACCCAACTACCACCAGAAATAGTTCTAAGTTGAACTAGTTGGTGATAGTAGGATAGGTTGAAGTAACTTTTGAATTTTATTAGTGAACATACAATTAATGTGCAACAGCAGAGTTTAAACAAGTTGAACTTTTGTGATGAATTACAGAGTTGTAAATGCAAACACCGACGACGATGAGAAGGTAAATGCAGAGTCCCCAGATGATGTATTTGAAAAGCTTGAACAAATGTAACATTTCGAGTTGGTTTTCCTGTTCCATTTCCAATCGTTTAATTTCCAATTTCAATTTATCCTCTTCAATTCTAGTTACGAAGGGAACTTCATCCATCATATCCATCATGATTGTGTTAGTGTTTGAAATTTTAGTGATGTTGATAGTTCAGAAGTCGAAGACGGAATGAGAAGTGAAAGGGAGAAATGTTAGTTAAATAAAGAAGTGGTGGGGGGAAGACGTTGCTCTTAATTATTACCATCAGTAGTGTCAGATGGTGCAGGAGTTAGATTTAGTAAACTGTCTTCGTCAGAACTTTCAACCTTATCACAAATAGGACAATCGTATGTTATTTCCAAATTCATTTTGATGGTTGTAAAATTATCTACAAGTTCTTGTAAAATATTAAAAATGTCTTGTAACTCTTCTTTAGAGTTTATTTCAAAACTAGAATTCATTCGGGCCAATGGAGAGTTGTTCATTGTTGGAGAGTCGGTGATGGAATGAGGATCGGCGCATAGGGAGGGGGCTTATATAATGGTGACCTTGAGCAGGCGTCTAAGGAGGGGGGCTGTCTAGGGAGGGGGCTTTTATATAGGGAACCTTGAGCTTATGATTGAATAAAACGTTTAGTTCTTCTTCTTCGTCTTTTAATTCAATTATTTGAACCGAAGTAGTTGTTTCATCTTCTTCACTTGATGAAGAAAACAATTCACCAGGATTTAAATATTGAACTACAATTCTGAACCATCTTATAGGATATTCGTCAATGACAGAAAGTAAGTTTTGAAACAATTCTTCCATCTCCTCCCTGTCAGTTATTATATGTTCAAATTTGATAAATTTGTTTTCCATGTTGTTAGTTAGAGTGTTGGAAGTGGAATGATTTAATATTATATAAAAATTAGAACTAGTGGTGGGGGAAATCTCAAGGTCATCCAAATGAAGTTTTAAAAAAGAGTGTAAAACTGAAATTACACATTTGATGGTTCAATAGGATCAGAAGACCAATCTGATCTATATTTGCACGCATTTATAATGCATGTACAAAAGTCTTCTTTATAATATGCATCGCACTTTTGACAATTGAGAAGTTTTTCTGGATGAAATTTGATACATCTCTGGGGACAGCAAGTGTGGAAGTATCTTGATTTATAAATCTTGAAGGTTCGCAGTTCTGGTGGCGGTAGTTGTTTTGTCTTGCATTTGCAGTAACAGGATCCGAAGAATTCACATTTTGTACAAGCTAACCCATCCACCATCCATATTCCTACATCAGCACATTTTTGTTCACAACAGTAACGAGGTTCGTATTTGTTATTGTGTTTTTCCATGTTGACGCTGTCGAGTCCAGTGAAAGAATAAGAGTGTATAGTGTTGAATAGCAAGTTTTATGTACTGTGAAAAGTGGTGGGGGTAATTTCAAGGTCATCCAAACGGAGTTTTAAAAAATTATCCCTTACTAATGTAAGGAATGTTGATACTTAAGAAGTTTGTTTCTCTTTGTTTTCTTCAGACTTTTTATCTTTCTCAGCTTTAGCCATAGCAACTAGTTCTTCTATTGATAGTGGATGTACTTCAGGAAATTTCAAAATTAATTTAGCTTGGTATCCTTCTTTAGCTAATACATCTATATCTTTAGTCATTTGTTCAACAGTGTTGTAATCTTTTCCATAGATTTTTCCATCAAGTTGAATCATCATTCTGTACAACATTTTCTTGAATAGGTCTTGTCGTGGTGAGAGCTGAGAAGCGAATGATTATTTATCCAAGTATCACATCCTTTTTATTAACTCACATTTAACATGTGATTTTTTAGTTGTAGTTTTGTTTGCCAAAAGTTATTCAACATTGGTAATACTTTTGAAACTTGATGTTATGTTGACCAGTCGGCGATGAAGAAGTTGTAGGTTGTGTAGAAATAAATATTTCATCATCGCAATATTTTGTTTTAGTGAACATCCTTGTATTAGTAGCACTAACATCAACAGTTAAATGATAACCACCGGTAAGTAAAACTCGCATTTCGTTGGTTAAATCTTCGAGTTGTTCAAAAGTTGTAATGGTGTTGGTATCGTAAGATGCACACTTGACCTTTAGAGACATGTTGCAGTTTTTATATTAAGCAATAGAGTGTGCGAGATGTGTACGGTACGAAAGGTAGTCGTAGACTGATGAATTTCACAAGTAGATTTTCGCTTTTATAATCACACAAAACTGGGTCAAGGTCATCCTGTGGAATTTTTAAAAAA
Source organism: Neoaliturus tenellus (assembly GCA_030545055.2). Lineage (NCBI taxonomy): Eukaryota > Metazoa > Arthropoda > Insecta > Hemiptera > Cicadellidae > Neoaliturus > Neoaliturus tenellus. The sequence goes on along the minus strand of CM061536.1, from coordinate 21,567,968 downwards.
AGCAACATATTGCAATGTACAAAGACATCACAATATGTTGCTTCTTTTAATTTTTTGTTTTTTCTTTATATCATATTTATTGAAAAACAATTACAAACAAAATAGTTACAATGTTATGTACAAACTAATCAGTAGTAGGTGTTACATGAATAGTTAGTTCAGTTGAGTTGTTTCCACTTGGTCCATGCGAAACCAAATAGAGTGCGCCGGGTTGAGTTACACGAAGATCTTCATTTTGAAGAAGTTGTACGAAGCGTCTTGGTAGGAAGATCTGAAATTTTGGTTCGTCACCAATTGTATATGGTGCCTCGCTCAATGTGCAATTAATAGCATCACCCACTGAAGTTTCCATTTTCTTGATCGTATGAATGATGTAGTGTTTTTCTTCTTTTAGTTCAGAACATTTCTTCGTAGGTAGAATTGATGATTTAGAATGAGCGTTGAACTGATCAACCAAATTTTGAAGTAAGTTCTGCGATACCATCTTGATGTTATTGTTAATTTTCTTGTTAATAAGAATGTCCGTCGGAGATGTTGTCTCTTCGGAGGTTCGAGTAATACTCATGCTGTGTCATGGTAGCGCTCTCACTTTTATAATCGACACTACCCCCACCACTTTGTTGAAGGAAATTATTCAAGCGGTAGGCATTCTTTAAAGCGCACTGTGACCTTCGATGTTTAAAACTTTTTGATGAAATACAAAGTTCGTTGAAGTAGCATTGGAAATCTTTATCAATTATTGCATTAATCACTTCGTTGCTTGTAAATGATTGTATCCAATTTGCTTTTTCCAATCCCCTTGTGTAGATAATTTTAAACTCTTTGCAATAATGATTCATAATGTGCGGCATCATGTTATAATTAATGAAACCTTCATCCCATCTTAAGTTGTGAAAATGTTTGTTCAACCATTTGTTTGTAACTTTCGCTTTAGTTGTTAGTTTATTAAATGGCACTGGAGGTTTGAACAAATAATGATAAACTACTGATGTGTTCATATCCAAGATTACTAATTCTTTAATAATAAAATTACCATCATTTCCTCGGAAAGCTTGAAATTCAATTATACCTCTTTTAACTTCCATTATGTGTGGCGCATTAGAAAACGAAACCTGTTTATTCATGATGAAGTCTTATTAACAACTGACTTAAAAATTGAATGAGCCGACGTTTATAACAGACAGGATTGTTCTTCTTCTTTCACTTCTTGTGCCACTTCATCGATATTAAAATTGGTGTGATAGTTGTTTAATTGTCTCCACATTTCAACTTCTTGAGGTATTCTATTAAAGATTGAAGTATCCACGGGACCGTATAAAATTGGAACAAAAGGTTGTTTGTCCAATGTATCGATTAGATAGTCTTTAATTATTGCACTTGAAAATATTAGTTGTTTCAAATATCTGGTGACGGGACCGGTAGTACAACTTAAAGTGTAAAATTCTTCTTTAGTGAAATATAATTTAACATTGTGTGTAGTTAAATCTCTGAAGCGAACAATTTGTCCTCCACGATGTTTTACTATATCAACTTCAATATTTGATTCTAATAAACTTAATCTTGTTCTTCTTCCAAATGTGTTGTTACTTAGATAGCACTCCAAAAGATGTAAATGTTTCATGAGAGATTCCCAAGTAGTTTCACTGAAAGTAACCATTTTGTTTCCATGATTTAAAATAACAATTGGTGAATAATCCATTGATTTTAAAATTCCAACTGATATACTTTTTGTCATGCATGAAGAAATTGGGTAGATAATCCGAAGAAATACTTCTGTTAAAATATTTGTTGTAATGTTAACTTCAACCTTCTTCCTTTTTACTTCTTTTTCAGCTTCTTCTTTTTCTTCTCTCTTCTTATGTTTGTTAAACTTTAGGAACTCATCCATTTCTCGTTCAACTTGTTTTTCTATATCTGAACTATTATCATCCATTAGAGGTGTATTTTCTTCTCTGTTAGTAGAATTCATCTTGCGAACGATGTTTCCCATACGACGGTTGGAGATAGAATGAAGTTTTCACTAATTATTTTCTTGCTTTTATATTTTTCGTAAAATCCTTGAAATTTATACTATTACATAATTGTTTGTTTTCAACTTGTATTTTACAAACGAAATTCTAACCTCAAAAGTTAAGGTAGATAATTCTAACCTCAAAAATCTGCAGTTATTGTACTAATTCTTCTTAAAGTACATTCTTCACAATTCCGGTCAGTGGTGTATAAGTAACTATTTTATCATGTAGAATTAGACAGTATGCCGAAGTTCCATCCGCTACTGGTTCTTCAAATTCCATTTCAATTTTTATATCCACACTTGATGATTTTACCGATTCATTTTGTTTTGAACAATCGATTACAATTATTGGAGCCTTGGAATAATACTGGTCAGGTGATAATAGTGGTGTATTAGTCTTTCCATAATATGACGATTGAAATCTTGCATACATATCGTATAAAATGGAAAAACGTTTTTTGCTGAACATAACATTCAAATTGTCATATGGAAAGAATTGAGAGTTAAGGAAAACTTTACAATTCTTTATTTTACAGTGATAAAATTGACCAGCATTTGCAGTGATAACATCTTTTCGCTTAGTTTGAAAACCAAGTATTATGTACCTTGCTCGTTCCAAGTAAGTTGATGTTTTGACGGTCCATGTTTGTCGTTCTGTCTGAGGTAGTGTAGGGTATTCATGAAATTCCCAGCTCCGGAATGGCATCACAATATCACGGTCAGATTTTAACTTTCTCAATAATAGGATTCTATGTTCATCGGCCAATCTTACATGAGGTACTCTCCAAACAACTTTATCCAACTGTAGTTGCCATTCCAGTTTATCTTCCGTAGTTGCAGGGTCTGCAAGTATCAAGTCCTTATTAGTTGAAGATCTGAGTAATACTAATTCTTGTTTAACATTTATTATTACCCGTTTGTAATCTTCAGCGAATCCCAAAAGCAATCGTAAAGGTACATGAAAATCAAAGTGACCGTTGGAAGCTGGTGTTATAGTGTCTTTATCGGGGGCAACCCATCCGGCGGTGACTATTGAATTCTTCTCATGCGGTGTTAATGATGTTAATCCTTTCAATGTCGTTGTTAAACCAACCTTTTTTGTTGAATCAACCGTCACCCCTGATATTTCATATCTTATTTCATCAAAAAGATATGCCATAGGGTTATTTATAAAAGGAACTGTTGAAGCAGTTTTTCCATCCAATTTTAATACCCGTCCTTCGATGTACAAGTAACTTTCACACGGTAACGTGTAAATATCTTGTTGTTGAATGGGAATCCTTATTTCATCGTTATTGTTTAATTTTGATGAAGTGTAAGGGTTGTGTGTGTGATATTCCTTCTCCCATAGTGTTTCGTCGAACGTTGGTCCTTGAGATATATCCAGGATATCCATCGCTGTTAAGTTTCAATCCAATCTTCTGTAGAAAACGAATGTTGTCCGATGTTAACTCTTCCAATGTCGAGGAGCTACTGAGCTCCCGACTCTTCCGTTGCGGTTTAAATGATAATCCCATGTTGACTTTTATGTTGCTGCTCTGATGTGTATCCGTATAGTAATTGTTTCTCCTCTAAAGTCAACACTATGACCGTCTTGATCCAATATGTTCAGTACGATGTCTGAAATGAAACTGGTGTTTAACGGCAGGTATATCAAGTTTTGTGGCTTCTCAACAATTTTAAAACCTGGAGCAACAGTTGGATAAAATGTATGTAAAATATGCTGATTCACTCCTTCTCTATACGATCCGTGTATAATATTACACGTTACATCGATACTATTTACTTTTAATATTGTAACAGTTGTATCACCTGAATGAGTAGTTCCTGGAGTTAAAATTTTCTTTTTTATATCTGTAAATCCAAGTGAACTGCCAATGGAGTTTTCCAATCCGACATCAATATAATATTTTGAAGTTATTTCTGCTTTTAAAGTATTATTGTTTCCTTTGATGGTGATATTTTCTTCTCCAAGTTTTTTCTGTAATAATTGGTTTATATCATCAATTTCATAAGCTCCAGTAGGAAATGTAATTATTTTCAATTCTGAGTATTTTCCTGCAGCATCCTTAGTTTCATAATAATGTAGTAAATTGTTCTTCCCTTCCGTAACATTGGGAATTGAGTTGTAGGTAGTCAAATCAAGTAATGCCGCTTCCCATAATCTTTCTTTAGATAGACGCAATGCTGGGAACAGCGTACTTTTCAATGTGGATGAATTTCCACTCAGTGACACTGTATACGATGACATCTTAAAGGTGACTGACACTTTTCGCTAGAAACTCCAAACATAAATGCCCACATATTTCAGTATTGTTAGGTTGTTCTCTTTTGTAATTATAAAAAATGTTTTTGGAGTTTTGAAAATAATGTTGAAGTTCTTTCGGCGGTGGTAGATTGCCAAAACTGTCAAAGTAGTAAACGGTTTGTCCGAGTTTTTTATAGCATACCCAATGAGTGCCTGGACCATAGGTGGAATCCAAATTTACTATTCCAGTTTCATTTTTCCATATTTTAGTTGGTAATGCATCTTTCATAAAAACTCCTCGAAAGAATGGTATTTTCAAACATTTTACATAATCATTTAACTGATGATTTGTTAAGGCTTTATTTGGAATTATCAATTGATTCTTCTTATTTAGTACACACGGTACGGTCTTAGGTATAAACCTGCTCCATTTTTTACCATTTGCCAAACAGAAGTCTTTTTTACATTTGCCTTACGAGTTCTACGACGTCCCTTTTTAATGTTTCCACCTCTTTTGGGAGCATCTCTCTTTGCAGGTCTTCCTCTGCGACGTCTTCCACCACCTAACTTTGCTTTCGTCTTCATGGCTGTAGTTACTGCCCAAGCTGCTGCTTTTTCTGCAATACTTGCGTCACTTGATTTTACTCTTTGCCAAGCTTTTTCCGCTAGAATTTTATCTGCTATTGATCTATTTGTTGAATCTTTATACTTTGAATATGCTATATCGTGTTCTTTGCAAGCTTGATCTAATTTATTAATTCCAGGATCTCCTCTTGCTAAACGTTTTGCCAACTTAGTTCCAGGTCTACAATATTGATAACCTCCGGGCAGATGTAATTCGTATGGTAAAGCGTCTATCGCTTGATTTACAACAGCACCAACTGAAATCCGTCTGAGCAGGGATAATGCAGCTGATGTTATACCACGTCCTCTCTTGCCGCTGTCTTGACGATGACTGAGCGATACGGTCTTCATTATGTTGTCTTATATAACTGGCGTGTTTACTCCACGAGATACTTTACATAAATGAATAACTTGTGCAAAATATTTTATATTTAAAGACTTAGTTATTCAAATTAATTATATACTGATTTATAATTCTATTTTTAATCCAAGCTTCTCGTTCATCGGGTTGAATCATCACATGACTCGTTGTACTAGCTATATGATTGTGGGTATCAATAAGTAAATTACCCACTATTCTTATTAAACAATCTAAAGTTACAGCATCTTTCGGATGTTGAGGATCTTGTAACTGCATAATACGTTTATCATTACACGTATAAGCGGTTGAATCACTTTTTGATGTTGTTATGACTTGTCCAATAGTAGCAGCATCATTTGAATCTTCACCTGGTAAAATATTAATTATTTTCTTCATCTTTGCATCATATTTGGTCCCAAAGTGTTTATCCCAAGTTATTGTTTGTTTCATTGTAACACAATCATTTTCTTCGTAACCAGGATAAATATCTTTTATTCTTCTATTACGACCATTGTATGTACCTAATGCACCACCACTCGCAATTAATGTTTGTACCATTAGAGGTACATCTGAATCTTTTATACCAAATCTTCCATTTGTTATTGTTTTATGTCCTGCATCCCATTCATCATTATTTCCTTGCATTAAATTAAACTTTTCATTTCCATGTATAAATTTATCTCCCCGCTTTAAAACGGCATCTTCATGTTTTACAAAATTTGATGTTTCCTTTTTTAATTCTTTAGATAATTGTTCCATAGTAACAGCATCTTTTGGTTGAGAACCAAACTTTACATTTGTCAATGTTTTACCATGACAATCGATTCCATTAACATCTTGTAAAATACAGTTGTCCTTGATGTATTTTAGGTTTACAGCATCACCGTCTTCCTTTGGGTATCCAATGTCATTTATAATAAATTTATAAAAAGAAAATCCATGTTCAGTTTTTTCCGGTATTATAGAATGTAAATATTCTTTATTAACTGAATCTTTATCATTTTTGGGATTTCCCACGTTGGTTATTCTATAATTTCCAGCATCATACGTTTGTCCATCTTTTAAGTTATTACCCCATTGCAATTTTAAAGTATTTGAAAGTTCAGATGATAAGTACTCTTTAGTAATTGCATCAGAACCTTCAGTTGGTTTACCAACATTAATTATTCTATGTGATTTAACATCGTAAGTATTCTTATGTAATTTCAATGATGTTGAAGTAGCTTCTTTTACTGTCTTCAAATTTGCTCCATCAGTATCTTCTTCTGGATCTTTAACTAGTTTTAAACGTTTATTACTTATGCTATAGTCACCTTCAGGTGTTTGCGGTAATCCACTTCTTTTTCTGTCTTCTCCAACTTGCACTCCTAACGCGGAGTACCGTCCGAACTTGTCGACGCTCATGTTAGAACTGATACGTCTTACGCTTGCAACTCTTTTATATCCGCGGACAATTATACAACTATACCACGATTCCTAAGTTCATCAACTAGAGCCACCCATTCATTATTCAAACCCGTATGACCGGCTTCCATGGCTTCATGCAATAGTCTCATTCGGTCAACCAATTTATTGATGTCGTTGTAGTAAATCACATTTGTATTGTATAGATTTTTCATCAATCCTTTACCAGAGGTTGAAGTATCTCCTTTACTCTTTTTACCATGTTGTTCAAGAAGTGATAAATCCATAAGTGATAAAGATTTTCTTTTTAGTGGTTGTCTCACCGCTGGAGCAGTACGTAATGTGGGCAATTTTCGTGGAGGAAACAACTTTTTTATAACAATGTTATATTTTGTTGCACGTGAACGATTAATCATTGCATCCTTTAAGTAGTTTCTCTTATGAGCGTTAGTATTTTGTAAAATCTCTTTAAAAACACTTAAATCTTTGGATGAATATCTTAGTGGTATATTTTTAAAAATTAATTCATATAATCCTTTTGTTCCTTTATATCTATGCTCACCAATAATGATGTAATCGTCTTGAGTTATTTCAAGCTTTGAATCACCAATCTTTAATTCATTCCCATCAATTCTTGCTCCGTATATGTGTGATCTACTCAAATTCGGGTTTGATTTCATGTCATGTAGCATTTTCATTATATATTTTCTTCCAAGAGGTCCATGTTGTAATATATCGCTACTCAATTGAGTTAAATTTGGAATAGATTGTTCAGCTTCAGGTATTGGCTGTTCTTCTCCCTTTTCAACAATTGGTTCTTCTTCTTCTTTTGCTTCTTCTTGCTCACTAGCACTTGTGTATGAATCATCATCTTCTTCTTTTTTTAATGCTTGTACTTCTTGTTTAGAAACTGGTAGTAAAACATCTCCTTCATAACGAGGTTTACCAATAGTTTCTGATATCTGTTTTAAAGGTTCCGTAATAGGTTTAAATGTAGTCTCTAAAAATTCTTCTCTTTCACTTAAACCCATCCTCAATGCACGATTCTTCATCCTAATAGAATCACTCAGTGATTTTATTTCTTTCAATAGTTTTTCTTGATTCACCATGTTTACACTGTGAAGTTCAACATGTAACTAGATGTAGCATCGGTAGTTCAACGCATAAATACAAATTTATCCAACCCTATACGATATCTACCATTTTTAATATCTTCTTCCTTCATAATAACGAGAAAGCTATATTTCTCATTCCATGCTTTGCCACACATCTCTTTAAATTTTTCAAATGGCATATCTGCATTTACATGATCATTATATATATGCTTTAAATTTGTTTCATCTTGCTTGAAGATGATCAACATATTTGCATTGTCTCTTATAAGTTGTTTTGGAATTTTACTGTATGTTTGACCAATGTAAATGCTATCAATATTATGATGTCTTCCCATAGCAAAATAATTCCTTATTGTGTCATGATTTTCACAAGAAACATCGTCAAATATAAAAATAGAAAATGGTTTTGCTTCATTTGGTTGCATAATTGTTTCACTGGCATTAAACTTGTAAAAATTTACTTCAGGTACACTTGCAAGTACTTTATCCAATAATTGATATTTTGGTTGTTGCAATGATTTTGAAAAAATATATATATTGTTAAAACGCAATCCTTTAGGATTAGTTATAAGGTTAAAAACAACATTAGTTTTTCCACAATTTGAAGGACCAGTTATTAGACATCTTATCGTATTTGGTAGTAATTCACCATGTTTTCCATGATTTAACTTATCATTGTCAACTGTCAATTCATCAATGTTATTGATATTAAATCGGTCTTTTTGTTGCACAATCTCCATCTTGTATAAAGGTTAAACATACAATGAGCTATTAAACAACTATACTAAGTCTTTTGAAGGAATCCAAGAGTCTTCACTTTTATCAAACCCTAACCACCGGACTTTAACCATATCCTTTTTCCTTTGTAAAATCTTCTCGACAAGATATACATCACCAACTGTTGATTTCAACAATTCGTGTCCGTAGAATCCACCTTGAAGTAATTCACCCTTGTTATCCTTTAATAAATAGGTTTCAGGTATAGTTGGTTGCACTTTATAAATTGTAAATACTTCATTAGTCCAATTTGGTAGATATCTTTTACTAAATACACCTTTGTATTTGCTTATACGAACTTTATCGTTGACCTTGAACTTCTTTGGTTGCAATTTTTCCAATTTCGGTGTTGTATTATTTTTAATGCGTTGTAATACAATTTTCGCATTAGCACTGTTTACCTGGATAGGTTTCATTCCAATGGTACGATGATATTTATTGTTATACTGTTTTATAAGTTGTGGTAATATGTCATACCACACATATGATCCTCGTTTTGAAAATTGTTTATACATCGCACCTTTCAATGTTCTATTGAATCTTTCAATTATTGAAGCTTTAACTTCAGAATTTGTAGAATAATGATTTATTTGATATTTCTTCATCAAAGCTCTAAAGTCTTTATTAAAATATTCTTTTCCATCATCGGTCTGTAGATGTTTAATTTTAAATTTATTTCTTTGTATTGTGGTTTCCATAGCTTTTGTAACACTTTTACCAGTGTTATCCTTCAATGGTAAAGCGTCAGCTATTTTAGTAAAACAGTCTATAATTGTTAAAATATATTTAAATCCTTTGTTTAATTTACTGTGCGGTATCATTTCAATGAGATCAGCTTGATAAAGATCATTCATCCCTTTAATGATTGTACTTCTTCTTGGAAATCTTCTTCTTGCTGGTTTATGTAGTTCATTTACAATCTTGTCCTTCACACTTTCCATCTTCAGATGTTGCTTGTACACCGCATGTAAAAATACTGATCCATAGAATAGTTTATTCTCATTTATATAGTTTGAATATAGGTCAAGGCCATTTCATATTAGTGTAAAAAAGAGGGAACATGGCATTGGGCTTGCCATGTCCCCTCTTCTTTACGGAAAGGAAAAAGGAAGAAGGTAGAGGACGAATAATAGGTTTACTGGTCGATAGGGTTTAGAGAGTAGTGGCCGAATGGTAAAGTATTAATTTTATCTTCTAAAATATGGCGCTTGTCATCTTTGTAGCTTAATGCCCACTTTGTTTGTTTGACACTAAATAGTTGATGATTATAACTACTAATAGTGTTGAACGTTGCAGTTGTTTCAACATTTTCAAACAAACATCTTTTATAATGTTCAAACTGTACGTTCTTCTTCAGGAAAGAAGTTTTTATTCCTTTGGCCTTCTTCGTGACTTGATGTTCGTTCCTCTAGTTTATGTACAGTTGAAATGAATACAGTTTGGACATTAATGCTACAATTTCCATCATCGGCACACCATTTGTTTCATCTTTAAATTTTCCCAATACTTTCTTATTTCTGTCATAGTCGTAATTTGGATGATCCTTAGAATAATCGGAAAAGTCGAAATCATCTTTATATATAAAGGTGCGTAGATCTTCATACATGTCATTTGTTTTAATCCAGTAAATTAGTGCATCCGTGTCCATATATGCAATACCAATGTTCTCTCTTCCATAATAGTTAACCATCTTCTTATAATGAAACTCGTACATATGTGTTTTTGAAATATCCAAGATTGACATTCCAAGATACAAAGGACGATCCATTGTAACTGACTTCTTGTTCATGGAAATAACAACTAGATTTTCATTAATAATTATAGATGAACCAAAGTTTGGTTGTTGCACCAATTTCTGTAATTTTACTGGATCAGTTACCAATTTGATATCCTTATGTTTCCTTTTGTTTTCCAAAGTCTTGCCAAATATTGCGTTATTCATTAATTTGAAAAAATCTTTTTGAAAACTTGATGTAGCGGTGGTTCTTCTTCTTGTGTTGTTGTCGATGTAAGGTTTTAACCAACAAGATTGAGAAAATTGTAGTACTCGATTAATTTTTGTAATTCTCAATCCTAAGTCTAAAGCTTGTTGTATCATCCAGTAGTGTCCAACATATCGAGACTTGTCGGTTAAAGTCATCATTAATTTTGGCCATCTTCCAGTAGGGGAAATTTCAGTCTTCGGAAGAAGTGGTAAATCATAATGTTGATCATGAAGATGTTCAGGATATTCAAAATTAACATCAAAAATGTAACCAGTTTCACCATGCTTCGGTATATCCATTATGTTTCCAATCGATTCTGGATCTATCCATTTAAAATTATCATATGGAAGGGGATTCGACATTGCCCATCCGTATAAGTTATTTGCATCAAAATAACCCAGGAATGTTGTTGGTTTTGATGCATCATAATCGGGCAGATACTTGTTGTTCGCCTTGAAATGTCGTGTAACGCTTTGCGTCAATCCCCCTCGAACTCCTGACTCTAACATCATAACCATATCTATATCAGTAAGAAGTTGTATTTTACAATTTGTTTCTTTCAACATAGCTTGCCATGCTAATCCAGGTGAAGTGTACGAATGAAGAGGGTCCAATCCATATGCTGCAAAACATGTATTTCTAAATTCTTCCATTATATCACATAGTAAAGTTACATCCAATTTAACATAAAAATCTGAATATTCTCCCAATGTTCTAAATCCTAAATCGTTCCATACTTTACATGCATGATCATAGTCCTCTTGAGATATGTCCATGTCATAAAGTTTACTTTTGAATTCTTCTTTAGCCGGAAGTGATGTTTCATTAAATCTTTCTAAACTGTCTATGTAATCATATGGAAACACACCTTTCCGAAGTACCAAATCCAGTTTGTCGTTATTTACAATCTTCTTTGTTTCGATGAAATCTTGTTTCCTTAAATTTTCTGAAAGTTTGGACAAACTCGACGGCATAAATCTGTAGGAGTCCAAGAATCTTAGTTTCATGTTTCCAACTTCTTTGGAAAAACTTATGAACTTCTCTGAAGTTTCAGCTAACACATCGATTTTACCGTCGTCTCTTCCTAGTTCAGGTATTATAAAATGAGCATCGTACCCACTGAGGTTATGCAGAACCACAGGAATAAATAGTGGTAAACGATAGCTCAAGTTGCATTTATTACAAGCAGCACCCCTGTAATAACCTGTGAGGTGATCGTGATCTTTAACTTTATAATTCTCAATAGTAAAATCATTTTTGCATAAGAAACATCGAGTTGCATTTTCATGTTGAATTTCTTCTTCTTCCTCCATCGGTTTCATTGGTACAATATTTGTATATAATCTTTGTGCATTTCCAGCTATTGAATATAAGTGATCAAGAAATATTTTTTCTACATTTTCACCACGATATACTAGAGGTTCTGAAGTTAATCCATATCTGTTTAAATGTTCTTCTGATAATGTTGATTTAACCATTAAACAAAAACTATTTGGTTTGTGCATTTGATATTTGACACTTTTTCTAGCTTCACAATTTTCATCTTCTATAGGAATTAGTGTTGATTCAAAGTCCGCATATACAACTATAGGGATACGGTATTGATGATGAACCTTTTGAAATGTAACAAATGCTCTGTTTTCCGAAGGTAAATTAATCTTTGCTTCATAATTATTGTTACATAGCCTTTTGTGCTCTTGTAACCATTCTCTTCCTTGTCTTCCTTCTCGTTGAAAATTAAAACATCTCTTGCAAATTATCTTTCTGTGTCGAGCTTTAGAAAGCTGCTTGTTAACAAGAGAGTCGAATTTCTTTATGTACACATAGTGAGACACATCTCCTCGCGTTAGTAGTAGTAAATCCGTATGATCTGGTAGCTCTTCTTTTACAACACGTAAAGGATACACTTTGTTTGAACTATCTAATGCAAAAACATTGATAGATGTACCAGGATTTTTCTTCTCAAATTTTGATATATCTTTCAGTGATACAGGGTAAGTAATTCCTTGAAAATTGTACCTATGTCTTTGATTTTCATAGTGTTGGTTAGGTTTATCGAAATGATTTGGTACAAACTTAGATGTCATCGCATATCTAAAACATTCATTATCTTGATTTTTCACATTAATACATGATCTTGTATCCTTAATTCTTTTGGGCAAAGGAATGTAACTAGATCCCATTAGTCCATATCCATGTTTATGAACTCTTATATCTAATACTTCAATACTTGTAAGACTCCATCCGGATCCTCTTCCTTCGTGTTCCTGAATTTTTGTTAATATTTCTTCTATACAGTTTTCTACTATTGAATCAATGTTTGAACTTTCCATAATGGTTCGGTTTTTTGTTATGAATCCTCTTGGTGATAATTCTTCTTGTACATTTATAAACATAGCTTCTAGTAGTAAACCAAATTTAAGAAAGTTCAATCTTTTCAATTCTTCTTTTAAAGTTTTACTTACGATTGGTTTTGCTTCTCTAATAAATTCTTCTAGCTTCAAGTTTTCATTTTGAATCTTATGATGCATTACTACTTTACCGGGTAATGCAAATACTTGTAGATTCGGTAAAGTAGTTGAAGATGTTGCAGTTATTTCATCTTGTTCTTCTTGTTCTTCTTGTTGTTCTTGTTGTTCTTGTTGTTCTTGTTCTTGTTCTTGTTCTTGTTCTTGTTTTTCTTCTGGGTTGTTGTGAATTAGTTCTTTATGACAGTCTAATAGAATTTCATCGTGAAACGATTCCGAACATTTATCGCAACAATACATGTTGAGATGTTTACTCTTCGAAATTTCACCAAGAAATGAAATGGGCTCTCATGTTCCTCCTTTTATAACGGTTCCCCCACCACTATTTCATCTTCTTCACTATCCAAGGAAATCAAACATTTTGAACAAAAATATTAACCTTCTACAAACTAATTGTTCATTCGTGTTCTTTATTCCCATTGGAGTTTTAGTATATACTTCTTTATATTCAAGCTTTAACGAACTTTCCCCCACCCAACTAATTGTAGTTACTTTTAGGTGGAAATGGCTACAGCACAGACACTTGGTTAAACTAAATTTGTGCATAAATTAACTAAAGTTGAACTAAAAATTCGCATAAATTAAAAGTTAGTTCAAAACTAAAATTCGACAGTATTAAAAAAAACTCTAACAGTTGAACAAAAATAAATGTTAGTTCAAAACTGAAATTCAACAGTGTTAACCAAATTCTAACAGTCGAACAAATAGGTCAAGGTAATCCAATTTAACGCGAGAACGAGGAATAGAGCACTAAGTGGCATGTTAGTCCATTACCACAAAGTGATCTATTCCTCGCTCTCTATTCTACATCTACTTTTTTGGGTTTACTTATTTATATTAAAATGTTCAAATTTTACTATGTAGAATGTCCATTCTTGCTCTTCAACTCTTCGATTGTTTTTAGCAATTGTAACAAATATTCGTTAGTTTTCACCAAAGTCTTCATTTTGCTACATCCAATTTCAATGGAAGGAATTATAAGTTGTAATTTTATAAGTTCAATCTTTTCTTTCTTGCGAATTTCTCTCTTTATTATGTTGTTCCTTATTTTTGATGAAGATTTAAACTCCATGTTGTTTCTGCTAAAGCCACAATAATAAAAGTCTCTTCAAACAACCTGCATTTATACACATTCCCCCACCATTTTATAATCCCCACTCCTTTCCCCCTTCTTTATAGGATTTGAAAGGGATAGGGTGTAGGGTGGGGGAAGGGTAATTTTGTTATTACACTAGTTGTGCAAGAAAATAGCCGCCAGTGTCCACACCTTGTTCATAGCACTCCATCATAGATTGTGCCCACTGCAACATGCGGTCTCTGTCATTTGGTGTGACAAGGAAAGAATGACTATCACCATACAATATAAAAGAGTCAATTCGTACATAACATCCTGAGTCCAACCATTTATTAGCTTCAGCCATAAACTTTTCTATTGTATCAAATGGAAATTGTGGATTAATTGCTATGACTTTACGTTCTTCACTAAGTTCAACAGTATAATCATCATCGTCCTCATCATCTTCACTTTCACTGTCATTACTTAAAGTGTCTTCAGATTCTTCAAAAACATCAGAAATTTCGGAAAAATTGAAATTTTCATTCAGATGAGGAGGCATTTTGAAGCAAGAAATATTGTAAACAGCAGAGACGAAACGACAAGAGCGGCGTGTAGAAGAAAAATAAAGGGGTGACCAACGCTCGCTCCGCTTTTATAATAGTATGCAAATGAGCGGTAGGAGCTGACCGTGACCAGTCATCGACCCAAAGGAGTGGGGGGAAGTACTTTTCTTACTACTTGGATGGAAGTAGGTTAGTAGGTCACGAGACTTAGAGTGTTAAAAAATAATGGGGGAGAAACACAACGCTATAACGCATTGTGTTTCTCCCCCATTATTTTTTTAAGCAACAATTTGGAAAAAACTAAGTGAATTTACTGTTTACGCCCCCACCTTGTAATACGATCCTTTTTATCCCTGAGGAGAAAGTCTTGAGAATCTAAATTGTTAAATCTCTTCTCTTTACACAAATTCTCACAAACTCTAATTTTATATTTTAAGCCGTTACATTTTGTCAAAATGTGTTGGTGGTCAACAACACTTAGAAAAAAATATTTCAAACCTTTCTTAAGCCTCTCTCCTCTGACGGATATTATTTCAGGATCGTCTTCAACGGTGGGGGTTTCTGTCAGTTGTGGTCCAGAAAGATGTTTCACGACATGTACACGGCAAAAACTTTCGTTTTTAACACATTTCCTCCCACAAGCTGATCCTTTCTTAATTCCCCTGGTGAGCACTTCAGGGCAAGTAGTGGGACGGCTATATGCCCTACGACGCTCTTCTTGTAATAATTGAAATTGCTCTGAAGGAGCAGGCTTAGGAGCAGGTTTGGGAGTAGGCTTAGTGGATTTAGTTTTATGATAGGTGTGGTCTTCAGGCATAGTAAGTGGTGGGGTAGGAGGCAATGGTGACAGTGGAATGACAGGTGTACTAAGACGATGAAGCAAAATTTCAAATGAAGGGGTATTAGGACGGGGAGCTGGCTTCTGTGGAGGCGGCATGATGGTTGATGGCGGTGTAGAGTCGTTTGAAAGCGAAGTAGAAGGCGAAGGCGGTGAAAAATGCTTCGAAGTTTAGAAGTCTTGGTAGGCGGAAGAATAGTGCCAGAAGTTGAAGGTTGGGATCCAAGTTGCTTCTTGTACCAGTCAGGAGGATTTTTCAGACGAAGAGTTTTCTTAGGTGCAGTAACAGCCGTAGTAGAAGTTGAAGTAGAAGTAGAAGTTGAAGTAGAAGTTGTAGTTGGCAGAGATGACATGGTTGTGGCTCCAAGTTCGCAGCGTAACGTCTGGAATCAGAATGAAATGTTAGCCGCAGTCGGTGCGTCTTTTATAACAATATGCAAATGAGAGGGGTAGCAGCTGGCCGAGACTGATTATTGACCTGGGAGGTGGGAGAAAAGGGGAAAGAGAAGGTATTTATTTTAAATAATTCGCATAACTTTTGACTAAAATAAGATAACCACATTCTTCTTTTACCAAAATGTTTGTCTTACATAGACCTTTTCAATGATGTATCGCTTGTCCAAATCCGTCAATCCGTTATCAAGTTATAGCCATTTTAATTTTTCAGGCCATGACCGGTCATTCACCCGGAGTAGTGGGGGAAGGAGTGGGGGTAGGAGTGGGGGAAAGGAGGGGGGGCTCCATTTTTTCGGGGGGGGAGGGGGGGGGGTCATTGACCCTTCCAAAAGTGGGTCAAGGTCATTCAAGATTTATAATGATCCAAGGTGATGGGAACAGTAATACTGTTCCCACCACCCTGTTTGCCTAACGGTTCCCACTCCCAACCCACTAGTTACGTTCTGCAAGGGACATCGACGCAATTTTGTTTGGACCGTCCGGGTCTACCGTAACGGTCCGGTCCGGGTCTACCGTAACCATGAATTCCAAGGGAAACTGGAACACCTAATGCAGAAACGCAACTCTAACCCCACCCAAACTAATCCCACCCATCATATTCCTAAACAAAATGCAAAAAAAGTCCGGCTTGCGGATGTCCCACCCATTTTAAATGAAGTTCAACTGAACTTCTGAATTTACAGTTAATCTACCCCCTAACATCTAGCTGTAAGGCAAAACAAATGCACAAAACAAACATAAATTATTAGTACCAACACATCATTATTAAAAACCAAATAATTCAACACAACCAAATACCATCATTATTCTTAAAATTAATACACCTTAATGCTAAATACCTCTTAAAAATTAATACACCTTAATGCTAAACCCAACTTATAACTAACATCGCAATGCGCAAATTATTTCTTAAATTAAATACACCTGAAAACTAAACACACACACACATACCACATTGCATTAAAAAACGCAACATAGTAGAAGAAGTTCAAATATATATAGGCCTACTATATATTTGAAACCTCTTGCTGAGTCGCCAACAACCTTTCGCTATGAAAGTTTGTTGGCGACTGAAGCAAAGATATAGCTCCTATCGCTCCTCGGGTTTTAAAGGAGTGGGGGAAGTTGTTTCACTCCAGTACAGTGTTCAATCCAGTCCAGTTCACAGCGGTGTAAAAGGAAGGTAAAGGAGTGGGGAGCGGCGCATGCGCAACAACACAAAACCAAGGTTTGAGGTTAGAATTATCCATGTGCAGTAGCGCTAAAGTGAGTAATACAGGACTAGGCGCATGCGCATAGCATAGACTCATTCCGATCCGGAGAACTCGTTGCATGCGCAGCAGGTTTGAGGTTAGAATTATCCATGGCAGCTGCCATATTTAGTCTGGTTTCACCACATAAAGTCAACAACCGGTGGTGACCGGCCATTGACCTGGAGGAGTGGGGGAAGGAGTGGGGGAAGGAGTAGGGGAAGGAGTGGGGGAAGGGGGGGGTGCTCCATTTTTTCGGGGGGGAGGGGGGGGTCATTGACCTTTCCGGTCATTGCCCCAAAACCCCCTACTTCTCTTACCATTTGTCCGGCAGCTGCCCGGAGTAATTGCCGCTATAAAACCAGGTAGTTGGTCGGCATCTGCCGGCATTTGGCTTGGGTTATTACTGCCTCTATAAAAGGGGGATAGTTTATCGCGCCGCGAACATTCATTGCCTTGCATCCACACAGTCATCACCTCTCATTAGTTTTACTTTATGACTACTTCGTTACTTCTAACATGCAATTTACCATTCATCAGCATGTGGCTTCCTAGCCACTTTATTAAATGAGTCTAGTTAATTCTAACCTCAAATATTACTACTATAGTGTTCTGTTTCAATTTCTTTTACACTTCATTTTATATCTCAGTCTTCTTTTAACTTCTAAATGTAACACATCAGTTATGATGGTTGCACAATGTTTAAAGTTAAAGCTTTTGCGAACACAACACATACTACGGAATACTTCTAAACCTTCAATTTCAAAGTGTAGAACTAATTTAAATAGAGTTAGGAAGAAGTACAGTTTTAACCCATTATACTCTTCAAAGACTTCGCAGGTTAATGTTGATGATAGTGTTATTTACAACATTTTGCATTCTATGTTACACTTCAACAATTTTGAACTTGTTACACCTATCGACTGTGTTCAGCAAGTTTTTTTATTTTACCCCCACTATTCCTTATATAAATGCTCTAACCACAATTCCTACTTCATCCTTCTCTATTCTGTTCAGCTGAGCTAAGATTTGAGGTTAGAATTATCCATGGCGGCCACCATGTCTGGTTCAGTTTTACCACATAGAGTCGGCGACCAGTTATTGATCTAAAGGAGTGGGGGAAGGAGTGGTGGGGGAAGGTTGCCGTTTTATAACCCCTCTCCCTAGGCGGCTCTTCTCATTCGATCGCCAACTTTCAAACGATAAACACCTCTCCCATGGCACGAATCAATTATCCCGCTATCACCAACTACTTCAACTTAAAACTATTTCTGGTGATAGTTGGATAGAATTTTTTAAAACTTACTCTGGATGACCTTGACATATTTTCCACATCTCATTTATAAGTTTGAATTTCAATTTTGAACTAACTCTTAATTTTTCTTCAACTGTTAGAGTTTCGTTAACACCGACGAATTTCAATTTTGAACTAACTTTTAATTTTAATTTTATGCGCAAATTCACTTCACCCTAACGCCAACACTATCGCCATCTCCACCCCAACCTATATGGCATAACATATAACTACAGCATCTCATATATACCCTCTAACCCCCACCGGAAGCTATGTGACATGGCAGCTGGCGCCAGCTGCCGCGTCACGTGGCTCGGTGGGCACGTGGTCGGTTTTAAAAGTGACCAAAACACACTACTCGTATCGACTCGTAACGACTCGTAATAATTCTAACATTTGCGAAAAGCCTACCACTTCATGGATGAGGTTTGTGCACAGAATCATGTATACTAGAGTGTGTAGATTTCAGTATAGTGTGTTTGTCTCAAAAGGCACTTAAATGTTTATCTCAATCTTACCGGGGTCTGAGCTTCTTACGCTTATGGAGAGAGTGTGATAAGCCTTATCATTACTTTAAGTTATGCACAGTAGTATTGGTCGGAAACATCCATTATGTATAAAGCAGAATATAACAGCAATATTTAATATGCACAGGCATGTATGATATTTATTTATGATATTAAAATTAATTTCTTAACATTTATACTGTGTTATTCTATACGTCACACTGATTTCATTGAAATGTATCATTAAAATTATTCGTCTTTAAATATCACATACCTACTACTGAAAGACCAAGCAGCAAGATCAACGAAAAGCTCATGTTCAGTTCGACGACAGATAACAAATTATGTGAATTTGGTTAGTTAAGGATTAAACAAAAGAAAATGGTGATGTGTAAACACAAGTGATCATCAATGGTAAAACGGTCTTTTTTGAACTTTTTCAAACACTAAAATATGCATAGGTTGCATTTGGTTCATATAAGAAAAGGTAAATGATTGTTTATTTATTTTTTTGTTTACCGCATAACCAACATTTCAAACCGTCAAAACAACAATAGTTATTGTCTCTTTACTAAGAAATTCGCCGAGGAAAAAACAACTTAGGCCTACTTTACAAATCTATAATGAAAAGTCTGCTAGTGTTTATTAGTTTAAAAGAACTTAGGCCTATTTGCTAATAGCAGGAAAGTTACAAAAACGTTTGAAGCATTAACTATATATTATAGGGATAAAGTTTTATAATTTCTACAGGCTGTTAAGTCTGAACCAAATTTAAATGATTACCACTAAAACAAATGTACTAATTTCTATAATGATATTGTGAGCTGTAAATACCATATATGATAGTTTAAATTGAAACTGACTTAAAGTTGCCAATACTTTTACCGTATGCCTGTTGTTTTAAATGTAGTTAAATTGTCAAAAATTGCAATATATGTATGTATGGCTTTCATATTATTATGTACATAATAAAGAAAAAAGAACATATCTTGTACATGTCTCGACTATCATGTCATTTTACAGCGATTAAAATTTAAACCTTACAATATTAAAAAGTTTATATAGTACAGTAAAAGTAGGGTTTTAGATCGGCAACTGATGTGCATTCCCAAAAATTTGATAAGAGCTACTTTTAAGCACTATAATTAAAGATCCGATGAGTCCCCAAAAAATAAAGTTGTTTTTTACCTATAAAACAACTTTTCAAAATGGCGTTTTTTTCTAATGGGATACATTTTGAAAAATTTAGTATTTATCTTTATTTTTCACCTGCATTTCTCAATATAATGTTGTGACACCGTCACCGATAATTTTTTTATGGGAAGTAGTTCATTATGACCGGTCGTTAATTTTTGGCCGCCATCTTGGATCCGCCATATTGGATGAAAGTTATTTTTTTGTAATATAAAGATAGTGTTGTGACACATCATTTCAAAGTAGATTTTTACGCTGATTACAATGCCGCAATCCATTTTTTAAAATCTTGGTTCGTTTTAAAGATACACTCAAATAAAAATTTAACCCAACGAATTTCTTATGGACATTTCGAACTTTAAATTTATTTTGCATTATTTTTCTTTTATATCTAGTTCTAATTGAGGAATTCTGTTCATTGTGACCTTAAAATACTCAGTAATATTCCTGGCATTAATTTAAGCTATTCTTCATTCCATTTGGAGGATATTGAGACGAGTTATATCCTTCTATTTAATAGAAACGTCAATTTTTTTTTTAATTCGCTTTTAGTTTAAGATTAAAATCTCAAGTTCTAAATAAGACACAAAGTTAGTTCTGGTCTTAAAACAACTAGTACATCAATATCTTTAATTTGAGTTACTGGCCATTGAAATTCGTTTTATATTAAGTGGCTTATAACTGTCTAATCAACATAAAATTTATTAATTCCTGAAATTCTTTTTCAGTTAAAGACGTACAACTCAAGTTGTAAATGAGATTCAAGGTTCGTTTTGGTCTTAAATTACACGGTACATTATTGGCTTTAATTCCATATATTGATTGTTAAAATTGGATACGTTTAAGATGTGATATTATACACTTTTCAATAAAAAATATTTCCATTTCTGAAATTTGAGTAAAGTTTAAAATTTACAAACCGTTTCAAACCAAGCCAATTCGAACGAACAAAAACTCTAAAGAAGCCCATTGATCCACTGAGTGATCTGATACCAAAATTAACAATCTATCTCAATTAGAACAGGATATATGAGGAAAAATAAGCAATAAATATATTCAAAATTTGAAACGTCCATAAGAAATGTATGGAGAAGAATTTTAATTTCCGTATATCTTTGAAACGGAAAAATATTTTAAAAAACGGATTGCGGCATTGTAATGAGCGAAAAAATCTACTCTAAAATGATGTGTCACAACAATATCTTTACATTAGAAAAAACCAACTTGTATCCAATATGGCGGATCCAAGATGGCGGCCAAAAAATTAAGACCGTTAAAAATAAAGTATTTAGTACCCAACAATTATTGGAGTTGGTCCCACAACATAATATTGAGGCGATGCACGTAAAAAATGAAAAAGGGAAGCTTTTTTCAAAATTTATTTCATTACAAAAGAACCGCCATTTTGAAAAGTGATTTTATAGGTGTAAAACAACTTTATTTTTTGGGGACTCATCAAATCTCTTTTTCTAGAGTTTAAAGGAAGGTCTCCTGAAAATTTCATGGACGCACATCAGTTGCCGATCAAAAGGTTGTTTTTAGCCTTATTTTACTGTACTAATAGTTTAATCGCTTGAAAATTTTATAGTTGAAACATGTGACTAAATTTAAAAAAAATATGTATAAGGATACTTATTTGGTGTTTATTTCTAATAATTATAGTAACAGAACCCCTTAAAAGTTAAACAATTTACAATGTATCTATAGAAGTATATTAACGTTTGTAAAATGCAGTAAATCAAACAAGTGATAAAACAGTTACTTCTTAACTTTTAATAAACATGCAAAAATTATATCAATAATCAAACTAATTAAAGTAATGTAAAAAAGAACTTTACAATAAGCTTTCAAAGGCTTTGTAGGCAAATATTAAACTTGAAGGCCGCATTTTTTACTTTTATCAAAATCAACATATTTTTCAAATTACTGTTTGTTTATATTGCTACCCATAAAAGTTAATCCAACATACCATAACAGTTTATACATGAAGAAGTCCTCGTAATTGTTCGCTCTTCTCACTCAGCTTGTCGATTATCTAATAATTATTGATCTTGACAAGAATATCTCCCTCCATGTTCATGAAAAATAAGGTTAATTTTGAAATGACCCGCTCACATCCACTTGGATAGCTGGTAATGCCAAGAGATATAGGCTACCTAAGAGTCATCTTCACCCCTGGGCCAGTAGCCCATTGTTGCGCAGTAGGCAATGTTAACTATACGGCTTTTAATGCAAAACATGGTATTAGATTCCCCTGTTTCGGACGCCGTTTTTCAACCGATTTTCTTAAAACTTGGTAAGTGTTTAGTTGAATAGTTGTACTATGTCCCTCATACCTCGAAATTTTGAAAATTTCACTAAATTTGGAAATATTACTAAGAAAAATAGAGCTACTTTGCGACGTCACAGAAAGTAATATTTGTTAAATTTTCAAAATTTCGAGGTATGAGGGACATAGTATAACTATTCAACTAAACACTTACCAAGTTTAAAGAAAATTGGTTGAAAAACGGCGTCCGAAACAGGGGAATCAAATACCATGTTTTGCATTAAAAGCCGTATGGTTAAAATTGCCGAGTGCGCAACAATGGGCTACTGGCACAAGGGTGAAAGACTTTAAAAAGGTTCGTGTACAGCCTTGAATACATACTCAAGTAAGACGTCGAATGCACACTTGAAGCAAATATTGCATTTTTACCACTTTAACACTGAATATAATTATTATGAATAATAATTATTATGAATTATTAGTTAGGTCTCTGCCTCAATCTATTCTGTTTAGATGGTTTATTAATCTTTGCTTTACTGTAGTACTTTTTTGTAAGTTCATTCTAATATTTGCTTGGCACCTCACATTGTAAATTGAATCCATCTTGTACTGTAAATGTTCTGTGCATCATTTGTAAATATGGCAATTGCCGTCGATAAATAAATAAATAAATATACTGCAAATCGCTTGAGTCTCTTTATTTGTCATCATTTAAGTTGGAAACAAATTCTCCTTCCGAGAGCTCACCTTCAAAATCATTGGTTGGTTCTGTTATGTTTACCGGCTTAACTGGGGATGCCACGGTGATGAAAAATATAATAATTCCTCCTTCAGTATCCCCTCCTCACAATCGGTAACTAATTCAATTATCTTTTGGAAGCTAAAAGAGTTGTCAATGCTGTTAAGCCGCTTGGGATCAAAATTTTCTAAATCTAAGTATAGACTTTGTTTTGCTAAAAACCTATCCTTCATACTATTGACAACTTGATCTATAACACAGTTAAAACAGTTACTTCAAATCGGCGATTGCTGTCCTCAATTACGTCACCTGATGAAGTTTCCCCCAGCATTTTCTTCTTCTTCCTACTCTTCGCCTCAGGCAGTTTTGATTCTATGATTTCTTCCATATTTGGAACTGTACCCAACAAGTGTTCGATTTTGTTTGTCATTTCAGCTACGAAGACTTCTGCAACGTTGAAGACATCGGGAAACTTGGACCTAGCACCTTTTTTAATCCTAAAGGCGCATTTCTTCCTAAGTGCAGCTTACTAGCCTCCTTGCTTGAACATAGTCAAGATCCTTGGTTTGCAGGTAATCTGAAAGTGGTATGGTGTGCTGAAAAATCATCAGGAAAGTCATTGCAACTGCAAAGAGGATTGCCTGGAAACTGCACTGTTTCTGCAAAATGCTAATACAGCATCGTTCCTAACATGTTAAAAATTATCGATTGATTAAAATAATTGATTAAAAGAATCGTTTTAATACACGTATTTATAATAATTAAAATTGTACACATTCAAGAATAAACTCAAATATACACTTCGTGTAACGTTAGTAACAAAATCATCCCACTATGGGATCGATCTTTACTAAAACTATGTCGCAACGGTCGCGCCGTGCGTCCAGGCTGACAGCTGTTTCGCCGCACAGGTTAGCCAACTATGTCGAGTCATTGCTACCACGAAAGAGTTCCCAGTTTGAGCAAGGGGATGCAAAGGGATGTTAAAAAATATCAGCATACACTTTTGCCTGCTCAACATATAGGGTGTAATGCTAAAAGAAAGCTATAGCCAAAATTAATCCATCTATTAAAGTCAGGAGACAGTAAACAAATTCAGTGGTCAGGATGCTGGTTTTGTAGGCTAATATGATCCACGAAATACGCCGCTTCTACACCCTGGTCATCTAGAAGTGGTTAACACTTTATTAATATAGCCTGATTTAGAAACGTATGTCAAACAAAGATACGTCCGAGGGTAAAAAACAACAGAGAATACTATTGAAAGTGTCGCGGTTCTCTTTCTGATTTAAAAGTAGGCATTCGTCCAAATAAAATTCAAATATTAAATGTTTTTACCTAAATACGGATAATTGTATCCGTAATGTTTATTATATTTATCTTCTACATTTATTACATTCATTACATTTATTATGAAAAATAAACATTTTTTAAATTTTAAATCTGTTTATTTTATACTTTGCCTGAACCTTTGTAGGCATTCTATAAAATACCTAGTCAGTCATTATACACAATGCTTAGGCAATGTAAATAAATACCCCCGTCGCAGCATACCTGCGTACTCAGCGAATTTCCAATGGAATTTTGGTATATTTTCTATTTCCCCATAAAATCCCATAAAATTCCCATGGGGATGAGAGTATGTAGGTTTGCCGCCATATGGGTTTTGTTGGTAAATATAAGTTAAACCCTACCTAGTGATTGTGCATACCAAATTTTATAAGGCTGTGGTGTTCTTTTTTTTCCCCATAAACCCTATAGGGGTGAGTGCGTAGGTTTGCCGCCATATGGGTTTTCTAAGCAAATAAAAGTTAAACGCTTCATAATGAATGTACACACCAAATGTTATCAAGATATGTCAATAAATAAGCAAGCTAGAAGGTTTTGTTAATTTCCCATAAGAATAACATGGAAAACATACTTTTTCGATTTTCTCCATAACCATTTAAGCTAGGTAAAAATTTCAAAATACTAAATTGTTTGTTTTTTTAAGCTCTTAAATGGTTTAAGTTAAAATTGTTGAATTTTCAAAATAAAAGTAAAAAAAAACCAAAAACCCATTTTTAACCCTTTTGAAACCCCATAAAACCCCGTTCCCATGGTCCGATCATTCTGGTTCGCGAACTCAACCTAGTAGACGCTGGCTTACACCCCTGTACCAAATTTCATCAAAATCGGAGGTTCCGTTCAAAAGTTATCGTGTTCACGGACACATATATATATATATATATATATATATATATATATATATATATATATATATATATATATATATGTGTCCGTGAACACGATAACTGTATATATATACATATATATCAATTTGAACGAACGGTGTTTTTGGCTTCTAGGGACCTCAAAACGAAAAAGAATCATGGTCCCGGGCTTAGGTCTTACCGTGACTACTACCGTAATAGCGTATTCCCTATAGGGAAATTCGCTAAAACCTAATAATTTTGTCCATTTCATACTTTGCCCAAGATACTCCTGCACTGAGTAGAATGCCTAGGTATTCTAGGTATAGAATGCCTGGATTTTATACTATGCCTCTAACTTGTAACATATATATTTTTTATACTTAGTGAAGTCTGTACCGTTTCCAGGGAAATGAATGAATAATTAACCTTTGGTAAAAGATAAGTCAGAGTTAGACGATAACCACCTCACGGCCTTTAAAAATGTTTCTATAATGTGAAACAATCGAATGCTTGAAGTTCATGCGTTCACAGTTCGCCGCTAGGGAGAGCGCAGATCGGCAGTGCACGTAGTTGCCGCCAGCACCGCGAGGCTGCAGCACTGTACATACTTTCTTTATATATTTTAATTGATAAAAATAAAGTGCCTTCTAATGATTGTAAGTTGTTTTTAAAATACAATGAATTTCTTGTTATGATTAATTTGAAATTGTAAACTCACTCATTATTAAAAAAATTGCATCTTGAGATGGTTTATAAGAAATACTTTCTCGTCAATAAAATTGCAAAAGAGCAAGTACAAATCAAGTATTACTACGCACAACCAATGAAGATGTAACACCCATTGTTTATCATAAACACCAACACATACACATCATTATTTTAAGCAGGTCGAAATCGTAGCCTTTACATAGGCTCGACTAGACCGCAGAATCAGAAACACTCTACCTGATATACAACAATAAATGTCAGTACAGTATCGATTGACTGGAGAGAAGAACCTGAAAGGATCATGGTCATGTTGGTATCAAAAGATTTTACTACCTATAAATAAATTAAATCACGGGCTAAGCCGTGACGGGAAACAGATATTACGGTATAAAAATATGTTTCAGAATAAATAGATAATACTGTAGTGGTGCACCAATAACAACCACTTGAAACATTGTTAGTGGATCACTTACTTATGTAAGTTTCAGTTTGGTTTTATTTTGTATCTAAACGGGTTTTTTTTAATTTATTCAATACTATTTTGTTGTATTCAATGAATTATATACATATTTGTATTCTACATAAAATTCCGCGCCTTTTGAGAACCCACGTGACACACTTATAAAAAAGTTCATCTGATGGCTTTTTCGTATTTCCCGGTTTATTTTTTATCCGAAACTAAATATATTTAGTATTAGTGATCAACTCGATATACCGGTAATTTTAATACCCGATGACGTATTTCAAAATAACTAGGTATACAATGCAGTTGTCTGCTTGCAATATTGAGCGGAGCGACATTTTTTAAATCAATAAAAGCAAATGTTTTATAGGTAATTCAAGTGAGCTCGTTCGCTACGCTCACTCGTCGTCAATTAAGTTCGTTCGCTGCGCTCACTCACCTTTTGGGTCGGCTCATTCATTGCACACACTCTTCGCCAGATTTATTTTGTTCGCTGCGCTTACTCGCCACAAGTCTGCAATACTCTAATAATTTTTGATCACGCAGGTTTGCTGCGACGGGGTATTATAAGTTTACAATATATTAAATGGTGCGTCGTCCAAGATTTGCACCTCCTCTCCATAAACGTGGCATTTCATTCACGTACAAAGGTAAATAAAACACTAAAATAAACAAAACAACAATTTCACATAAAACTAATGTATTCAAAAAAAGCCGATAGTAACAGTATCTATCTTCTTATTTCTATAAGGGTTTCGTCTGTTACGTCCCTTTATCTCTCGACCTTCTGAACCGATTTTTAAGATTGAGGTGTCATTTTAAAGCTTAGGATATCCCGCAGTGACGAATCGTAATTATAAAGGTCATATTGTTTCGGGCTTCGCCCCCCCTCGCCTTTGATTTATTTCTAGAGGGCGCTTTAAAATGTTGACCAACTTTTATTGCACGTTCTTTAATGTGAATTGTAATTTAACAGCTGATTACTTTCAGATTAATATTAAAAGGCAAATAGTAAACAAAAATAGATTTCTTTCACTTCATAATCAACATTCACGTACTATTATAGGTGAGTTTCACTCATACAGAATCATAAAATGCGCAATTTGCGCACGGGCCACCTCGTGCAGTTTAATTTGGTACTACTTTTCACCTTAACATTGCCAGGTACCCGCCGAAGGAGGCTAAAACGAAATTGGAGTCGGGACTTTCTAGCTTGAATCCCTAATATTGAAGAGGACTACCCCTAACATCTGCAATAATAAGGAGGAAGACTTCTGAGCCTACTCTTTCATGTTTTATGTTTCATGTTATTGTTCTTTTTATGTTATTAGCAAATTTGCTCGTTGTATTTTTTTTTGTACAGTTGCAAATATAAAATTAAAGATAAAAAAAAAATTTGGTACTAATAACAGCTGTATAATCAACACACAGTAAACAAACCAAATAAAATATTTATCCTATTAAAATAACATGGTAACGTTAAAGAGCCGTAGGACAGAACCTTTATGTCCGATTTGGACCATTTCAGATTTATACCTTCCCATAGATGGTTACTATGACCGAGCAAAATTTCGTGAGGATCACTCCAGCCGTTCAGGAGGAGTACGTGTAAATAAAAAGCGAGAGTGTAGTATAGGAGCTTCGCTTGCTTTGCTCGCTCCGCTCAAAAAGTTGTTAATGGTTATTCTGGTTTTCCGGGTTTCGGAGTTTTTCTGTGGGAAAAATTATCATTTCAGAATCAGCATGAAATTTACTGCATAAAAAAATTATTTCCGATGGTCGTAGCTTAACTTATGAATTACCTAATTAACCTTCAAAAATGTTTCTATGCTGTGAAAACAATCGAAAGCTTGATTGAAGTTCATCTTGAACTAGTCTATCTAGTATATCTTGAAGTTCATAAGTTCGCCGGTAGAGCGATCGCGAATCACACGTGCACGTAGTTGTCGCCAGCTCCGCGAGGCTGCAGCACTGTACATACATTTTCTACTCATTTGAATTTATTAAAATCAATTTCATTTTGATGATTGTATCTTGATTTTAAAATATAATTGACTACTCGTTGTGGTTAATTTGAAATTGTAAGCTCATACATTATTGAAGATGGACTATCTTTAGATAACTTAAAAGAAATACTTTCTAATTTATAAAATGGCAAAACGTAAAGAATAGATAGATCCTAACGAACCTTTACCTACAAAATGTCTTTACTAGGCTACTAGTTACATAACCTAGAATTACATTATATTAGGCAGGTCGATATCGCACTCTTAACCAAGGCTCGACTAGATCGATAAATACCCAATCATATTCAATTAAAAAAAAAAAAAAAAAAAAAAAAACTAATTGAGAGTCTAGAGAGAAACACCTGAACAGATCATGGCCACTTTTGTGCCAATAGATTTATAGGATTGATTCCAATGTTATACGAAAAACTATGGGACCTGTGGGAAAATGCCTACCTCTCAGTGAGTTGATAATTATTGGTTCCTTAGGCTTACATGCTTCTTTTATTTAACAATTAGTCTACTTTTTTCACTAAAGAAAATAAAATCAAAATCAAACAATTGACCGAGAAAAAACATTGCAAATAGTAATTTATTGATTAGTTTTAAACTAATATCAATTTTCAAGACGAGCGCAATGTATTAAATCGAAATAGTGTAAAGACATTAATTTGTTATATGTGCTGTCTTGATAGGAATTGGCAATTATCATGCTACGGTTTGTACCTCGGACTAAGTATAACTGGACCGCTCATTCAATGGGCGAAAATCGTGGACGTCTCAGGACCATTGGGTGGCAAAAAGCAGCGGAGCCGAGCGACGGAAACCAAAACAGCGCTTCAATAAACCTGTATTTTTACCTACTAAACCATTACATAAATACGTTAACTTTATATTAAAATTTTCTGCTTGAAATGGTGATTCTTACAGTATTTAATACATTAAGAAAAGGTTTGGTAAATAATAATAATACATAGTTTAATCAAACTTACTTTTAATTCAATTCAGTAACGACATGAAAAAAGTAAGATGCAGGAAAGTTTTTTATTTTTTGGCCAAATAAAAACTGTCAGCGGAAGTCTTGTAGCTAAGATTCTGAATTTTATTTTTTATCTCAAGCATTTCTTCGTGAGACTAGCAGATATCGTTGTACAAATTATTTTCTAGAGCATAGGATTTCGCGGAAGCGCGCGCGAGTATCTCGCATCTCTTTGTTATGATATGAGCTGACATTACGGTGCAGTTTTTATCAAACAAGAAGTAACATATTTCAGGATGCTACAAATTGGTGTTTGAAGAGGTAAATGGGTGGTAGGATAAAAAAACTGTACACACTCATACTGTTTATTTACAATCCCTGTTAAATATGACTTAATCAAATAACTTTTTTTAATTTTGTCTAGTTCCTGGAGATACATTTTCTGCGGCAGTTGCTGTCTTAGCCAAATCAAGGAGACAAATTTTAAAAAACATAAAACTTATCATCTTAATTAATTTTATACAATGAGGGTCAACCCCACATTCCTCGACTGATGGATATTTTGAAAAAACCCCTTGTCCCCAGTTCATTGCATGCAAGCAATGTTATAAATTCATAGATATTTGCTTTTGGTTACAATTGTTAACAAAGCTTTGACAATGAGCAAAGACACATTTACAAAGTCAACGTACATTTCATTTTTATTATAATCTCTTAACAAAATTACATTAAACAATGTTGACATGACAATCTTGATTGCAATTTCCTGGTAATAAATCCACATATGTAATGTGAAACTTTTTCTTTAAAATATATTTAAAAATATTACGATGTTGTTTAGAACTAAAATTATATAATAGCTCATCTGAAAAATGACAGGTCTTTGTTCTGTCCGTCAGCTTGGTTAGTGCAATTATATGCACAAGATTTTACCATAGCTAAAAAACTTTATAGCCATAACTAAAAACTGATCACAAACATAACAGCAACTACGTTCTCTCTTCACGGTGTCCTAAATACTGACTGATTTTTTTTATATATTTTTATAACACGATAGGATTTATTTATATCACGGTATTGTGTCTGTTGTATGGTTCGCGCGTCGGGCTCGCAGGTTTTCAAGAATCAGCGCTCGCGCCGAATCCACTGAAATAATAAATTATCTGTAGCGGAAACGGCTAATGTTAGAAAAGATTACTTGAGATAAAAAAAATTATTTAGAATGTCGTCTACAACTTCTCCGCGGACACTTTTTACCTGACCCAAAAATAAAAAACTTTCTCGCATACTACTTTTGTCGTGTCACTAATTAAGACGAACTAAAAAGACTTTTAGTTTAACTAATAATTAAAATTAGTAGCAGACTATTTAAAGTTTAAATACATACCATTAGATTCACAATTTCATGATGAAAATTTTAATATAAATTTAACCTTTTTATTTTCATTCTGAATGTTAACCCTCCGAGCGTTAATCGTCGATTTTTCGGCCCAGCTTTTCGGCCTCCGAGCGTTTGAGTCGATTTTTCGACCTTTTAAAAAAGTGACGTAACTTTATAGTGAATGACAGAAACGGACCCGTGAACGCTACCGCTGTTACCAGGAGATTCTAAGCTATCCAAAAAACACCCATTTCAAATGGCTGAACGTGATTGGTTGTTTGTAATATGCAATGAAACATCTGGTAAAAAAACTGTTACCATCTGCTAACTTTGTAAACAACGAAATGCATATTTTATTAATCGTTTTAAGGTTATGAATGATTAAAAGTGTTACTATTACCTTTAATTTACATTATTGGAATAAATTAATATGTTTTATCAAGTTTATAATCATAAATATGTTTAGGAATTAGTGTAATATTCCTAGCTTGGTTTTACATGTGTTCTTATGGGATTAGGGTAAGTACCATAGGACATATTTGGTTTCATTCAACATTCATTTTTTTCAAATACTTCAAACCTATGTAAATTATATATTTTCTTGAACTGCATAAAATTCTAAACAAAATGTATATCTTGGAATTTTAATTATGTGTATCCAAAAATATTTTAGGGGAGCGCAAAGTTATATACCAAAATTTTTTTGTAATTTTTTAATTTTTAACCTATAGCCTAATTTTGGTAACAATAAGTAAGGGTAAAAATTTTTGTATAATTAGATAGTCCATTTTATCTACTTTCATATAATATATACATTTATAGTGCTAGGTCATAAAATATATTTTTTACTAATTTTTATTTGAAAGTATGCAAAACCTTCAAAAAATGCGTAACGCTCCAGGGGTGCTCTATTGAACGCTCGGAGGGATGTCAGGTTACATGAAGCGCTGTTTGGATGTTGTTCGCTCGGGTCCCGCGACATCGGATCCTTTTGCCACCCGTCCGGCTCCAGACTTCCACGTTTTTTGGTTCAGTTTTGCATGGCAGGGCTCGGTCCAGTTATACTTAGTCCGAGGTTTGTACGGGTTAACTACTGATGAGCATAAAACTGTTGTCTTTTTCTGAAAAGTTATTGTGTTAATATACCAGGTTAATGACGTGTTTTTCGTGGTAGTTGGAGTGCGACGCATTTGCGCCCAACTAATAATCAGATTGCTCCAATTATTCATTTACAAGCGAAAGTGATAGTTTACAATCGAATGCTTGAAGTTCATGCGTTCGCCGCTGGAGCGAGCGCAGATCGGCAGTGCACGTTAGTTGCCGCCAGCACCGCGAGGGTGCAGCACTAAACATACTTTCTTTATGTATTTTAATTGATAAAAATAAAGTGCCTTTTTATGATCATAAGTTGTTTTCAAAATACGAATTACTTTCTTGTTATGATTAATTTGAAATTGTAAACTCGCTCATTATTATAGAAATACCATCTTTAAATGGCTTATAAGAAATACTTTCTCGTAAATGAAATTGCAAAACAGCAAGTACAAATGAAGTATTACTACGCATATCGGACACTTCTTGTCACTTATAAATGCAAACATTATTATTTAAAGCAGGTCAAAATCGTAGCCTTAACCTAGGCTCGACTAGACCGCAGAAGCAGAAACACTCTACATGATATACAACAATAAATGTCAGTATAGTATCGATTGTCTGGAGAGAAGAACCTGAAGGGATCATGGTCATTCTGGTATCAAAAGATTTTACTACCTATAAAATAAATTCAATCACGGGTTAAGCCATGACGGGCAACAGCTAGTACAGTATAAAAACGTGTTTCAGAATAAATAGCTAAAATTGTAGTTTAAGGTACATCAATAAAAACCACTTGAAACATTGTTAGTGGTTCACTTATGTAAGTTTCAGTTTGGTTTGATTTTGTTTCTATTTTTTTTTATTTTTTATTCACTACTAGTTTGTTGTATTCAATGAATATATACATATTTGTTTTCTACATAAAATTCCGCGCCTTTGAAGAACCCACGTGACATACTTATTAAAAGGTTCATCTGATGACTTTTCCGACTCTGTTTCGTATTTCCCGGTTTAATTTTAATCCGAACGAAATATATATTTTTAATATTATAAATCAGCTCGGGGCCTAACTACAGTAGATTATTTTGTTGTATTTTTACTCTACCAATCATAACCACGACCTAGTCAGTCGCATTGCATTGACGAAACCGAGTGGATTGCCTAGAGAGATGTCACTTTCGCTTCTGTTAGTCTCCCAAAACTCCAATTGACACTTCTACAATTAATTGGAGATTTAGTTAACAGATCCACTGCTGGTTTCACATTAATTAATACTGTTATATCTTATATTCATTTAGTTCTGATATACATGAATAACAATATGAATGAATTGTGTATTTTTAACGGATTGCCCTGAATGATTTCAGACTTAGGCCCAACATTTTCACTCTTATAGTACTTTGTTTTAGAAAAATAAAACAAATTGCTTAGAATCCTCTTATTATCTTTCAAGAGCAAGATCACCAATTTTTACAAGTAACTACTATTACATTTTAGCGAATTTTCCTATAGGTAATACGCTATTAGGGTTGTAGCCATGGTAAGACCTAAGCCCGGAAAAATGTTACTTTTTGATTTTGATGTGCCCAGAAGCCAAAAAAAACAATTCGTTATTTTAATATATATGTATATATAAATATATGTATAGTTATATGTGCTGTCATGATATGGCCTTTGTCCATTTCAATGCCATTAAGGGGTTTGATGAAGGAACCCCGAGACAGTTCCAACTGATGGGGTACGGTACCAGTCGTGTGACAATACACCACGACACATTTACGTCAACACGACATCGCCGTATCTTGATCACATCTGTGGCCAATTACGGTAACGTAAAAACACGGTTTTATTACTGATGAGCATAAAACTATTGTCTTTTTCTGAAAAGTTATTGTGTTATTATACCAGGTTAATGACGTGTTTTTCATGGGAGTTGGAGTGCGACGCATATGCGCCGAACTAATAATCAGATTGCTCCGTACAAGCACGGTAAGAGATCGTTTACAATCGAATACTAGAAGTTCAACCGTTCGCTGCTAGGGAGAGCGCAGATCAGCAGTGCACGTAGTTACTGTAGTTGCCGCCAGCTCCGCTAGGCTGCAGCACTGTACATACTCTCTTTATATATTTTAATTGATAGAAATAAAGTGCCTTTTAATGATTGGAAGTTGTTTTGAAAATACAATTTTCTTTCTTGTTATGATTACTTTGAAATTGTAAGCTCGCTCGTTATTAAAGAAATAGCATCTTGTGATGGCTTATAAGAAAGAATTTCTCGTCAATAAAATTGCAAAACAGCAAGTACAAATCAAGTATTACTACTCTCAACAGATGAAGATTCGTTCACTCATTATATCAATTAAACCGAACAACAAATACATCATTATTTTAAGCAGGTCGAAATCGTAGCCTTTACATAGGCTCGACTAGACCGCAGAAGCAGAAGCACTTAATCATAAGCAACAATAAATGACAGTACAGTATCGATTGTCTGGAGAGAAGAACCGGAAGGGATCATGGTCATTCTGGTATCAAAAGATTTTACTACCTATAAAATAAATTCAATCACGGGCTAAGCTGTGACGGGAAACAGCTAGTACAGTATAAAAATGTGTTTCAGAATAAATAGCTAATATGGAATTTAAGGTGCATCGATAACAACCACTTGAAACATTGTTAGTGGTTCACTTATGTAAGTTTCAGTTTGGTTTGATTTTGTTTCTATATATTTTTTTTTATTCACTACTAGTTTGTTTTATTCAATGAATATATACATATTTGTTTTCTACATAAAATTCCGCGCCTTTTAAGAACCCACATACTACATACTTATAAAAAAGTTCATCTGATCACTTTTCCGACTCTTTTTTGTATTTCCCGGTTTAATTTTAATCCGAACGAAATATATATTTTTAATATTATAGATCAGCTCGGGGCCTAAATGCAGTAGTTTATTTTGTTGTATTTTTCCTCTACCAATCATAACGACGACCTGGTCAGTCGCATTGCATTGGCGAAACCGAGAGGAGAAGTTCAACCGTTCGCCGCTAGGGAGAGCGCAGATGCAGATCAGCAGTGCACGTAGTTGCCGCCAGTTCCGCGAGGGTGCAGCACTGTTTATTTCATATCAAGTACCGAACGTTTGTTCGGTTAGCTGGTTTAATTGTTTAATTATTCTTACTCATACTTTTGTTTTTAAATTCAAATGGAATTCTAAAAATTGATTGGTTGTTTTATAACCTCTCAATGACTTTAATTTATCTAAACATTCATAAACAGCAGTATGAAGTATTATTTAAAAAATGATAAATTAATTTACCACACAGAAGTACAATTTATGGGCTATAGGTTCACTGACCTAGCCAAGTATTTTATAAATTTGGTAAATCCATCGACAGTTTGTGTATAGGCCTACTAATGTCTCAAGTACTCGTACAGTCACTCAATCACTCGTGACCTCAATATGAGGAGCCAAAGCTGTTATTTTTAATGACTCAGTTTTCTAGTAAAAACAAATTTGTAAAGACACAAAACACTTATTGTTCTATTCTGTTGTAAAGCTCCTACAAACACACTTTATATTCTTCCTCTCTTAGTTTTACCTATACTTTCTTGCAGTGGCGGCCGGTGGTTAGGGACGCTGGGGGGGCTCTTATCATTATTTTATTTATATTTATGCCAGTGAAGATAAGTAATGTCTGCTTCAGGAAAAACGGTTATGTCTTATGTCAATAAATAATAGTTTATCAAACAGGTATAATTCCCAAAGTTGAATTAAATTACAATATAGCCTAAAAATCTTAATCACAATTGCTGACGAAAAGTCATCTGTTTTACATAACTGATAATCTGTTGTACTGCAGAGTATCAGTAATGTACAACAGAGATGACTTTTTAGGTCAATAAAATTGACCTAAAACAAGCAGTTGTTTTCCGTCAATTTTATTCAGTTATGAATCCGTTTAATGCTTAGGCCTACTTCATTATTCATGACATGTGTTTGATTTGAGGAAACAAGAAATCAGACAGAAATAGTTTTGCCGCGGACAGGTGTGTTCTAAGAATTGAAAGCGGTCCGCTACCCCGGATGTTAAGATGTCACACACTTCCTTTGCGACAATATATTTCCGGTCTCCAAACCATGTTTACGTCTGGGTTCATGTACGCTATTGTTCACACACTGGACTAATCTAGTTCAGGGGAGTTTCTTATTTTTTGTCCTTCATATTTAAATTCTTTATCGCACTTGAAAGCCTTAATACAATCAATTGTTTTATGAACTGTAAAGGATACATCACAATGTGGGAGTATTTTGCCATTGACTATATATTCATAGTCAATGATTTTGCCTTTTTTTGATTTTGTCAATAAAAATAAAAAATCTGCATCCACAAGACATTTTGTAGGCCTACAGTTTTATTTAATGTCGCAAATCTAATGTTGGTCTTTCCAAGTAGGCCTACTTCATCAAATTATATACACGCCTTGATGTGTTTGTCACTCGTTTTATGTATCTTAACTATTTAGCTCAAATGTTTAATCTCTGAAATACCACCAACAGTTTTAAGGCACGATCCTGAATCCCTATAATCAAGCAAGTGTTACAGAAAAACGAGTTTTTAATTTTATAGCCACAGAGCCAGTTGGCCTAATTGTATAAATTTCTAAAACACTTTTGATGAAAACTATTTTTCTTTTTGTTCAACTTTGCATTTGATTAATAACTAAATTGGGCGTTAGAAGCCCAAGGTTCTTCAAAGTAATTATAAAATTCAGTGTTTTTTTTCGTTCTATTACTTACTATACGATTTACCTAGTGTAAATGTTGCTCATCTCCAACGCCACCTATTACACTTTCACCCATTTACATTTCCTCACAAATCTATATAATTCACTATTTCAACACAACGCACACCAACACGTACAACATTACGCACAACAGAACCCAGACGGACGACTGCATCGCGAGGGAACTGACAGTTACACTTTTGGCACTGCTCGGTTGGTAGCAGTGGCTGGAGCAGTGGCGCGCGCAGCCTAGGGCGCCGGGCAGAGCGTTGCATTAGCAGCCGATGGGTGTGCCTGTGTGAGTGAGCTGCGCGTATGCGCGTCACCATTTGATTTTACAAGAGCGCTAGGACGCCGTGGTTTGCGCCCGCGGCGTCCGTCGCTCCGGCCCGAGCCGGCCGCGTTAGAATTAGAGACACAATCGTCGTCGATTTTGGATTTATTTTGGTACGATCTGTTTCTATCGTCAACTTATGACCCATACAGTTGTCATTCTCTTAAATAATATTTTTGTCAGTTTATTTATTTTGATTTTTAATAAATTCTTTAGGAGGGGCGGCGTCCGGGAGTCCTTATGGGCGAGCCGCCACTGCTTTCTTGTTGTCGTTATTCATAGCAAATAAACTAACATAAACACTAAATCTGAAGGTGTTTACTTTAACCAACACTATACAAAATAAAAAAATAAAAATTTTTATAAATTTTCGGGAATTTTTTTTAAGGTATGTATTTTGGCTGTTATTTACGCTTCATGCCTGGTATTAGGCTTTAACTGTCACAAATTTATCCTCCTTTAATCTAATAAATTAATATTTTATGTAAAAATAACCGGTTGTGAGATAAAGTATACAAACTTAGGAATAGTCAAATCTTTCATAATTCATTAACCAGTGGCACAACCCGTGGCACGCGGTTGCACCCCGAGGTCGAAAACTTGGATTTTATGTAATGGGCCCTACACTAACAAACATATAAAAAAATTAGAACTACCTAACCTTTTGCATACCAAAATGTATAATTTTACTGGACTATTGGTATAAAGTGGTTGTATACCAACCACTTTAGTAAACGTCTCTTTTTAGGAACAAACACCGAAATCTGAATTCCATAGTCAGTTGATGGGCGATTTTCTCTAATACTTTCAATTCATGTATATCGGTAACTAGGTACTTGCAAAAGTATCACTTTTTCTTCAGGAAACTAATGCCTAATGTAACTTAAATTCATTAGTTTATATTATCAATAAATCAAACTTCCTAATGTCTATCCTCACTGCCATGTAGAGAGTGAAATGTCAGTTGCTTATGAATGACAATTACTATCTACTATAATTGGAATCACTTAAAAATTGTTTACATAAAAGAATCACATGAAAAAATATGCACAGATAATTGAGTTTTTGTTGTTAATTTAGAATTATTTACTAAATTTCGTACTGCTTCACACTTTCTTCTCTTTTTTCACTGTTCCACCAAGGATTTTAGTCTTCCTACCCAAGTCCATAGTTAAACTATAGATTAAGCATACGTTTGCTTGAGAAGTCATCTGTTTGACGTGTCATCTGCATGTGAATACCTTTAATTAAAGACATAAACCAAGCAAACCGGTCTAGTAGAACTGACAGACGGACTTGGAAATGGTTTTATAAATTATTTTAATACATATGAGATGTGATTTCATTCACCTCTCTAAATTTATGGGAGAAAGGAACATAAAAAATGCTATACAATTATAAGTTATAAAATTTATTAAATACATAAACATTATTTTGGTCAACAGTAAAAATATACTGATACAAATATTTGAAACAGTCTTCCTTAGACTAGACATTTACTACAATATTGAAGCAAACATGTTACAAACATAGAAAACATTGATGCAAAGATATACATCATTTACACATTTACACAGTTTATTTTGAACCAACTTAACGAAAATCTGCTGAAAGACACATGTAATTTTCACTACGAAGAGTACCTAAAACAATTAGTCATGAATTGTTTAAGGTAAAAAGGGGTAACATTCTTGAGACTATCAGACAAAACTAACTTAGCAGATAATGTGCAAAAATAGGACAAAATACCAAAACTAAAAAATTAAACAAAACTAAGTTATGGTATGTTTACGACTCTTTGAAAGACTGTTATGACTTTTCATTGTACTAAAGTCATTTACATTGCACACAATTACTTACATCACAGCTTAAAACTAAAGTAAAAAATAAATATCTGTATATAAACTAAAATATCCAAGTTTGCTTGAACAACATCGTATTTGAAGAGTACATTTTAGTCTTCCAGTTCTTGCTTTAGATATGAGGTAAATTTATTACTAAATATGTTAGATAATTGCAAACATGAGATCACATTTTCTTTGAATAAAGGTTTTTAAATGCAAAATTACAGCAATAATTTACACTGCTAAGAATAATTAATTAGGACATCATTTTCGTTGGTTACAATGTTGTCAACTATAACTAATCTCTTGTTTTCAATTTTGGAAATCCATTTAAAAAAAATTGTTTATATTTATGTGCAAATTGACATGGTTCCTTAAAACCCTAAAAACTAAATCTGTTAATTAAGCACAAATTAATTTAGAATTAATAGTAACAAAACATCTTTAATAAGCAGAGTAACAATAATTTTGGTACATGATTAGAGCAGTGAGAGTGAACAGCCATTATTGTCATTTTAAATGTTAAATTATTCACACAAAAAGGAACTGGGAAAACATTTAACCAAGATGAATATGAATTAAGAGAGAAATGGTGCAATGTCAGCTGGTGTGATGTAGTTGGAATCTTCAGGAAAACACACATAGAATCCTAAACCAATAAATACAAAAATATAAAGAAGGTCACATCCATAGATATTAACAAAACATCTGAATAGCTAACACCGTGCTGCCAAAACGAGCCGTTACACCCACCACTTCATTCGGTAAGTAAAAGAAGGTAATCAAACTAGAACGCAGTGGATGCACCAAAAATAACGATTTTAGCTGAAATACAAGAATGTAAACAAACCAGACACAAAATAACAAGTTATGCTTTATTATGACTATGCTTTACGAGTTATTAACATTGTCATGGTCCCCGTATCCTATTTTCAAATTTGGTTTAACTTGGGGTTCACAAATGAGCACTAAAGTACCGGTAGGTGGATGAAGAAGTGTTCCTACATTAATTAATTGTAATGGTAAACTGTCATAGGTTATGTATGATTTGTGAGTATGACATAGATGAGAGATAATTTTTACTGGTGACCATCTCCAAGAAAGACAGAATGTTAACTGACTTATTAGGTTGTTGCCTTGTGCGCGCTCTCATGGTGGAGTGCCCGACTACGTTGACCGAAACTTTTTAACCATTTTGTCCATAAGATGTGTATTCTTTATTTTTTGTATTCATTGCCTAAACTTACGTT
This sequence comes from Neoaliturus tenellus, assembly GCA_030545055.2. Taxonomy (NCBI): domain Eukaryota; kingdom Metazoa; phylum Arthropoda; class Insecta; order Hemiptera; family Cicadellidae; genus Neoaliturus; species Neoaliturus tenellus. The sequence continues at coordinate 21,527,703 of CM061536.1, read as the reverse complement.
TTATTTCATAATGTTTCTTTGCTTTTCATTCATTAACACCAGTAGAGCTAGCAAATGCCAATTTTGGTCATACCATGTGACATTAACACCTCTCTCTCAAATTCAAATGCCTCAATTTTAACAACTGCTCAATATCCAAACCTCATTCAGTCTTGCATTAAAAATACATTTGAAATAAATGTCTGGTAAACGAGTTTCAACTTTATATTCATTTCACAATGTTCAAATTGCACTTTGACCCAACATAAGATTCTATCATATCAACAAAGAGGGCGTATACTGATAGAAATCGCTACCCTGTCACCGGTTCCTTTCTTGGGGAAGACGAAACTCTCGACAGGCACTTCAAACTCCGACTTGATCTTAGAGAGCGGGATAATCCCCTTTGTGGTTTTCGATAGAGAAGAAATTTCCACCCACGCAGCGATTCTGGAGAACTTGGCCTTCGTCAGCTGTGATAAGATGACCTTGAGCTTACCCTGATGAAGCACCACCTTGCAGACGAAGACATCGGAAAAGCACGCGAGGAGCACGGAGTAGTGGCGCGCTCTACTCTCACTAAGCTCCGCTTTGCGATGGAAATCCGCAATGTCCAGCATCACTCGGCTGCCTGCAAACATCAGGATGTTGGCTGAGCAAATTGAGGACAGCTTGAAACATTTACTATGTGACAATTTTAAAGAGGTTGTTAAAATTTTGAGTCAAGATGGACATCCTTTTGCATTATATACCCACTGCCAGTTGTTTTATCTTTTTACCAACCAAGAACCACAATAATTATCTTGACTATGGACTGTTGAGTGTTGGAAAATATAACTAAATCCTTTTTAAAAGTCATGTTAAAAAAGATTCTTATCAAATTTTTAATATATATAGGCTTAATAGTAGTTTTCATTACTAGGACGGAAAATGTTTTGTTGTGTGCTCAATCACTTTTTAAAAGCGAAGCGGAGCCAAACTTCAAAAATGAGAATACGCATGGTAAAAAAAAAAAAAAAAAAAAAAAAAAAAAAAAAAAAAAAAAAAAAAAAACACTTTTAGTTTGGGTAATGAACTAAGTTCTTCAGTTAGGCCTGCTGCAGAAAAAAAATAATATGATTGAAGGATGCAATAGTTAAAAAATATTTATCTAATTAATTCAATTAATTGACTATTTTAATGGTATAAGGACTCTGACAATTCAACAAGGTCAAGTCTTACACTACTTACCGTTGAGTATGGTAACCAAATGAGCTTGTTCAAGGTGAGTTGATAAACTGTCTATGTCTCCTCTCCACTCACACTTCTTATGTGGACATCGGACCGGTACCAGAGCACTGAAGCAAAAAATACCAATGACACAGTGCAAATATCAATAGATTGATGAATAATTTAACTATCCTACCTTGAAGAGGATGGAAAAGGGAGATGAAAAGAGATTACCAAAACAGAAAACTTTTTGACCTTCCACACACAACACTTATAGTCATTCTATATTAGTGATATGAAATTCATAACATACTTTAAATGTACGATCTTAGATTACTTTTATATTGACAATCAATCATTTAATGAGATGATAACTAAACAATATCCTTAATGTAATTTTGGATTTCAATGGTCCTAATGAATTGCACTTGATGATTCCATTCACATTTAATATGGTTATTTTTAAACAATGGATTTTTAAATGAGGCCTACAAATAAAAACTACACCAGCTTTGTTGGCGGAAAAGCAGTCATATGAACTGTATCGTCCAAATCATCAACGTACCTTGGAATATATGCACGTGCCTAATATATGCACTGCACACACAAAACAAAACGGTTTTGTTCATCCAAGACAAGCTTGTCCACTTCTGTTGTGGATGAACAAAACTCTTTATCAATGTTTTAATGTTTGTGCAATGAATTCACTGAACAGCCCTAGAACATTTTCACCCCCTAATAAAATGTAATTTTGGTACCTGTTGCGGCAAGGGATATCAAGTCTGTAGACAAGCCTTTGCAACGCCAAGTTCGGAACTAGTCCTGGCTCCGACCGACAATAGGGACACCTGGAAAAAAATTATGTTATTTGGTGTAAAACATGCATCACATGACAAGATTCGGTTTTTTTAACCAAATTGGTGTAAGCCTTTGAATATAATTTATTTGGAAACCACTGAATATACAGGTGCACGTAAAAAAGAGATGGTTTAGTTTCAATATAAGTAAATATTTAACATTAACGGATGTTTAACTTGAAAATAGTTGGTTTATTATTCTCTAAAACAACCATTGAAGACCTTGCACTTTTTGGATCAGTGTCATCTTTAATCAACAATGAATTTTGTAATAGTGTATGAAGCAAAGGGCTCTGATGCAAGGCAAGTTCTTAAGGTATAAAGAATAGTCGCTCGTCACACGTCAGACACGCCACATTGCCACACCTCAAGTAGGGAGTCCCTCGATACATGCCAGACATGCCACGTTGCCACACCTCACCTGGGTAGTTCCTCAGCACACGCCACATTGCCACAGCACACCTCACCCGGGCAGTCACTCGGCACACACTAGACATACTATGTAGCCACCCTTCACCTGGTTAGTCCCTTGGTACATGTCGGACATGCTACGTTGCCCAACCTCACCTGGGTAGTTGCTCGGCACACGCCACATTTCCACACCTCACTTGGGGAGTCCCTCGGTACATGCCAGACACGACACACCTTACCTGGGTAGTTGCTCGGCACACACCACATTGCCACAGCACACCTCACCCGGGCAGTCACTCAGCACACACCAGACATACTATTGCCACCCTTCACCTGTGGAATCCCTCGGTACATGCCAGACATGCTACGTTGCCACACCTCACCTGGACAGTCACTCAGCACACACCAGACATACTATGTTGCCACCCTTCACCTGGTTAGTCCCTCGGTACATACCAGACATGCCACGTTGCCACACCTTACCTGGGTAGTTGCTCGGCACACGCCACATTGCCACACCTCACTTGGGGAGTCCCTCGGTACATGCCAGACACGCCACACCTTACCTGGGTAGTTGCTCGGCACACACCACATTGCCACAGCACACCTCACACGGGCAGTCACTCGGCACACACCAGACATACTATGTAGCCACCCTTCACCTGGGTAGTCCCTCGGTACATGCCAGACATGCTACGTTGCCCAACCTCACCTGGGTAGTTGCTCGGCACACGCCACATTGCCACACCTCACTTGGGAAGTCCCTCGGTACATGCCAGACATGCCACTGCCACACCTCACCTGGGTAGTTGCTCAGCACACGCCAAATTGCCACAGCACACCTCACCTGGGCAGTCACTCAGCACACACCAGACATACTATGGCTACCCTTCACCTGTGGAGTCCCTCGGTACATGCCAGACATGCTACGTTGCCACACCTCACCTGGACATTCACTCGGCACACACCAGACATACTATGTTGCCACCCTTCACCTGAGGAGTCCCTCGGTACATTCCAGACATGCTACGTTGCCCCACCTCACCTGGGTAGTTGCTCGGCACACGCCACATTACTACACCTCACCTGGGCAGTCACTCGGCACACACCAGACATACTATGTTGCCACCCTTCACCTGGGGAGTCCCTCGGTACAATCCAGACATGCTACGTTGCCCCACCTCACCTGGGCAGTCACTCGGCACACACCAGAGATACTATGTTGCCACCCTTCACCTGGGGAGTCCCTCGGTACTTGCCAGACATGCTACAATGCCACACCTCACCTGAGTAGTTGCTCGGCACACGCCACATTGCTATACCTCACCTGGGCAGTCACTCGGCACACACCAGACATACTATATTGCCACCCTTCACCTGGTGAATCAATCGGTACATGCCAGACATGCTACGTTGCTACACCTTACCTGGGCAGTCACTCGGCACACACCAAACATACTATGTTGCCACCCTTCACTTGGGAAGTCCCTCGGTACATGCCAGACATGCTACGTTGCCACACCTCACCTGAGTAGTTGCTCGGCACACGCCACATTGCTATACCTCACCTGGGCAGTCCCTCGGCACACACCAGACATACTATATTGCCACCCTTCACCTGAGGAGTCCCTCGGTACATGCCAGACATGCTACGTTGCCACACCTCACCTGGGCAGTCACTCGGCACACACCAGACAAACTATGTTGCCTCCCTTCACTTGGGGAGTCCCTTGGTACATGCCAGACATGCTACGTTGCCACACCTCACCCGGGCAGTCACTCAGCACACACCAGACATACTATGTTGCCACCCTTCACTTGGGGAGTCACTCGGTACATGCCAGACATGCTACGTTGCCATACCTCACCTGGGTAGTTGCTCGGCACATGCCACATTGCCACACCTCACCTGGGCAGTCACTCGGCACACACCAGACATACTATATTGCCACCCTTCACCTGGTGAATCAATCGGTACATGCCAGACATGCTACGTTGCTACACCTTACCTGGGCAGTCACTCGGCACACACCAAACATACTATGTTGCCACCCTTCACTTGGGAAGTCCCTCGGTACATGCCAGACATGCTACGTTGCCACACCTCACCTGAGTAGTTGCTCGGCACACGCCACATTGCTATACCTCACCTGGGCAGTCCCTCGGCACACACCAGACATACTATATTGCCACCCTTCACCTGAGGAGTCCCTCGGTACATGCCAGACATGCTACGTTGCCACACCTCACCTGGGCAGTCACTCGGCACACACCAGACAAACTATGTTGCCTCCCTTCACTTGGGGAGTCCCTTGGTACATGCCAGACATGCTACGTTGCCACACCTCACCCGGGCAGTCACTCAGCACACACCAGACATACTATGTTGCCACCCTTCACTTGGGGAGTCACTCGGTACATGCCAGACATGCTACGTTGCCATACCTCACCTGGGTAGTTGCTCGGCACATGCCACATTGCCACACCTCACCTGGGCAGTCACTCGGCACACACCAGACATACTATGTTGCCACCCTTCACTTGGTGAGTCCCTCGGTACATGCCAGACATGCTACGTTGCCCCACCTCACCCGGGTAGTTGCTCGGCACACGCCACATTGAAACACCTCACCTGGGCAGTCACTCGGCACACACCAGACATACTATATTGCCACCCTTCACCTGGGGAGTCACTCGGTACATGCCAAACATGCTACATTGCCACACCTCACCTGGGTAGTTGCTCGGCACGTACGCCACATTGCTACACCTCAACTGGGCAGTCACTCGGCACACACCAGACACACTATGTTGCCACACCTCACCTGGGGAGTCCCTCGGCACATGCCAGACATGCTACGTTGCCACACCTCACTTGGGTAGTTGCTCGGCACATGCCACATTGCCACACCTCACCTGATGGGCAGTCACTCAGCACACGCCAGACATGCTACTTTTCCATACCTCATCTGGGTGGTCACTCAACCATAGTAATAGACAGCACACTATTACTGTGTTCCAGACACACTACATTGCCACACCTCACCTGGGCAGTCGCTCGGCACATGCCAGACACGCCACGTTGCCACACTCCACGCACGAGGTGACGCCGCGACGCGCCCTATCCGCCAGTGGCTCCAGACAGATGGCGCACTCTAGTAGCTGCGACGAGAGTTGAGCACAGTTCCTACAACACCAGTTTCCGGTCTCTTCCTCACTCCCGACACCGCCCTCACTGGCACAGAAACCTGGGGACAGAAAAGCTGGCTTGAAATGGGGGTTTGGTTAAAATTGTGAAATAGAATAGACCTGAGTTCTGCCCAGTAGCTGCCACTTAGACAACTACAGTGAAAATTTACAAAAGAAATTAAAGAGTGTGTCTAGAGGAGCACTTATTTATTTAGGGTGCACCAGAAAAAAGTTCCAAAAATTCAGGAGGTTATTCCACACATCAAAATAAGCAAAAAAATTCATATGAACATATGTCCTAAAATGCTTTGTTAAGCTGCTAGCCACCATTTTGTTTGTTATACTTTGTATTCTTATACGTTATGTAAACAACGATACCAAATATGTAAAGATCTGATAACAAATAACGGAGTTATTGCAATTTTCTGCAGAAAAACATCGAATTCGCATCATAATTAATGCAAATTTAGTAAATTTTCATATAAAAATCTCAATAACTTCATTGTTTGTTGTTACATCCCCTTATAGAGTTAGTGTCACTGGTTAGATAATTTAGTTTGGCAGCGTTTTTGTTTCTTGAAAAATGTTCGTTAAGTTGGCCATTTTTGAGAAATTTCAGTTTAAAAAGTTAACATTGCCAGTGACAGACGGATATAAAAATTGTTAAGTGTAAAATACAAAATGGCGGCTAGAGCCCTAGCGAAGCATTTCAGGACATATATGTTCCAATTAACTTTTTTGCTCATTTAGTGTATAGAATAACCTCCTGAATTATTGGAACGTTTTTTTCCAAACACCCTGTATATATTAATTTTTTAAGAGACATTTTGGCTGAGGACCGAAAGCAATGGGTTAAAGGAATAACCCATTCCTTTCCATTCCATTGAATACCCCCGCAGCAGACCTATATGTTCTGCAAATTTCCAATACATGTGTTACTCAAGCAACAGAAAATACCCGCGTACCATCAGACCTACATACTCAGCGAATTTATTATAATGTACAATGTACACAATAACGGTTTTCGGAAAGGTTTCTACACTGTGGAAACAATCGAATGCTTCAAGTTCATCAAATTGCCGCTGGAGGGAGCGCAGATCGGCAGTGTACGTAGTTGTCGCCAGCTCCGCGAGGGTTCTCTATGATCAGCAGTGCACGTAGTTGCCGCCAGCTCCGCGAGGGCGCAGCACTGTATGTTTTCTTTCTTTTACCATATTTGTAAGTTTTAATTTTTAACAATTAATTGCCTTTACATTACCGTATGTTTTCCTAAAAATATTCAAAAGTTATTGGACCACATTGATTTGGAATTATAAGTTCACGCATTATTAAAGAAAAAACCCTACTAAAGCTGCGTAATAAAAATAACTTCTCGTTAGTGAGCTTGCAAAATTGCCAGTATAACCACTGCAAACAACAACCATGGTGTGTTACTCAAATTAAAGAGCCAATTTGACAATTTGACATAACCAGATAACCTCTTATCTTGTTAACTCATTATCTTAAGCAGGTCGAAATCGTTGCCTTAACCTAGGCTCGACTAGACCGCAAAAACACTCAATATCAATATAGTTTCTAATGAATTGTGGTATGAACGAATAAATGTGTTCGAATTTACGTAACAGACTTAACACCTCAAATTTAATTGTAGTCTCGATACACACGAAGGTACTTTTCCTGAATTAAAATATTTGTAAACATGTAAAGTAAATCTGGTGGCCACCATGAGACTGCTTGTGGCCCGGGGCAGAGTGACTAAGCATCGAGTTTGTAGCCTGCACTTATTTACTAACACACATTTTTTTAGGCTGAAAGTGGAGGGATTTTCCATTATAATGTTATCATTTAGTTATCGAAAATATTCCTTTTTTCTGCAATTAAGCAATCTAATTCGACCAGTCACACCGGTCATCAATAGGCCCACTAAAATGATCTTAGTCCATCAACTACCTCCAATTCTGCTGGATTTGTACATAATTCACATTATATATTTTGACTAATTCAACGAGGAAGTTGATGTCCGTGTGCCAAAGTCGACATAATCTCGGTGATTGTGGTCCTTCGGGCGATAATGTTTGTAGATCTTTTGCAGTAGCATTTCCGCCATTTAAAAAAAATGCGGCTCTTGCAGTTGCAGTTAAGAATGGCGATTTAAAGGATTCAAATTATAAATAATGTACTTCATGAAGCAAAATATTCATAACAAAGAATACAAAGGAGAGACGCCAGATTGATTGCAGGTGGTTACACTTATGTCTGGGACACTTAAGATTAAGAACACTGACTTTGGCAGCGTTCTATAGTCAATACAAAAACTGTTTAATTTAGTTCGTCATGCTAACGGTACTCATTATATAATTGTTACCTTTAAAAGGACTGAAACAAATTACTTGCACCGTTATTATAGGTCGTTAATTCGGTAATTATGTATTTAATAATAATTTGAAATAAATTTTAATGGGTCTCAAAGAAACCGATAACTTAGTCATAAAAAATTCAGTTAGGTTAATTTGAGTTTTTACATTAAGTTTTAAATTAATTGAAAAGCTTGCAGTTTTGTAAATTAAATTACTTTTAAAGCCATGTCTCACTAAAAGATTGGTCTATATTTAAGTTAAGAACAAACAAATGATAAAGTACTTTGATAGAGATCTTTTCAAGTTAATGGACGTAGGGTTACCTGCCCAGACAAAAGAATAGTAAATACAAACCGCGTACAAACAGAGAAAAGGGAGGAATTATGGCGTTTGTTGATGTAATACAATGCGCCAACTAAAAGAAAAATGTAAAAATGAATCATGCATGAGAAACCATTTTACAGGGGTCTGCGAATTTAGGATCGACTATAATTAAAAGTCCTGTTCGTGTTTACAGACCAAAACATACTTGCCCACATAGCACAGAATATTTATTTTACGTCAAATAAACAATCAAATGTCAAATTACTTCAAATATTTTTTATTATTTATTTGACGTTTAGTTGAATTAAAAATTTCAAACTAAAGTAACGTAGAATTGTTGATAGGCCGTTATATAATTTACGTTTAAAACGTTAAGTCAAATATAACATAAAATATCTTGCATTTATTCAACATTTAGGCTTACTTGAAAAATATTTACTATAGTAGGCCTATACATTTTTTATTGAGGTAAAATTAGCAAGAAATAGTAAACCAAACCTCTTCATGGGAATTTTACATAATATTTAAATTAATAGACTCAACCATTAAGTGCGATTATCAATTTTAAATTCAAATATAAGAAAATTTTGAGACATATTTTACGTGAAATAAATATTCTGTGCTATGTGCTGGGGGCCTACAGACTGGCCAAATGGGCTTCAGACGAGACAAAGCATAAGAAAATTTAATAAAAATCGTAATACAGGTAAATTTTAGAACCAATCGGCACGACATAGTTTTACTGCATATCCGCAGCGCCGCGGCCGGTGCGCGTATACCCCTCCCCTCCCCTCTCGGCGGCCCTGAAATCTAGATGAACCCGGCCTACTTTTAAGATTAATTTAATTATCTTAAAAGTATTGGTCTATAATAATGCTTTAGTTAAAATAAAACTTTGCCGGATCAGAACTCATTGCCGACGCCATCGAGTGGCCATGAATTTCCGTATACGGAACTTCGCAGCTCTGTATTGATTTCTTACGCGTGATCAACTCGGTTCCCATTGGCTTGGGAAGAGGGTCCAATTATTTGGTGTAGTCATTGTTGGTGAGGGGGGGGGGGGGGAAGTGAGGGAGAGTATTTTTGTGTTGCACAGTTAGGGCCGGCCTAAGGGGTGTGCGAGCTATGCAGCCGCACATTCGTGCCTTCTAAACGGGCATGAAGTTGGACAATATAGGTAAATACCCCCCGTCGCAGCAGACCTGCGTACTCAGCGAATTTCCAAATTAGTAATATTAATTTTGACCAGCTAAACTTGTAAACTAAATTTCATCACTTGCTCATAAATAGGGAGATAAATGTCTATTCTCCTTAAGATAAATATAGGGAAAGAGTATGCAGGTATGCTGCCATGGGGGACACTAAAAGTAGGTTTTTAGCTTAGAAAAAATTTATTTCGACCAAATAAAGCCATATAGTAAATTTCATCAATATCTGTCCATAAATAAAAGAGTTTGCCTATTCTCCATATGATTAACATGGGAAAAAAGTATGCAGGTTTGCTGCCATGATAAGTACAAAAACCAAGATTTTTTACCTTAAATGGATGAATCTCAACCAAATGAAGCTAAATACCAAGTTTCATCCAAAAATATTGGTTAATAAGTGAAATATTAACACATCCTTATTCTCCATAAGATTAACATTGGAGCCCCAAAAGACAATGTACTGTCTTTAGACTTTGTAATATCTCGGTAACCAGTGGAGATAGAGCAAAGCTTCAAAATACTAAATTGTGCGTTTTTTTTAGCTAAATCCAATGGTAAAAATAAAAATTTAAAATTTTTAAAATTTACATATGAAAAATGCAAAAAACCCATTTTTGGGGTACAAAACCCCCCAAAACTACCCCTTCCGGTAGGTCGATATGTCTGGTTTTCGAACTCATCCGAATAAACGTAGGATTACACATCTCTACCAAATTTGGTGTCGATCGGACCATTTTTACGAGAGTTATCGTGTCTAGGGACACACACACACACACACACATATATAATATATATATATATATATAATATATATATATATATATAAAAATATATATATATATATTTATATATATATATTTTATATATATATAATATATATATATATATATAAAAATTTTAGTGACTATTATTTTTGGTCTCTGGGCACCTCAAAACGAAAAAGTAACATGGTCCCGGGCTTAGGTCTCACCATGAGACCTACGGTAATAGCTTATTTCCTATGGGAAATTCGCTAAAAATATTGTTGGCAATTTATTTATTGATAAACTTTTACAGTTTAATTTCATGGTAACAGAGAAATTTGCCCCAAAGAGTTCTGAAATAAAGTACAGTAGGTTGTAGTCTGATGAACTCGGCCAACATACAAGGTCAGTCGAGCAGTCAATTCCAATCAAGGAAACAACGAATCCCCAAATCTATGGGGCTAAGAGAGTTGAATTTTGTAATGCATGTTTAGTTGAAGAAAAGATTTTGCAAAATTTCTTGCACGGGCTCCGCCCTACAGAACTTCATAATTTCAAATTACTTTTATTCTAAGGGCCAATTTTAAAAACAATACACGAAAAACCAATGAATCTAAAAAATTACAGGGCATGCAGTTTAAAACTTGGGATGGACGTTCTTCTTTGTTCATATGTGCTCACTAAGGCACGAATTTGCTAATTTCTGCAGTGCTCCTCCCCACAGTAACTCTAAATTCCTAAAGGACATATGTTGTTGAAATTTGACATTGGCGTTCCTCTCTGTTCAAGTGCTCAATGAGAAAAGGTTTTGAAAAACTTCAGGGCTTCGCACTACAGGACTTTAAAGTTTCAATAAAATTCTTATGGAAGAAGATTTCTTTGTATTTTATAGGGATTTTACTACTATCTATAAAATACATTTAAACGCAGGCGTAGGAATAGTATAAGCGTATAAATGGATCGTGTTGACGTGTTTTGCTGTAAACTTTATGACACCACGAATACAAATTGACGTTTTTTACCGACAAAAGAGCGTTCGAACATCGAAATATCCATCGGTTTGCCCTTGTTAATAGCATTTTCTCGTTGATGGATTTAAAACGAATATAGTATTTATAGCGAATTTATTAGTTTAATTTGTTGTTCACTTAACTCTTTTACGTAAATTCTAAAGCATAAGCTGAAACATAGAAAACTATACATACGGACGCTTAGATACTAGCGTTTTTCTTCTACTGTACCGGGAGTAAAATGCAATAAAGGCTATGAATTGCTCGTCCTGGTCCTATACTATATAGTACAACCAATCTAAAACTATGTAAAATTTGGCGTATTGCAACTGCAATAGCCTACACCAGTTTAAACGATGTTATAATATTTTGGGACTTACTATCGTAGGACAAACTCAAGTTGTATTGAAAAGTGTAAACGTTATACAGTATTATGTTCTGCGAAATCTATATAGGTACTTCACTTCAATAATATACGGGGTGTTCGGAAATATATCATCATAAGCAAAAATGTTACTAAAACATATGTCATAGAATGCTTTGTTTAGCCACCAGCCGCTATTTTGTTTCTACACGTATATTAAGATCATGTATCTATATATTTAAAACAGTAAGGAAAAACACCTTTGGACAGTTCGTCTGAGATTTCTACGGAACCGATTTAAATGCGGGTTGTATCAAAACAAACTTTTTCCGTCATATATTAGCATGTTATATTTGCATTTAGAAAATATTTACGTTAAATCGGTCAAAAATGGAAACTAAACTTTTTTTTACCGTATGGAGATTTAACATGGGAAAAAGCCAACATATTGAAACCTTTGGTCAGTTCATCCAAGGGTTTAAAAAGGATATTTTATTTTGCATATGTCGCACCATCTGCCAGCTGCCTAGAGCTCCACTTGCCATGAACACAGAAAAACGAAACGATATCGTTTCGTTTCCTTTTTCTGTGCCATGAATGAAGAAATGAAGCTGTATCCGCCGAGTATCGACGGGCAAAGAATGGTAAATATTTATCACAAGAGTGTTTATTTAAAGTCATTTAAAGTTTTAATAAAGCCATTTTTCACCGCGTATTTTCAAAATGGCAGCCGTTTTAAAAATTTCCAAAGACCGTTATCTCAAAACACGATCAAAACTGATCTAGACACAACAAAGTTTAAAATTTTAATAAATTATCTAAACAAGAACTGTCGCTAGGTTATTTATATCGAGCGAACAACGGAGTAAATGTCATTTTTTTACGTCACAGTTTCCTAGGGGCCAGGCATCGACATTTTCATAATAACCACTTCAACCTAAAACTAGATCACAATCGATTTTATTTTTTTATTCCTACAGAAGCAACAAGACTGTGAATTCGCCGCATTATACGGTAGGCAGTGGCAGTGGGAAGTGGCAAAGCCCGATGAGTACCGTGTCCGTGGCACCGACCGGACTAGTGATGGGATTAACCCAGGTGAAAAAACCGATTCACCCAGTTCTTGCTCACCAACCGATTCACCCAGTTCTTTTTCTCCCTGTCGGTTGGGCGAATCACCTGAACAGCGTGAAAACTGTAACCTCTACGGCGCGACTATATAGAATAAAATCCCTCTCTTAAATCATAATAGTAATGTTATGTTTAAATTAAAATGCCTAGACAAAAATAGCGACCAATAAAACTGCTTAATTCTTTCATACAGTTATTTAGCTTTAGATGAGGAATCCGATTGACGTAGGTTTTTAACCTGAACCGATAGTAGGTGATTCTGATTAACTAGCGTACTTTAAAAAAAAATATACAATAGAAACATATTTATTGCGGTAAAAACTTATAAGTATTAACTTTTGGTTTTGAAATGTTAAACAGTTTATAAATTTTAGTTACTCATGGTAAAGATTGGGATTTCTTTGTGTAAATTAAAAACCACTGTACGAAATCAGGTAAAAGTCAAACGAACGAACCAGGCTCTTTCACCTAGTACTATAGTTCACAATCACATTAATCTTTCAGGCTAAAACAACTAGTGATTCTCTTCCAGGCGCACGCTCCGAGATCTTTAGCCCGGTTATCGTTCAGGTGAATCATTCAGGCTAAAAGAACTGGGTGAATCCTAAAACCACTGAGTGAAAAACCGGTTGCTGAAAGTAGTCGGTTTTCCCATCACTAGACCGGACGCTATAGATGAGTCACGGAATGCGAATCTGTGACTGTGACATCGACATCAGCTGTTGTGCGTACCGCCGCGCCCCCGCCCCCCCCCACCAGGCGCTGGCTACCAAACAAAGAAACTGTCCACGATACGCATCTGGAATGCTGCAACCGCCCATTACTCATTTTCTACCCGGCCGTCCACTCATCGTAGATTAAGTCATCCGAGATGCCTTCGCGTTCGAGGAAAAAGTTACACGCTGTATCTCCGATTTGAGCTGAGAGTCACAAGGAATTATGCACTATTCCAAGTTCCGTTATGGTTTCCGTTTTGTGTCATCAATAGTGTAAGCCGATGAAGCACTTTTCTCCCTCAGTGAGTCATGAGCTAATCTTATCTTTCATGTTTTCCCGTAACAATTGATAGGGTTATCTGCAAGTTAAAATAACGCAGATAAGAAATTTACTTTGGGCCAAAATTGGATTTCGGATAAGCCTATAGTACTATAATTTCGGTTGTACGATTTGCTACTCATTTGTAAGAAATTTTTATATTTAATCTTGAATCGTCTTTGACTACATATTATTAAGCGCCAAACCACTGCTATAAATTGAAAAATGCAAAAACTATTACAAAAATAGTTGGCCTCCTTAAAATGAAATAACATTTATCATTTATCAATCAACAAATAACCTGTTTCACTCAAACCAACAACTATGCTCGAGCAAAGCAACTGGCGACCTTTCTTATATCTAAAACTCTAAGGATAAATTATAAACAGAGGGCAATGAATACAACAAAAACCTGTACTCGTTGCAATGGAAAATCAACTTTTTTGGTAGCCTACGAACACAAAAGAATTATAAACTACTGCACTAAATACTAAATGATTTTGGATCTAAATGTATTAATCCAAGAGCAGGAAATAAATAATTAAGAAAATAAATATGTGTCATTGAATACTTTTACTGCATTCTAACTCTCAAACTGATTAAATCAAGAACCAAGTAAATAAGTCTGCTTTTAACAAAATTAATCTTCTGAACATTTTTTTTTCCTTTTAGTACCGTATCTAGTCTGCAATATAGTAAATATAAAAGTTTCCACATAAAAGTTCAACCTTGAAAGGGGCCAATAAGTATTGTGTCATTTAATAATACAACGACTGATAATTATTGTATTTGTTATTAAATGTACAGTTTCCCAGTGGCTTTTAACCTCACGTTTAAAATAAGTCATAGTAAACGTGGCGTAAAAAGCCAATGGGAAACTGTAAATTTCAAAATGCATACAACACGGTACGCGACCGACTGGGGAGGTTATACATTATTGTCTTGAACAATAGAACGTGAGTGAGCCGCACTCCCGAGGTGTCTGCCGTGCCGTTGCATTGTTGCACCATACGCACTCTGGCGCGTGGATGACGAAACAGTTGGTACACTGACACTCGTAGCAGAACAAAGGACCGATGTACGGGGATGAGGTATTATTGTACGATGTCTATAAAAACTAATTTTAAGGAGGTTTATCTTTTGCCTTATGCACGTCTAGGTATCGTAGAGCAACCTTGGGATTGGGAGTGTTGCCCAAGAATTAAAATAGTAAAATATATACTCCTCGCCAACAATACTATGTAATTTAGCAATAAAATGTATCGAAATCGTTTGAACATTAAAGTTAGAGCAAATAATAAATAACTATTGGGAAAACTCTTTCCTCCAAACAACGATCAACCATTATTAACCACCAATTCAGTGCTGCACGTTTAAAAAATCACACATATTTCGCAACGAAATCCCTTTACACCGATCAACGTTACGAAAATAATTCTCCCTTCAAAGTTCCAAGGGACGAAACACTATTTGATGGATGTCAAAACTGAAAGGAATGTCAGTAATCTATGATCGTGTTCCGGGGCTTGTCATGAACTCTACTATATTTGTCACTGTCCCGACTTGACCGTGTTCTGTTCCGCCTGTACCGTCCATCGCCTTATCTGATGTTCTGCTTATAACTATGGATGGCCGGCCACTGACTAGCTCCTTGCTCTGCTTTTAGGAAGAAAAAAAATTCATAAGATTTAGACCGAATAGCAAACAAGTCTGTTTCAATATTTTTAAAAGTAGTTTAAGAAAACATTTTTTAACACTTTCTATTTGTACAAAACTAGGAGATTGTTTCAATGAATAACTATATTTTTCAAAACGTAAAATCAAGAGATGAGTTTTATTGTATTTGTTATCTAAATACTAATTTCTCAACAAGAGTGGTGAATAAGCAGTACAATAAATTGGAGATCGAAAAAATCCGTCGCCACAAGGGTCAAAGCACCCACCCGATTGTCGAATGCAATTCGATGAGGTCTCACGTCATCATTTTATCCACGCGTTAGTCCCAGTGAAGCGCTGGTATTTAATAATATCGGCTTGGCATGGGGCTAGGCCTTTTTGTGATTACCTCTTGAAATACCTCCACTTTTTCATTCGGGAATGAAAGAGCACCAGATGGTCACCATTTGTCATGGATTCTTCACGTCCGGCTCGGCTGAGTGGAAGCGCGGGACAGATCGTACTGTGCTTGCAATGATAGCTGATTTGGTGAACTGATTGGCGAAATAACTATTGAAAGTAGAACTTCAGAGAGTTTTTGCACCAAAATTAGCTACCGCAGTGGTGGATAATAGGTTGAACTAAAATCAATCGTTCGGTTCATATATAATGCCTATAAGTAAGCAGATTATGTTAGCTACGCACTTTCAAAATTACCGTGCTAAAATGTATACAGCACAATAAAAATAACATTTATAAACTATGATAAATTTAGTCAGATGATGAACGAAATGGGATTAATTGGGAAAGAGAAACAAAGAAAAAATAATACAGATCAGATCTAACAAAATAATAGCGGACCAAACCGGTTTTAATCAAAATTGTGATATTGTAAAATGATTTGTAGCCCTTTTGCAAACGCATCCACTTGAAAATTTTGGGAGTTTCTCACCTCCCGAAAAGTGCGGTTCTAAGTACAGTACCTGAAGTGATACGTGAAGTCAGATGAATTTCCATAACTATATGTTAAATCCATCACTACAGCATGGATATTTCACACACCGTACAACATTTTACACTTTAGTTCTATGACATACTGACACACGTTATTGGTTGGTCCTGTCCACAGTCAACTCACCGGGTTCGTGTATCCTGTGGGGTCTCGGCAGTTCCCGTGGGTCCAGGGGTTCCCGCCCTCTCAGCGCCGTCTCCAGGGACTCCGCCCCACAGGCCTCGGACTCCGCCCCTGGGCCGCCGGGCGCCGACCAGTCCAGCACCCGCGCCGTCTAGAACAGAACATACCGGTCACTGGGGGATTGGAAGGAATGAGTTGGTAACTGTTAAGCCAAGCACTCGCGCAAATAGAACAATTAATTGTATTGTAGAACAATGTTGAGGCGACGTTATCCTAGGCTGTAAGGGTCGTAGAGGTGACAAAATAATAAGGACTTTTCTATCCAATGTGATGAGCACATCAGCACATGCTATGGAACTGTTTTTGCCATTGGTGGCTCCAATAAGCCTATACCTGTAAAAGCACTGAAAACATGCCTCCTCATTCCCCTATTTTGGACAGTGTTTATTAATATTTATTGTAAAAGATATGTTTTCTTGTAGATTAAGATTGGATTTAGATCCCAGGACGTTTATACCTGATTTCAGTAAAATAAATTGAATGGCTCCCTCCAGTAACGTTGTAAGCGACACATTAAAAAATGATACGGTATTTCAACGCAGTAATTTTGTAAAAGACATTGTGCATAAAGTTTGGGAGTTATTTTGTTGATATCTCTAAAATTGGCAGCCCTGTGACCAGTGGAAAACCACAAGATTTTGTTCTTGTCGTGCAATGGTTGCAAGCGCCCGGAGATGCCGACGCGCCGTAAGTTTCTATAGCACGATCGGCTTAATCTCTATGAATCACCGATCTGTTGTGAATCGGCTTAATCATGCTACAAAAAGAACAATAAATTAGTGGACCAGAAATGTTGGAAAAGCTAACAGGAATGCCGGTGAACCGTATTTGACTGAAAAGAAACACCCAAGACCAGGAAAACAGTCTCACGAGGTACATGCAGTAACGTTATAACCGACAATTGAATATTCAAATTGTATGATTTATCTATTTCTATGTATTTATTTCTATCTTTTATTAATATTGTATACAATATAACCCAATATTTGTACAAAAACCGAGCTGTGTTTTTATTGCAAAAAAACTCGCAACCGCTAATTTACCTCAAAAAGCGTCAAAAACTTTGTAAACAACTGTCGTTTACAACGTTACTGCAATTTCAAAACCACGTTTTATGTTATAGATTTTTAATAACAATTTATATTGATTCGTTATTCCTTATGATGACAATTTATACCGTTGTACACATAAGTTGTAAAACCCAAAAATTATATAAAAACAAATAAATTTGGTTTGTTATACGTTTATTTAGTTCCTGCAATATTTGATTTTGTCTCTTACAACGTTTTTGCAGGCAGCCATTCAATTGTATTCGTACGGATAAAACTTTAAAAGTCGGGCAATTTTAGTTAACTTTTCTACGTCATTGAGGTTTTTTTACTTTAAAGGTATGGTAGCTCTAATGTTATTCGGCTAAATGATTAGGTACCGAGTTCCAAGTAATCGGTTGAAAAGTGGCGTCATCAGTGGAATAAAATACTGTACCATGTTTTGTCCAAAAACCCTACAGGGTTAACGTGACCGACTGCGCTGGTGAAGATGACTCTTTAAGCCCTTACTACGTTCCTGATGACACTGCAGGAAAGAAAAGTAATGTACCTCTCTAATTAACTTGTGGTTAAACTATCTTATGCAAAAGTTTTATTCTCAATCATATACTGCATCAGCGACAACTTTTTTTATCAATTCTAATTTATCGTCGTGACATAGGAAATTTTAATGAGTTGGGGGTCCCTTCTAGATATTACCTGTTAAATGGTTTTCCAACTCTTTCTTGCAGGTAACTCTTCAATATAATAACATATCACCAAAACTAAATCAAATATTATAATTTTAGTGTTACCATCGGGAAAAGTTGGCAGCGAGAAAGCCTCCCATGGTAATTAGTGGAGAGTACCCATAGTTGTCTAAAAATGAAACGACTTTTAACTTAACATACTTTCATGAGCAATGCCCTGTTGCAATGGCAAGTCGTATAGTCCTATAACTTGGCAACGCCATTACACACTCGTCCTTCTTTTAGCTCAATGTCCCGTAACCAGGTTAACTCCGGCGGTCTAGGCGAGAATAGACCGCCTATTGTGTACACGACAGGACCTTGACACCCGTGACCACAGCGCACAGAACATTCCTCGCCATAAAGTGGAATTGGCCGGTTAACCTTGCTCGTGCAACCGTGCAAGTGGGTCGGTGCATGTGCAAGTGCAATCGGCTTGGTTGCGGTTGCGTCACGGTTGCCGTGACAACCTTCGCAATCACTACTGCTGGGGTGGAGGTGTAGGGTGTAACAAAGGTTTATTGGAAAGGGTTAGATTATATTTCTTAGAAGGTGAATCATCTGCGGAAGCTTTGCTTGTGCGATTGAACAAATATTTTTTTTTACATTTTACAACCATTTTACCATTGGGGTAGGTCAGGTTGTTCATATGCATGAGGACCTTTAGATTTAATCTTTCATTGGTACTGAAATTGGAAAACGTTTTCTCCGTGTTTTAAATAGTTTTAAATACGGTATGAAAGACAAAGGTATGCAATTTGATTAAGTTTATGTAAAAACTGGCGGTTAGATTTTACACTTAAGAGGGCGTTGGAGTGCCGCCATGTTGGATTTATCTCCCATAAGAGCAATGCTAAAATTGTCCCCGGCATTTGTCATATAATTTCTTTATTTTATGTCCGATTGGTTCAGAATAAATAGCGTTTGAATCACAATTAAATTCCCCGTTCCTTTTGCGAGATCGATTCTTTGTAAATAATTTATAAAATTCTGTAGAAAATGTTTTAAAAGTAGTAAAAAACTTGCTTTGTTATTTCAAGTTAGTAAAAAACACTAATTTTTATAAAAAATTCCTCTTGCAAACCAAATCCGCCTTGATGAACCCTTTATTTAGAGATATAAACCATTATTTTCTGATTATAAATAAAAGAGTTATTTGACATCCCGTTTAACATTGCTCTTATGGGGGAAATGCGGAATTCGGATTGACTCCAACGCCCTCTTAAACTTTGCATTTAAGAGTATTTTGAATTTTGGGTCAAAAAATGTTTAGAAATTGTCTCTTTCCCAGTAATAATGTTTTAGTCTAAGAGTTTTTAAATGCAATTTCAACCATTGGTCTTATGGGTTGCCATTTTATCTACAAAATGACAACAAAACGTAAAAAAAATAAATAAAAGAACGCTCCTTTTGAGAATTCTTTTTGAAACGTTTTCAACTAGGCCTAAATTATCTTTGAAAATGTATAGTTCGCTGTTTGTGTAAAGTTAATGTCTTAATGATCATGATACAATTACAAATGTGAATTCGGACTACTGAATTAAAACCAACTAGCAGGGCTTGGTCAACCCGGAACAAAAAAGTTTTACTGTAGTGAGTTACCCTGCAATGCTTCCCAATTGCTATAATTACTGTATCTTCAAGGTACTATTATACTAAGTTTAATAGTATGAATTCAATTTTAAAGATGTAAAAATAGTATAGAATAGCGGGTGAGAAACCTGGACATCGGGTGACTCATAAAACAAGCATTTTATTATTATCTAATATTATTACCGTTGAAAAAAAAACAATTGAATACTGCATTGCGTTATTTTATTTATCATCGTTTTATCCTACCGATTACGTTTTTTCATGCCTTTTTACTTGTATTGCGAGGCAAGCTAGTCATGCACTGGCGTCAAGTCTAGGCTTATATTATGACACATTGTGTAAGTATTGATATTGCAACGTTTGCTTTGTCTCTTGGAATGATTAGACAGCCCATTCAGAGTACGTGTTCCGGCTTGCTGTGATTTTCTAAATATTTTCTACAAAAAATTATATTTTTTTTTATTTTGAAACGCTCTCAATAACATTATTCAACATTTTAAAAATCAATCCATGGAAATTTATTTGTTAAATTTGTTACTATAGGAATGGAATAGCTAGGAGCGGCGCAAATAACAAATAAGAAATGCTGCTCCCTCCCGACGCAGTGTTCTGAAGAATAGGATCACGAATACATAGGCCTACATCACGAATGGAACAGTGTAGCATATTAAATAAACCTTTTTTATGATGTTTACGCTTATTTTACCAGGCAGTGCGTTTGACCTGGCAAGATTTCACTATAGACCCATCAACCTAATGGCATGTTTTTAACACACTTGTTTCTGAAACAAAATTATTCTTTCCACAAAACTTGTTTAGCGCTAAAATGCTAGAAATAGTCCTATATCTTTAATTTTCCTCTGATGATTAAGAATTCTTCTCGAGAGCTTAGGTCAAATTACATTTAGTTGACTTCATTGTAAGATGCGGTTTGCTGACACATGAAAATACCGGGGCTGCGGCGATTTCCCCTGATCTATGACGATGCCAGTGGGCGAGGCGTTCTCGTAAACGAGTGACGTCGGCGATTACGACCGACAGTAAAAGCCTTTGGGGCGACGTCTTAAAATTTTCCTAGTTTATTTATTCACTTTGGCTAAGAACGTCCAACAAAGTTTTTTTTTAATACTTCAACAATGCAAGAGGTTGAAGTTATACCGTTGTTGGGTCTTAAAATTGATCAAAATTTAAATTGGGATATCCACATAGATGACATCTGTAAAAAATTACATTTGGTTTACCGTATACGTTTTGTGTCAAATGTCAAATGTTTGCTCAGAAGACACTTTTGCACTACTTCATTCACACATATCTTTTGGAATTATTTTATATGCCGGAACCTCTTTGTCAAACTTGAAAAAAATATTAGTCTTTCAAAAAAAGCAGGTCGAATAATATCAAATTTAAGATCAGATTCAGAAAAAAATATTTTTCCTGGATTGGGTATTTTAACAGTTTTTTCACAATACATTTTGGAAGTATGCTTATATGTAAGACAACACTTGGTAAACTTGCCCAGTTTGGGATTAACCCATAACCATCTAACCAGAAACCGGAATAAAATTTTTAATATATCCTGCTCATAAATTAAAATTTCTTGAAAAGAAACGATTATACGTGGGGGCGAAATATTATAATAAATTACCTTCTAAAATAACGGAAATAAAAGATTTTGCCAAATTTAAAAAGAATTTGAAGGGTTACTTGCTCCTAAGACCTCTTTATTCTCTCGAATAATTCTTTCTTTGAGTATTTCAATCAAAAATGGTTGTTTAATTTATTAATGATACTTTTATTTAGGTTAAGAAGTGACGCCATTCATGTACACTTGATTTATATTTTGAATAAAATAATATTGAATTGAAATTAATTGAATTGAACAACAAGTACCTGGTGGCCGAGTATTTGCTTGGTAAATTCAAACAGTATAATATTCTTTATAGTAATATCGGTTACGAACAGTGCGCTAAAATGCCCAGAGCAAAAAGGTTTACTTCTTGTTCAAGAACTCGTTCGCTTCGCTCACTCGCCTTTCAAACTGTTTCAATACAGGCATATGAGTGTTGCACTCTTTACATTTATTGAAACAGAAATGTTGAATCTGTAACACTTGGATTCTAATTATTTATTTAACAATTGATTTCATAGCTCTCACTGATATATTATTGTTTTTAAAATTCAAAGGCAATTCTAAATCTACAGATTCATTAGTTATTTTATACTTAACGTGACTTATTTAAATAAACATTCATAATCAGCAATATGAAGTACGATTAAAAAAATGATCGATTATTATCTTCATTATACAGTAGTATTATTTAATAATTTAGTAGTTTAAATTGGAACACGTGCGGTCTGCACTTTGATAGGTGAATCAGTATTTCTTTGTTTTAATCTTCAACTCCATAAGACCAATGTTAAAAATGTTCAAAATTAAAATAAAGATTATAAAGAAATAAGATTTTTCCTGGCATAAACACCTCTATTTATATTATTTTAATTTCAGAACTAAGCTAGACCTATTAGCAATGTTTGAAGAAAATCTTTCAAGCCGTTTTTGAGATTCATGTGTAAACATACATACATATGAATATACCTTACTCATATTAGAGTATAGGATACAGTAACAGTGGTAAAGAACCTAACGTATCTTGATGTTCTTGTCGTCTTACAGAGTATATAAGTTTTCCTAGAACAATAACTTACTTTACCGTACCTCGTTAGGTACAGTACTGATAGGTCTACCCAATAAAAATATACAAGCCTATACGTGACATAAAAATTTTAAGTAAATCTTAATGCACACCTAATAAAATAAAATAAAGATAATATATATCTTTAAAATTTATCAATAACACTTGAAGAACAACAATATAAGTTTTGAAATTATGTGTTATAAATTTGTCTTTATAAAACAATGTGATATTTTAATGATTAAAATTTAAAAACTAAAACTTTTTATACAGGCCTAGTAAACTTTTTTTTATTGTGATGTATTATATGGTTGATGTGAGGGATTTAGGCTGTAATAGTAGACCTACTGTAAATTAAAGAGAAATATTGTAGTCATACCGTTAAGTTATTAGGTATCACTTTTAATACTTTTGTTTAGAATAAAACAAAGGGTGTCATAACAACATTCATTTCAGTAAAGTACACTAAATTAGCTTAGATTTTTTTACAAATTCAAAATTCAAGATAGTCTTAATGCTATGAAGAATTTCACATTATCCTAAACAATAACTCGGTTTTCCCCCATTAAAATGTATTTTTGAGACAGGGCTAAGGAATTCTTGTAGGGAAAGTTCTGAGGGCTCAAAATATAATAACTATTTATTTATTATCTTAGAAAGTATCCTCTACTCCAAGTTCATAATAATATTAGAACCATAAATTAAGTTATATTTAACAACCCACCTTCGTAGAAACATATACAGTACTGTACACAAATATGAATCTACCTCGATATTCAACAATCTTACACCTATATGTTAGAATTACAATTAAATAGGCCTACCCACATCAACTTAGAAAATTACTGACATCTCTGTTTTTAAGGCGGGTTCAAAAATAAAGTATTGGTAGAAAAATTGAGACAGACCTTGCATTTTAAAAGTATTTGGTATGAAAATAAATTATTGTTTAAGAGTGTTTCATTGACTTTTCCAGTATCATTTTTTTTTTTTTTTTGTTACATTATGATTAACACTGTAAGTTACTGAGTAGGTATTTGTATTTCCACTAACGAAAGCTTTAACCCGGCAAAACTGACATTGATTTGGAAACGTGAGAACTGACTCACGGTCTTTTAGACCAGGTTTTAAAAAAATACCACATATATTGAATAAATCAGTATTTTGTTTTTCAAAACCCATTCACATGTCTTTCTTATTAGTTATTTCAACATTTTACACTGTAAACAAGTGTTTACATAATTTATGTACTGCAATGTATGTTAGAAAGAATATAGTTTAATTTTACTTTAATCAAAGATTTTAGTTTAACCTACTTAGTGGAAGAGAGAAAAAATTATTGAACATTAAACGTTATTTAACAATTTATTTGTCACTCAAAGTTAAATTCATTTCAATTTAAAAGTTTTAAATTGTGTATTTGTTTATAAAAAATAATAAAATTGAAGCAAGTTTAATGAACTACACAAGTAACGTGATTTTAAATAATAATAATTTATCGATAATGAGAAATGTAAGGAAGTCTATCGATCTGATTACATTGGTGACTCTGAGTCAATGACATCACTAATAAAATTATTGTACAGGGAAAATGTTTTAAATTACAAACACGTCATCCGTTAAAACTGTCACAACTTTATTACGCGAAAACTGACACACCGTTTATCCCGTAACGCCGGAGCTGACTCACGGTCGAACGACCAGTCTTCTACGGAATCGTCCAGTGAACCAGCTGTACGAGTTGGAAAATGACGGGAAACGTGTCATTCTTTTTCTGGAAAGAGGCGCGTGAGGTACAGTGCCGGCGAAGACTGCCGACACCCGTGAAATATTGTTTTTATCAAAAAAACTTCCAACCGGGTCCTTTCGACCGGAATGTCAGTTCTCCCGGGCTAAAACAGTTTTTAGGCGGATCTCAGGTCTCATGACGCAAAATGGTTTAGGGGACATGACACAGGTATACCGCAGTACTAGTACATAAAATACCCGCATAGGCTATACCAAAAATTCATAAATACTCCGGTATTTTGGGTAATTGAAATTTATAAGTGAAGATAGATTTGGCTATATGTACCCCAATATACGCTATTATTATCATTGTATCATATATTAGAATGGTCTTCAACACCAGATGGTTTACACCAGAAGTTGACAACCAAAAGTTCAAGGGAACAGGAGTTGAGCTCATGGCGAAAGCCGAAAAGACGAACAAATTCCTCACAATCAAGGAAGGCCTTTCCACGTCAGAATTCAGCGAAACGGTTAAGTTGATCACCAATTCCATTGCTGCGAGAGCAGTGCCTGGTAGATCGAGAGACGGATTCCAGAGCCGCAGATGTAGCCTAGCACTGAGACAAACCCAACATCCAAGATTGTCCCTCACATTTTGGGCAAATGCGAATTTGGTGAAATCTTACGGAATGAAAGACACCACTGGATTCTACGCACACTGGCTGATGCCCTAAGAGTACAGGGGCTTGAAGTCTTTGAGGAAGTACACTGTTTAGAGGAAGACGGGTCCCCATCGTCGTGCTGATATTTCGGCCTTCGACAAACCAACCAGAAAGATACGGTCACCATATAACTAACACAATATCACTTAAGTTTTCCTTTCCAGTACTAGATGCATAATTTGTTCTACAATAATTTCCTTGATCAACAAAATTATTGCGACTAGAGTGTCGTGGTCTTGCTCAAAACTTTTATTTTCTTTTTCATTTTTGTAATTTTTAACATCAGCCAAGCTTTGTATATAAAAAAAATTTAAGTTTTTTTTTCTCCTTTTTGTCGGGCATAGCATATTTGTTGATGTTTATATGTCATTAAAACTCCTATACCTCAATTAGATATTCTTAGTCAATTAATTTTGTATTATTTAAGTTCATATTTAAGTTCATATTCGTCTATAGTAAGCAATGAAGAGGACTGACAACTCATTCCCACACACAGACGAGAAGTCTATGTGGGAATTAATTCCATTTTGTAACCTTTTTGTACTGCAACTTTGTACATATCATGGAAAAAATGAATTTGAATTTGAAAGGGGGTTACTATTGATCCAACCTTTCGGTTCAAAGACAAGGCGGATTAACCCGAGATAGTCCATTAAAAAAAAAAACAAGCCATCTACGACCCCAAGGTACCCTATTTCAAAGATCATAACGGTCTTAGAGAGCTAAAGGTCATCGGCCTGATGGTGGGGGCGCGGGGAACGATCCTGGAATTTTCCTTGAAGACTATGAAATCGTTAAACATCTCCATAGACATTGCTAAGGAGGTAGCCCAACATATCCTCCGATTGTCGATAAGGATTGTGAAGAACCACCTTTTCCGCACCATCATAAACTCAATCATTCTTAACACTAAGCAAAACACGTACACCTCATGGCATCCTATTAGCTATGGCATCCTCAGCCATGTTAGCTACGGTATAACACTCTGGGGCCACTCTCCTGCAGTGCATGACATCCTGCTGCTTCAAAAGAAGGCCCTGCGAGTTATCACGTCTGCGGGCTATCGTGACCATTGCAAGCCTCTGTTCAAAGATCTTGGAGTACTAACTGTTTACAGTCAGTATATCCTGAACAGCTTGGTACAACTGAAGGAGAGCTCAGCACTGCTCCCTAGGCGAGAGGATCATCATTCTTATGGAACACGCCATGGCCACCTCCTTGATCTGCCCCGCTGTCGTCTCGCTTGGACCCAAAAGGGTTATCCCTACTACACGAGCAAGCTTTTCAACAAGCTACCAGTGAGAGTGTGCGAGTTAGGCATGGACAAGTTCAAAGATACCCTGAGGGAATATTTGGTGGGTAGGCCCCTGTATTCGTTAAATGAACTTGACGACACACCGCTTTTCAGCTAAACTGTCATCTTAGTATAAGTTAGTTTTAATTTTTTAAACTTTTTTTGACGCAATCTATCCAACTTTGTTGGTCAACGATGGAGGATACAAGTATCAAGTAAGTAAGTAGGCCTAAGTAAGTATTGCACAATTTGACAGACAACGATTCTCTAAGACAATGTAATAAAACTAATTTAGCCAACGAATTCAGTACGGTAGTGCTAAACATATTTTTTGGCCTTAAACCACATATCGTGAATTTTACAAGAAACATTCAAAACTGCACCTTTTATTTGGAACTCTGGATTTATGAAAGTCATGTAATAAGATCGGTTTAACTTGCCATTTAATTTGTTCTATAACAATCATTGTGTAGGCCTATACCATTTTAAAATGTTTCGTTCTCTAATTACAGTAGACTTTTGTGCCAAAAGATAATGAATGTAGTGCTAAATCAAAGATCTTGAACAAATTTCATTGTAAAAGTTTTTATTAAATATTACCATTATACATAGACCGACTTTTTGTTATGATAGTCTCCTTTGGTTAGTTTACAAATACTGTAACTTAATAGCCTAGGCCTAGGCCAAATGTTCCTCTCATTAAATTATAATTATAACCTGTAATTTAAAATTATAATTATAAACTTTTATTGTCATCGTAAATAATAACTTACTACCGTACGATTAAATCATTTAACTAACAAAATACTGTTTGTTGAAAACTCAGGACCTGGGTACCTATCTATCTCCATCCTCAGAAGCAAAATGCTAGTGGGGATCATATGAAAAATTATTTTAAATCACATTTCATTATCATTTTAGGCCAACTATCCTTGCAGGATAAAAATTGCAAAATGTAACTCAATCGTCTCTAAATTCAATAAAAATTACAAATACCCAGTTATGTTTACTAAATTTGTCATCATAAAAAAATATGACCTAATTGGGTATTTACCCCCGGGCCTGGGGTAAATACCCCATTTATAGCCTAAATAACTGCCCACTTGGTATTTACTCGGTCCATATCACTACAGGGTACCGTACCTAATTTCAAAATGTAGACATAGTTAGTTAGCGCCTTAAAATTGCACTGATATTATGTTGCACAAAACGAGTAATAGTGAATTAACTTTAGTTGTTAATTTAATGAAATAATACCATTTTATTCTTATTCAACACTAAAAATGGTTATCGTTAGCAAATAACTCACCCACTGTTTGATTTTATCCAGCATGACACTATAATCCAATGAAAACGAACACAGGTACCAATAATTACCACGAAATGTTCAAAAGAACAATGCCGCACTATTATAACCTCTCACCGCTGTGTCTGTCAAACAACTGATAGGATTTTTTTGTTTTGAACATTCCGTGATTCCGATTGGAGGAGAGTAGCGACACTAGCGCCGAGGATCGCCAGTGGAGCGCGGCGGAACTAGCTGTAACGGAACAACCAGCTGTTTTCCACGTGGAGTCAGAGCGGTGAGTCATCATGACAACAAAGGGTTCACTGCCTTCGCCTTTGCTCTTGACGCTCAACAAATGACGTGTCCAGATTTACGTCATTTCTGCAAACAAAAATACTGAAGTGTTTAATCACCTTGTAAGGTGTCTCGGTACTCTCTGAAATATGTTTAGCTAAAAAAATAAAAAACAACAAACAAGTAACGAAAATAATTTAAAAATTCCATATTAACAATAAATTGCAAAAATTTAACTTAAATTACCGGTATTTTTATTTGATGATAACTTTTTAGAACAGAAATTCGGCAACAATATTATTAATTTATGGTTAAACTTTATAAAAATGTTAATTTTTATACTACTGTATTGATAGATTTATTTATTTATTCCAACAGCTTGTTGCAAGTATAACGTATAAAATATAACACAAAGAAGAAAATCGTTCAATTTTGTATGCAGTTAACAAAAAATAATTAATGGTTGCATGCAATAGGCCTAAATAAAAAATAAATTATATTATTAGTTTATTAGACTGTTAATGGTAGTTGCATGCAAAAGGCATTATTGCAATGATTGTACTCCAACTTATAAAACACAACAAAAATCATCAATCAACAATAAATAGTCTAACAATGCCATAATTAATATACAGGGTGAACAACTTAACTGTGCCACCATTGGCATATCCTAAACTATGTGATTTAGAGAAGGGGGAACATCACCTATTTTTTCAAGGCAATAAAAAATATGAATTTCATTTTCTTCTAAATGGCCGCCATTTTCCAATATGGCGGCCAACTATAAAATTTCTTATGGAACACCCTACATTTAATGGTGTTTTTGGAATATTCATGTAATTTTAAGACATTTTTATTCTTTGACATTTTTCTCTAAACCTGACGGTAAGCGAGCTATAGGTAATTAAAGTTCATTTTTAGTTCCATAAGAATAACATAGGGCAAACTTTATCTGCCCATATCTCCGAAACCATTCAGTAAACTAAAAATACTCAAGAATAAAAATGTCTTAAACTGATGTTTTAATGTCATTTGTTTCATAGTAACGTCATTTTTTAACAAATTTTATTTTTTGGCCGCCATATTGGAAATAAGTTAATTTATGCGTAAATGATAATTTTTATGAGTGAAATGTTATTGAAACGTCATTTTAAGACATTTTTATTCTTGAGTATTTTTTATTTTACTGATTGGTTTCGGAGATATGGGCAGATAAAGTTTGTCCCATGTTATTCTTATGGAACTAAAAATGAACTTTAGTTACCTATAGCTCCCTAACCCTTAGGTTTAGAGAAAAAGGTCAAAGAATAAAAATGTCTTATAATTACATGAACATTCCAAAAACACCATTAAATGTAGGGTGTTCTATAAGAAATTTTAAAGTTGGCCGCCATATTGGAAAATGGCGGCCATTTAGAAGAAAATGGAAGTCATCTTCATCTTCATCTCCAGAGTCTGTCCCGTAGACCATTTCGGCATGAGACCCGTCATCTATTGCTACGTTCAATTCATATTTTTTATTGCCTTGAAAAAATATGTGATGTTCCCCCTTTAAAGTTTTCTCTAAATCACATAGTTTAGGATATGCCAATGGTGGCACAGTTAAGTTGTTCACCCTGTAGATTTATAAAAGACTGATTAAAGATGTAAAATAACAATTAATATAATAAATAATTAGCAATTATTAAAATATTAGACTACGCTACCTGCAATAACAAAGCTTTAAGAGGCTGTAGCATAGAACTCTATGTAGAGTTCTATGGTCTGTAGTACCTACGCCATTTCGGCGTTTTGTCCCTTAAGAACAATGTTTTGAAACATTACTGTGAGATTGTTTTTTTTTTTGTCTGAAAATTACAAACTTGATGTTATTTTAAAAGTTACAATAGTGTTTTTCACTGGACGTGATTGAAAATTAATTTAAAAAAATTATCCTTTCGAATAATGAATAAAAACAATGTATATTATCACCATTTTAAACCATGTTTAACCAGTTTTAGGAGGTTTATTAAAAAATTATCCATGTCACATGAACCACCATATAATTATTGTGAACGTATTCAAGTTTCCCAATGCAGGATTATCGAGATAAAGTGTTTCAAAGAAACCTATAATTAACATTGTTCTTATGGGGCTAAAAATCAAGATGGCAGAGGTACTGCAGACTCTTAAGAATGGCACTATAGAATTGAGATCAATCCCAGGCATTTGTTGGTGATTGGTTGGCGTATCATTGAAACTGGAGATCGCCAGCCAAGGCTAATGTTGTAAAGCCTTACGGGGAACGATTAGGACCCTCTTGGTTCGCGGAAGAATAAAGAAATTGACAGCTTCAGATACCAGGTTTTGCCAAAACTGTGGGTGCGGACCATTTGCCTGATGTAGCTGTATAGCTTCATGAATGTTGATCTCTAGCAAACAACTCTTGATCTCTGTTGAACTCTGTTGATCACTCTCTAGGGCAAACAACCCTGGTGCCAGTGGGTATAGGTAAACATAAACACACCATTCCCAGCCGGTCTGGACAGTCAATGTTTCCACACAGTAGTTTACACAGGGACATGCTATCTTGCACATCCTTGCTTGATGAGAAAGCATGCCCAACTCATCCACAACAAAAATGTTGTTTTATTAGTGAACTCACATCTAGCATACTGCGTGTGCGAAACCAATAGAAATAGCGTTCTATAGTCAATGGTGGGAACTGTCAACTGTGAGAACCAATTTCACAAGGCAACTACCGACTCTCTGTTCTATGGATTGCTATATGTATTTTATGGAACTTTCCATTTCATGTATTGTGTTCTTCTTATAAAATTAAAAGTTTTGAATTTTTTTAAAGTGTATTTTTTTAACATGGCTGAATACTTGACGTAGCATTATTGTAATGTCGCTTCTGCCAAATAAATTACTTTATTATTACCTGGCTGAGTAGCTGAGTGGTTTTAGTGATATCGCCTTTGAACATAAAGGTTGCAAGTTCAATCCTGAAAAAATGATTAGCTGAAAAAAAATATTCGAAACTGAGCAAAGCTGCCGTTGGTTGTTTGGCTTTAATTAATGATCCTGTATAAAGAATAAGATGGTCTTTCACAGAAACAAATTTACACAAGGCATAACACCCATTCTACACTTATCCTTCACTCATATTACAGTGCCTTAAAATACGCAGGTTGCATCAGAGTTTAGAAAGTGATTAAGTGATGACCTAAAAACAATTGTCAGCTTTAAAGTTTATTTTTAAAAAGTGTATTATGAGACACAAAAATTTTAATAATCAATATTGTTGCTGGTGAGTTTTATGACAATTAGACAATTAGACAACTCTTTATTGACATGATCATAGAGAACAGTCATGCGTCATTTACAATTTGGTTAGCTAGAAATATTGTTTAAATACATTATTCAAATCGAGTTCAATATGAGTTCACAGGTGGAGAGCTCAGACTAGACAAATGAGCGAGCTTTGTAGGGTTGCGAAGTGAACGGGAATAAAAAATTTGTACTTAGTTAGGGCAGCCTCGCCTCTGAAAACCGTGTCCCTGCCTGCGGAATGAGATAGTGATTTGTAATTTTCTTAGTGAGTGATCATTTCTTTAACTCTTCTCAGTTTTATTCCCCATACCAGCAGGTTGATTCAGGAAAAAGCCCATAGTCAGAAGATTGAGAAAAATTGAAGATATTTCAATAGTATCTCCAAATTGCCGAAATGGGTTTTAATGTATTTTATTAAATTTCACCACAAATTCTTTGTAAGCCAGAATACCAAGAAATAGTTTTTGTGTAACTAAATATGTCATCATACCTGATCTTTGAAATTACAATGCCTTTTAAGAACAACAATATATTTATTAATGAACTACATTTTGAATATTATACGGTAGTTTCTATTTCGTAGTAGTCTATTTCTTATTTGTCATCTTGTGCAGTATTTAAATAAATTACAATACAGTAAGTAGTTTTAAAGATTTGCTTGCTGGATACCCTTATTTTGTAGAATCTGATATCACACTAAAAACATTTAGATTTAAAGGAATAATTAGTGAAATTGATATTAAGTGCATTGAAATCCACTTTTTTTTACATATTTTTCAAACTGAATTCAATGGCAGTGATTTTGATTTTTGTTGCCATATCAAAAGTCTTTTAAGAGAAAAAATTTGAATGATGATGATTCAAGTCACTTTTAAAAAGAGTCCTAGGGTAGCCTACATAACACGGAATATCTTGATTGTTTACAGTTCAAACAATTGGAACAGAGCGACAAAGCTACAGATTGTTGCTACTGTTTTTATTAACATATGTTTACCAATTTGAATCCAGAAGTGGAGTATGTCAGAGGCCAAGATATTCTGCGTTATTTGTACTGGTACCAACCAAGTCACCTAATTGATGTTTTTATTTGAACTCTTTGAGAATTTTTTGCATTTGCTGGTCAGCTGGTCACATTTTCAATTACAGTAGACTCTCTTCTAACCAGCCACTTTCTAACCGGCCTCCGCTTTAACCAGCCACTTTATATCACAGAACCAACTTCTTTTTAACCAGCCATTTTTAACATAAAATCATTTAAACCAGTCTTGTTCACTGGAAATTGTTTTTATCTTTCATATCACATTGCATATTTTAGTTCTAGAGAACAATCTATGCGGACTTCCCTGAAGGGAAGTGAACGACACTGGAAGTGAATACGTTTTTCCAAATTATGGATTGTTTACCTTCATCCCAGTACATCACAATATCATTTTTAAAATCTTATCAATCTATGTTCATATGTGATCTAATTTTGATGAAGTACACTGGAAAAACAAGTTCGAACGTGGGTAGGTATTTGAAATTCCATATAATATTTAGTGTTATTTTTCATATTGGAGATTTAAAGTTTTAAATGTTCAAGGATAAGAGTTCATCCTGATGTTATGGGGGAGCAAGTAAAAGAATATCTAACTCGAAGTGATATTATTATCTGACGTTGATTGTGAGAAATGGCCCTAAAAATACAACTCGTATTGTTCTTTCAAAGTGGCTTTGCCAAAGAAACATTCCGTATCTGTGTTTGATGCTAATTTTTGGCCTTCTGGGACATTGATCAGAGAGTTTGTCCCAAGCAAGAGAAGACTTAACCGTTCCTTCTTTCACAGTACTGTAGAACTTTTTAGGGAAGACCCAGAGGTAGGCTGTTATAATTTTGAAACTACTCAACATAGGCCTGAGAAAAATCACAAATTTATTTTTTGTAATATTTGTAGTCTTGATAAAAAGGTTAATGAACTCTAAATCACTTTAGCCTGTAATATAGATAGGCCTAGTCTCATTTGTTTATCCGAACATTGGATGTGTGACGTTAGCCTTAAGCTAAAGCAAATCAGTGGGTTTTCTCTGGCCAGTTCTTTTTGCCGTTTGGACCATAAAAGGGGTGAGGTTGCTCTTTATGTCCCTGACCATCTAATGACTGTTACTAGGGTTATGGATGTGAATCAATTCTGCCTAGAAATGCATCACAAGTTTGCTTGTGTAGCAGTTGTTAAATTAAACCTCTTGGTCATTGGTGTTTATAGGCCACCAAGTGGTAATGTACAATCTTTTTCACTGCTTTAGAGAGGGTTGTTATCCACCTATGAAATTATAGGACTAAGTTTAATCTGAAGGTGGGTTTTGATAATAATGTACAATAAATAGTAATGTAAAATAGTAATGTAAAAGCAACCTAAGTAAGGTTAGATGCCTCAAGAAATATTAATGACTAAAAATCACAAACTGGTCAAAATTCGACCAAAAATTAAGTTGATCTTGAGCCATTTAGTCTTAAGAAGTTTTATAACTAAAACTTCTGTTCTTTCTGATTTGCTAGCATTTGTTATTACAATAGCCGTCTAATGATTCAATCAATTATCCTTCTCCCAAAAGATGTACATTGAAACTTTGAAAACCTGTAGGGCGTAGCCCTGGGGACCGATGTGAAATATAATGCGATTCTGCTCATCTACAGCACAATACCTTTTTAACGCTATATGCAGATTTCCCCTACAATTTACAGAAGCTAAGAAAAAAAAGGAAACGGAACATGCTTGCCTATTGATATATTTACATAATCATACCTACAATTTACAGATTTCAATTTACTTCATACTCATTCATTTTCATACTTCAGTTGGTACTATTAGTACTAAAAGGTGGTGTTTATGCCCAGTTATTATTACTATTCAGATTTGCTACCTCTGGCAAAACAAAACACTTTGTAAAATTTTTTTGTCATGGTTTATTAAAATTATACAAAAATGTATTCTTCTAAAACATACAGTTCTTAGAGTAAAGAAACAAAGATTGATAAAAATGTCAACTATTTAAAGGAACTTACAAAAAACGAACTAAAACAACAAATGCTTTGAGCGTCTTAAATAAAATGAAGTACTACATATGTCTGATACATAAGATTATGCAAAGGAAAGATACTGTGCTAATAACATATCCAAAAAAATGTAACCTTGAAAGTATCTGTACACTCTCTTAATTAAATATTTACAATGTGGTCCAGCTACTCTAAATACTAAACTAAAACCGCAAAGAATGTCTTATAAAAGATAAAATGCTTTTTCACAACAAATGGAATATATCGTTTTCGTTGGCAGTGTCTTGAAAAAACAATCCCATTGTTTGGTCTTGTTCGTTGACATTTCCGCCAGTAGGATACTGAAGGTAGAACGACCATCGACATACAAAAAGTCAAATCGGTGGTTCATGAAGAGCTTCAATCTGATTTCACTTCTTCGCTCAGCACACACATAAACATCTTGGCACAGGTAAAGTTGAAACTATCTGTAACATTAAAGTCAAATATTAATCGTCGTTGGCAGCCAGGTTTTTCTATGTGTATGTTTTTGGCAGAAAACTGCAAAAAGAGGAATAAACTGCGAAGTTAGACTCTCCTCCTCAACATGTAGTTAATTGGAACTGTGTTGTTTCTGAATGACAAGATTATCAGTGAGGTTTCTTCACTTTGCTGTCTGGTGGTGAGAGTAGTGAGAAGAGGGAGGGGGAGAGGTCAGAGATCTTTGAAAATACTCAGGACCGCAGAGAAAATATTCACATATATATGATACGTGAAGTCATAATGGAACTTTTACCTTATTTCTAAACCAATTTGTAATGTTTGAGGTGTCCAGAAATTCAAATCAGTTCATGGTATTCCAATTAGGTTTTAGGTTCTGAATATTCCTATTCTAAAGGGTTTTGGGCAGCCCTTTAACTCAAAATCAAAATTATCAAAGTTCTCGTGCTGCTGACTCCGCCACCACTATTGACAGTTCCGATGGGCATTGACAGGTCCAATAGAGAAATTGGATTTTTAGTGACCATCTTTTATTACTGAATCTATTGGGAAAAACACTAAGAGCAAGAGGGATACCTCACATAAGTTTCTGGTTTCTAAATCTTATTTTTTTTATTTTGGATGTATTTCGTCAGTGGAATTTTTTAACGTTTTGACGGGGAACGGTCGAAACCCTAGTCTTTTTACTATTTAACATCAAACAGTTGTTAGAAAGCATCGTCATTAATTAATAGCCCAATGACAAAATGGCAACTGGGTACGGAATCAAACGTTTAAAAAGCTACTAACTTTTCTCAGAATCGAAAAGGCAACCTTTGGATTCACAGGCGAGCACTATAACCACTCAGCTACCCAGCCAAAATCATAAATCTTAATCTATGATTTTGGCTACTACATAATTAATGGTTACTGCAGACAGCCCAACATCGCAGCACTAGCTGCTTGCGCTCCTCTCTTGGTTGTTGATTTCTTAAATACAGGTTTACTACAAATGATGTTCCCGATTTCAATGGTACATAGTCCATATTTATATTTGTAAAAAAATAAATAAAATGGTTGAAATAAAAAAAAATTCAAACAATTTTGTGAAGTATAAATTTTTTACATAGGAACCCCTGAAGTCAATAAGAGTGACTTGATCAGTTTTTTCTATAGTATTGATAATCCGTTGATGGATCTCATCTGGTAATGGTGATGTTTACACCTTATCTTTGATGTAATCTCAACTAAGACTGATCAATTGAGACTTTATGCCAAAACATACAACTTAAAATCCATTATATATCCAGAGCCGACGAGAGACTTCTTGTGGCCATGGCCAGAGTTTGTTTGTGAGGCCCCCATATAGGCAAACCTTTTTGGGGGGGGGGGGGGGGGTGTTGAGACAGATGACGCCCACTCTTGCAGTTGCTGGTGAGAATTTTTTTTAAGGGTTTAAATTATAAATACCTTCTAAAAGAAAAAGCTCATAACAAGCAAACAAATAAGAAGCACGCCAGATTTATTCAACGGTTTCACTTTTGTCAGAAGGTTTTAAGACGAAAGACTAAAACAACTGACTATAGAAACATTAATAGTCAATGCAAAAAAGTATAGTTCTTCGCTTTCATTATAATCTTTAGTTTTAAAAGGACTGAAACAAGTAGTTTACATTATTAAAGGATGTTAATCTAGTGAGTCTTTATTTAATAATTTAAAATAAAGTATAATAGGTCTTCAAGAAAGTAATTATTTTAAAAACCACGTTTATGCAACTTTGATTTTTAAATAAAATTTGTATAGAATTGATGGCTCGTAATTTTGTTATTTGAATGACTTATAAATCCAGTTTGAAAAAAAAATATCCTATACTTAAGGACCAACGAATGACAAAACACTTTTAGATCAGATCCTTGGCCAATACCCTGTCCATACAAAGTAGATAAAAACATAAAAAATGAAATGGCCTTCTGGGTTTTTAAGGCATTATGGGGCCCCAACTGAATGAAAACTGTAAAACTGCATCATAACATTTTACAGATTATAGGGGCCTACGAATTTAGTTTGACTATAGTTAAAAATTCGGTTGGGGTACCCCAAGGGGTCTCAGATGAGATTAAACATAAGAAAATTTTTTAATTAATTTTAATACAGGTGAATTTTGGAACCAAGCAGCAGAACAAAGTTACGGTAAGCCTACTGCACATTCGTGGCCGTTGCTGTTGTCTGCACGGCCGGGGTTCTATAGGGTGGCGGAGGATGACACTTGTTCACTACTTCGCTTCATATCAGAATGGCTAAAAAATATTGATAATTGTAAAAAGATTTTGATAATTCCTCAATGTTTATTTTAGACATGTAACGGATATCCGGTTACCATCCGGTATCCGGCCTTTTTTTTAATATCCGGTATCCGGCCGGATACTTGCTACTATTCGGCCAGATACCGGATACTTAAATCTATTGTTTGGCACTGCTTGATCACTACTTGTAACGGTCTTCTTTTTGGTCAAGACAAACATTAAAAAAATAAAAACAACAAAAAACAGAAAAACTTACAGACTGACTGATGAAATAATGACAGATAATAATAAATACAGAATGACTGGCGAATGAAAAATTTGTGTCTCCTACACAGTCCCACGGTCAGAAGGACAAGTTCTTACTTGTCTTTTTGTAAATTATCCTTAAACTAAAAGCTAAAACATGAGCCGGATATCCGGAAGCCAGATATTCGGCGCTCCGGCCTAGAACCTTGCCGGATATCTGGTATCCGGTATCCGGCCAAAAGAACTATCCGTTACATCTCTAGTTTATTTAACACGTTGAGTGCGGACTACAGCTATTGATGTAGTGCGGCGCGAGCCCTCGTAGCGGCCTACAGCTATTGATGTAGTCGCGCCACTCCCACTTTATTAGTTCAGTATGAGCTCAGCCATTGTCCGGGATTGTTTTATACCTTTGCCGCCTGTCGTGCCAGTACACAGGTCCATTTTGGCGTGTATAGTTTTCCGTTCTAGGGTTTCTATGCAGGACGGTACCGTGGTAACTTCATACTTTTGTCTAGTGTGTATAGTTGTTTTTATTTTTCATTTATTTTTCTATTCTATTATGTTTAGTACTTGTTGTGTCAAAAAACAAGTTTGTGGATCGTTAGAAACAGTTGTGGTAGTAAACGGACTACTTTATCCTCGCGGTGACTTACGCGACCGGCACCACCGGCGGACTACATCAATAGATTTACCGGAAGTGATGTCATCAATAATGACAAAATTGGAGTCCTGGCGATCCTCAGATAATATTTTTATGCATTCCTCTCATTTACTCGGTGTATAATCAGTTATTTTATTTTAGCCACTCCAAATTGAATTGCGAGGACTCACGTTACCGGCAATTGATGTACCGGCAGTGACGTCACAAATAATGACAAAATGGAGGACTGGCGATCTTATGATGACATTTTGGATGCATTCATATAGTTTACTTGGTGAATAATTAATTATTATATTTCAGTTACTGGCGTAAGCAATATTAGCAATCTTGGAAAAAGCTGTGATACACCAGGTAAACTATTTTTTTGAATCCAATAGTTTGTTTTCTAAATTCCAATTCGGCTTCAGGGAAGGACTGTCAACTGTGGACGCAGTGGGAAGCCTAACCTCCTCTGTATTAGATGGTTTTGAGAATCACGAAAGCACTCTTGCCACCATGTGTGATCTGTCAAAGGCTTTTGACTGCATTTCGCATGACATCCTCCTAGATAAATTGAAACATTACGGCATAAATGTTGTGGAGCTAAACCTTTTTCGAACCTATTTGGCCAACCGCACACAGCAAGTGTTTTATAACAATAGTTTTTCTGCTGTGGCGGTAATGAAGAGCGGAGTACCCCAGGGATCGGTCCTTGGCCCTTTTCTCTTCTTAGTTACCATAAATGACTTGCCATCAAATAAATCTGCTCCAAGTAATTCTGTAATTTTTGCTGATGACTCCACGTTTTTCTCTAGTAATATTAACCTTGACAGCCTTTCAATTCAAATGACAAATTGTCTCTCCGATCGTTCTGATTGGTTCAAAAGTAATGGCTTATTGTTAAATAATGGCAAGACTCAGTCTATTCTGTTCACTCTTGGTAATCATGAACCAGGCATAACCCCTTCTCAATTGAACAATACAGTTAAACTGCTTGGTATTCATCTAGATCCTAAGCTTAACTGGAGTGTCCACATTCAGAATGTTTGTAGTAGGCTTTCAAGAGTTATATATCTTTTGCGTAGTTTAAAAAAATTAGTTCCTAGATCTTACTTGCGAATGACTTATTTTGCTTTTTTTAACAGTATTATTAGTTATGGTATTTTGCTTTGGGGCTGTGGCACTGAAATGAACAGAGTCCTTTTGTTACAAAAGAAAGCTATTAGAGTAATTTCTTTTTCCAGCTTCAGGGCTCATTGTAAACCCCTCTTTAAACAGGAAAAGATTCTCACTGTTTTTAACTTGTATATTTTTACTTGCTTGATGTATGTAAAAAATAATCTCAGCTCTGCCACCTTAAGAGGGGATACTCATTCTCACTTGACAAGATACAGGAATTTGATTGATTTACCACATGTTAGGCTTACTAAAACACAGAAATCATACTCTTATGTTGGTCTGAGAATGTTTAATAAGTTACCTCTTAAAGCTCATTTTGTAAGTATAAGGTCTTTTAAATCTAGTCTCTATAATTGGTTAGTTGATAATCCTTTTTATAGCCTAGAAGAATTTTTTAACCATCCTGTTATCAGTATAAATTTTTAAAGATTATGTTATGTATTTTATGTTATATGTTATTTTTATCGTGTTGTATATGTTCTTGGCAATTTTGGACAAGGCCTAATGGTCCACTTTTATATTTTATGTAACTTTTATGAAATGGTGAACTTTCAACTTGTCATTTGCTTTGATGCATTTTATTTGTGATAGCCTAATTTATCTAGCTGTATTATCTTGTAAATTGTTGAAATAAATTCTTGATTCTTGATTAATCATACACCGCACTCAATGTGTCACGAAAGTGGTATATTTTATTTAACTCATAATATTTTATAAAAAACAACAAAAATATTAAAAAAGTAAATAAAAACAATTCAGTTTGTTGCCTTCTTTTGCCTGTGGCCCGGGGCAATCTGCTCCATCTCCCCTCTTGACGGCCCTAAACATCACTGTCAGACCTATGTTCATAATGATAACTAAAAAAAAGAAATTAATTACTGAATTGCTGTCAGTTATTATTACCTCCTAAGTCGTCAATCCATCTAGGCTTGTTTTTCCAGTAGATGAATATCAGGTAGACTGGGATCCCAGATAGAATGATGATGATCCCCACTCCAACTTCCCATGGCTTGACGTAACAAGGCAAAACCACCAGGAATGCACATATCACGAAGAAGGTGATGGGAAGAAGGATATTCACCTGAAAGAGACAATTTCATCATTATTTTGTGCTGAAGTAAATACCTACAGGAGGCTCTTGATTATCTGGATTTTCAATGTGTGGACACCGGAAGAGTTAGATTTATTTTAATACCGTACTACATTCTTGCTCATCCAGATTCGCTACATTCAGACTCCAATTGATTCAGACTAATAATTTGAAGGTTTTTGTTTTTTTGTAACAATCAAAAATCAAATCAAGCGCTTCACTGCCTTTACTTTGCTTTTCATCATGCCTGCAGTAGGAGTATGTCTACCATTTGGCATCATTAAGTGAATCTTCATCATTTATTTGTGTCAGTTAATGTGTTTGACAAGGCATGGAACTACTCGCCCCGGGATAGGAGGCAGGCCCTACCTGAGTGGGGGGGGGGGGGGGGTTAGGGCAGGGAGGCAACATCCCAGGGCAATACACGGGCTTTAAATATAATAATATGAAAATTACAAAAAATCCTTTTATTGAAAAATTTAACAAAAATTTAAATGCTTGTGGTCTTAGTTGTAAAATTAACACAACAAATACTATGCAATTGGAAAAGGAAATAAGCAAGAAATCATTGCTTTATAGACAGTTAATGAAAATAAATTGGGTAGGCTTTGCCATAGCCTCCTTTAAAGTACAAAGCTGCGGCCAGTGAAACAAGGCAACGCCACATTTAGGCTGTACCGAGAGCACTGCAGCATGTAGTTCATAAGGAGGGCTCGAAGGTTTTTAATCAGATTTCACCAAAAATTCTTATTGTGATTTTTAAGGTTTATCAGGTGAAATGCCGTCCGAGTGTGTTGCACTGGTGTGTACCAACCAGCAATAAGAAATTTTGAGATATGATTGGTTTGTTATGAGCAAGAACACAGTATGCTGCTTAAATCAACATCTCTTTAAAAACAGCTTCTGCTAATTATTTTAAACAATAATGCCGCTGATAACGTTTTCAATGAATGTACAGCCTTAGACAAACAAGAATATTAAAATGCAGAGGATTGTTTTCGAAAGTAGAACAAGATCAGGGTATCTACTGCCAAATTGATAAAAAAATCAGTGACTTTTCGTCGACTTTTAGGGGTGAAAAATGTTTAAAATCAGTGACTTTTGCTTGGTTTATTTAGAAAATTTTGCGGCAATATTGCTTAGGTCACAAAACTTTGTTCAAAATCAAATTATCTTCTCAATTAATACAAAAAATCCGTGATTTTTTGCATTTTAATGTAAAATAATTGACTTTTTGGTGACATCTGTGACCACTAAACTAGAATCCGTGACTTTCGATGACTTTTGGTGTCTCCAGTGACCAGTAGACACCCTAGAGATAAGTGCGGGCAACAGGCAGTAGACCTAGGGATGGAGCCTAGCTGGCCAAGCACAGCTAAAAGATTGCATCATTACATGATTGATTTTCAAGACTAACATAAATTTTGTGATGTAGGAAGCAAGTGTAAAATTATTCTATTTGAGTCAGTTGAATCTTAATCAGTTGATGAATAAAGAAATTGATTGATTGAATTTATTTAGAAGGCGAATAGGAAAGAAATCGGATGTAAACTTCCAGTATATTGGGATCGAGGCCATAGAACAAATCATTATTATTGTACGATTTTTTAATACTGTCCTTCTGAGATGAAAAGAATGATTCATTTGGGGTTAAAAATGATTTGCTAGGTTTTTTAATATTTTAGACAATATGTTGCATATTGCATTTTACAGAACCCACTTACCTTTATTGGTCGTTTTGCATTTGGCCTTTTGAGCCTCAGCCATAGAAGTCCGGAAACGGAGAACAGTGTGAAGAGAGCCTCAACAAAACTGACGTAGTTTATGAGAACGTAGACGTCCTTTATCACAAGGAGGGCAAGTGTCACGATACACTGAAAAAAGAAAATTTATACACTTGGACAAAATATACTCAATTGACTTATAATTAACTGTTACAGTAGTATTTAAATAGAACAATTATTAAAAAAAAGAATAATATAATCTTTAATAAACAATTTTGTATAAGACTTTTTTGCCTTGAAATTCCACCTAACAATTTTCTAAGGATGGACAAGACTCAAAATTTTTTGAATTTTTCAAGAATTTTTAAATCTTGTTTTTTAAGACGGGATTTTTTCTCAAGATTTTTCAAGACGGGAAATATTGTGAATAATGTCAAAAAATACAATGGTTTGGGAACTCATGAAAATAGACTTGGTTGAAAAATAGACCTTCATACCAAATTTCATCAAAATCGGAGGTCCCCTTCAAAAGTTATCAGTATCACAGACACGATATATAGTCTGGTCTCATGACACTTTTTGTTTTTAAGTCCCTAAAAGCCAAAAACAACATTCGTTCAAATTTGTAAATTTTTGTTAACAAGATATAACTCTCCAATGGAACCTCCAATTTTGATGAAATTTTGTACAGAGGTGTAGGGCAGCATTCATCAGGTTAAATTCGAAAACCAGCGTGACTGGAACATGAGAACAGAGTTTTATGGGGTTCCACAAGGATCAAAAATGGGTTTTTGGCATATTTTGGACCTCAAACTCAATTTCCTAAATTCAACAATTTTACCTGAAACCAAAAGAGGTTGAACAAACAAACATTTTAGTATTTTGAATTTTTAACCGGGCTTAAAAAATTACAGAGAAAATCAAAAATTATGTTTTCCATGTTATTCTTATGGGAAATCAACAAATCCCACTATCTCAATTGTTTACTGTTATAATTTGATAAAATTTGTTATGTACATTCAATAGTTAGAGTGTAAATTATATTTGCTTACAACACCCCTATGGCGGCAAACCTAAATACTTACCCCATGGGGTTTATAAGGAAAATAAAAAATACCAAATTCCATTGGGAATTTGCTGAGTACGCAGGTCCTACTGCTACAGCGGTATTTTTCCTAGTTAAGCTTGCAATGATGAGCATACGTGTAAAGGACAGATCCTGATTCAAAGGAACTATCTGGTCCTCACATCAAAATGGCCATTTGTCTTTTAGACTAAATCAGCGGTTCCCCCAAACTTTTTTTGTGTCACATACCTATTGATAGTTATTTAAGTGAATGAGCAGCCCACCCCCCTTAAAAAAACCTTTTATTAAATAATTCACTTCTTAGGGAGTTTCAACATGGTTCGACGGTTCCCACTGAAAGCCCCCCCAGAACGGGGAACTTATAGAACAAGTGCTCCAAATCACATTAAGGTGGATTAGACCCCCACAAAACCCGGAATTCACCCGGCATGTGGTACTCAACCGGCGGTGAACCAAAATTGACCATCCGTTGTGAGTGGCAGTGGCAGCACTATCCAAGCCACTTCTCGACTTTCCTCTGTGAGCAACGCCCCCAGATAAGGCTGGAGGGCCCCCCACAGCCGAAAATGTGTGCCGAGCATGCCGACAACCTCTGACCCCTCGAGGCCAACCCAATAGCCGAACTGGCCGAAGCGGATTTGGGGTTTCTTCCTCCCCAGTATAGGAAAAGCCGTATTTTAAATACAGTATTCAGTTGAAAACTCTTTTTTTCTGCGAAATCCTGTTGGTTTTTGAGGTTCACAAGCATTATAACTTACAACTGTGGACCTGTCGCCCAGAGTGTTCGCACTGGCCTCATGTGTTCCACAAGATTTTGATTTTCATGAGTAATTTTCTACCACTTATCCATTTTTAAAATTAAATACAGTACACAGTTTAGGAACACTTTCAATGACTCAGTGAATCACATCAGATGTAATGCAAACAGTTCTAGTAGGACTGACAAATATAAAGATTGCACCAGAATATATTTTTACCAAAAGACGGAGGCAATGTACAATAATCTTTGTATGCACTTCCTGTCCTGACAAGTGATCAGGGGACCTGACGTCCCTCATGACATTCCCATCTCATTTGTTATGTTATTTTTCAGATATAATAAGTCATAAACAGTTTTTAAGGAACTGTATATTCAGTAAAAGTGATTTATAATTAGAGACAAATAATGATAATTGTCTACTGAAATGGATAAATATTATATTAATTTCCTTTTAATGTAAAAGTGGAAGAAGTATTTTACCCATCTTTGACTTTGCTCAATTTTTTCATCCCTAAGTAGCATTATATAAAAAAGAGTCTGCCATTATCGATTTTTTCCGACATACCCCTCACCCGGCTCTTTGTGTATCTCCACAGCATGGGTACCACAGGTTGGGAACCGCTGTACAATATCAATGAAATGAAAGTCTTACCAGAAAAACTAATGAAGGCACAGGAGTGTAGTGTTCGTAGTTGATCAGGGCGATCGCTTTGGGGAGATGACCTTGCCGTGCTCCTACAAAGAACAGCCGGGCAGAGGCAAAGATGGCCCCATTCAGAGCACCAAACGTGGAACAGGCCACGAAGAACGGCATCGTCCACGACATCCAGCCGAGCAGCTTGTCTCCAAACGTCTGTAAATGAAATGTACTTATTGTGCTACAATATCAATGTAATCAAAGAAATACCGTACATGAAATATTCTCAAAATTTGAAGTTTTGTTTGATATTATAAAATATATATTTGTAGAAGAAATTTATGTTTTTTCAATAACACTTAGGTAATAACTAAC
The DNA here is from genome assembly GCA_030545055.2 of Neoaliturus tenellus. NCBI lineage: Eukaryota > Metazoa > Arthropoda > Insecta > Hemiptera > Cicadellidae > Neoaliturus > Neoaliturus tenellus. The sequence continues at coordinate 21,482,791 of CM061536.1, read as the reverse complement.
ACTACCATTCATTTTTATAATTAAATAAGAGGTATGTTGGTAAAAATCACCGTTTTTAACATTGATTCGAGGCTACTGTACTGTAATGATGACTAAAATGCCTCATTCATTTGGGTTTTTACCTATCCACAAAATCAAATAAGCACATTAGTTGAATTTCTTTATTTTCAAACTTTACATATTTTTTATAAATATATCTTGGTAACTATGAAATACGTAACTGACTATTACTAAAACTAATTAAGTGTTTTAATTTTTTTTATTAACATAAAATTAGGTAATTTGAGACAATTTATCCCCAAGAATTTTGTAGGCAATACTCAGACTCGCTTAAGTTTTCTCAAATGAAACAAACCAGCAGGAATGACAAAGGCAGAGCCGTCCCTAAGAAATGCGAGGCCTGGAGCAAAATATTTTTGCGAGGCCTTATTTAGCGGTGATTGTTGGGGGGTTTTGTGGGGTATGGAACATACGACACACATGTGTCCAAGTTATGTCTAGACGTTTTCCGACTGTCTACATATGTAATCAATCCATTAGACCTCTATATCTTTTAAATTATTTGAGTTACAGAAATGAAACTTGGCACAACTATTAATTACAGGGTCTCCCTGAACTCTACCCTCTAGCCCTCTGACCTCTCTAACCCTCTTTTTCAGGTATTATTCCTGCACCAAAGACAAGCCAAAATATCATATTTAAAATTTTGTGATTTTAATACCAATAGTCACGCATATCAGCTCGTTGCCGCGCAAAAAGCGCGGTTGCGGTGCCAGCTCAACAACGGATTTCATACCAAAACTGCTCCCGGGGAAGCGGTCTGACCGTGACTAGCCTCAGTTATATCGCTCTATCTCGCTTATTTATGAACCAATTTTCATGACATCGTTGGATTTTAAATTAAATTTTACAAAAAACACATAAAAACATAAGCTTTGCTACCTTATGTAGGCAGTTTTTATGTAATTTAAGGTTAAAGATTTTAATTGGCCACCATTTTGAAAACATGCATTATAAAAAGTTGATTATTTTTTCTAGCTAGGTCTTTTCTTCAAAAAGCTGTGTACCGAATTTCAACTTATTACGCCAAGCCGTTCTTAAATTAAAGTTCAAGCTAATCAAGAAGTTATTTAAATTGCTAATCAAGAAATTATTTAAATTAAAAATTATTCTAAAAAAAAAAAAAAAAAAATACAAAATGGTAGCTGTACAAGTAACTATGGTGTTTATAATTTTTAAAAATATGATATTTTGATTTTTTTTTTTAGTGGCATTTTTTAACATTTTGACGGGGAACGGTCCAAACCCCAGTCTTGTTACTATCTAACATCGACCAGTTGTTAGAAAAGCATCATTAATTAATAGCCCAATGACAAATAGCAACTGGGTCCGGAATCAAACCTTTAAAAAGCTACCAACTTTTCTCAGGATCGATCCGGCAACCTTTGGATTTAAAGGCGAGCACTATAACCACTCAGCTACCCAGCCAGTTAATTTTTTAAGATTTTGGCTTGTCTTTGGTCCAGGAATAATACCAGAAAAGGAAGGTAGAGAGTTAAGAGACACCCTGTATTAAGTCGCAAATGCAAGTGAATTTTTACATTTCTAACATTTACTGTTTCAAGTTTCAAGATGGCGGTAATTAAAAATGTTCCAAGCTAAATATTTTTAAAAGCTGTAAATTTTACAAACTTTTGCAAACTTACAAAAAATTGCATGATTTAATTACCGGAGTAAAAATGCTAAGATTGTTAAGATAAAACAATGGATAGTAGAGAAATTAAAATCTTATTTTGAGAAAACACGGGTTTCGCTTGTAAAATTAGGCCTACGTAAATATTAATGATTAAAAAATGTAAAAACTTAGATCAATCTGTTGTTTCTCGTTTGATCATTACAAACCAAACTTAGTTTCAACTTTTTTGTTTGCAGTTTTTAAGATATTTAGCATTGAAAATTTTAAATGGCCACCATTTTGCAACCATAAATGTTAGAAATGTCCAAATTCATTTGCATTTTTGCCTTAACGCACTTAACAGTTGTGCCAAGTTTTAATTCTGTACCTTAAATAATTTCAAAGATATAATGGATCAATCAAAAAATCACATACAGACAAACAATTAAAAAACGGCTAGAGATAGGCAAAGTCGGTCATGCATCGTTGTGGGTCTGTGGGATCTGCAAGCATGGCCGCGAGGCTTGGTCCCGTCACCCCGCCCGCCGGCCGCCGCTATCAAACGATTTTTTGTGTTTGCATCTTTTTGGTCGCTACTATTACGTACTAATAAGAATCACGTTCATAAGTTTTTAAATCACAATTATTGAACATAGCATATTGCGCGGGTAATGAAACCGATATTTTAGGTACGTATCATTATTATATCATTTTTATTCAACCTAAACGTTTATGCAACTAACTTTTTAGTGGGCAAGGCCTTGCGGCGCGAGGCCCTCCTCAGCGCGAGGCCTGGAGCGGCCGCTCCACTCGCTCCACCCTAAGGACGGCACCGGACAAAGGTTTTAAGCTAGGTCCACACTGGCCGAACATGTTCGACGAACATTTGTTTGTTTGTTGGTACTACTTATTTCTAATGTAAATCATAAGGTCAGTAATAGTTTGTTTGAAATGTTTGTTTATTTTTTGTGTTCACCGAACAAGTTCGCCGCGAATTTTCGGTTAGTGCGGATGCAGCTTTAAATCTACTTTATCAAAATTTTAATCAAGAATTCAAATAAATCTTAGTCCTTGGGAAAAACCAGATAAAACGATTGACAACGGAAAGCTGTACCTTACTATAAAAAAATATAAAAAATCAAGTCTGCGTGTAAGGGATATCTTATACTCTAAAACAAGCAATATTTGTACAGGCATACTTTTTTCTGTCCAAAGATTTTTTATTTTTTTGTTTAACTATGGGGGGTTTGGGCCACGATAAATCTATTGGAGCTGATACAAATCCGGTTTTCGTGCTTGAGCCCTTCAAAGCTCTCAAGTTATTCTTATGGAACTTCTCGTAGCTCCAGTACTAAATTGTACAAAAATCAGCTGATAATTGTAGATATAAACCAATGTGTTTAATCTGCTGTTCATCAAATTTATATAAAATTGCAGCCCTCTTTGGCGTAATGTGTGAGCGAAGCGAAAGAGCTCATTTTAAAAAGGGAGAAAGTGAGTGAGCATAGCGAACGAGCTTTGTCTTAGAAAGGAAAGTAACGCATAACAATTTTACTGAGCACATGCTCGGTAAACCTGGTACTAATAAGTAAAGCAGAAGATTTAATGACTCGGTTTTGAAGTGAGGTGACTCACCACGGCCACTGCGCTAGAGGACAGCAGCTCCTCCTTGGTGAGCACCACGTAGTAGGAGATGTTCACCAGGACATAGATGACCGTGACCAATGGCAGCGATATGCAGATCGCCTTCGGAAGATTCCTGAAACCCGGATGAAATGTTTTTCAGAGTTTATAACTGAGTGAGTGGTGAGTGATAACAAATCTTGCACTGGTACTTAAGGTGGTGGTCATTACATTTTAGTGCAGGCTTGATTCCTGTATTTCATGTTTGGACACTAAAATATCTCAGTTTGACTGACAGATGATTCAGTTTAGGATGCCCTGAAATATTAGTTGTATAGGTATCTTCAAATGTCTCTGCCCGGGGTCACAACGTTAAGTTTTCAGCCAGTGAAAATATATAGTTTCTAATTTTACAGTTCTAAATACACAAACCGCTGTGATACAGTCTTAACAAATGTTATATGAATGGCATGGATTTTCTAGTTTCAGAGTTTGGTGGTGGTATTAACTGGTCTCTCTGACGTCTTATTAGCAAGGGCTGAGGGGCAGAGATCTTTTAACGATACATAAGGCTGTAGTGTTACTTTCAGGCACCACATAAGTTGCGAATCTCTATTTGCAATGTTTTTAAAGGCCTTGATTGTCAATAAAGGGTAGACATTACATTCTATTGGAGTAACTTGTTACAAATTGATAACCTTAATGGTCAATGTTTAAAATGTTCATTGATATAAAGTCACTTCTCATTTGTTTGATAAACTGCAGGATAATCCTGCGATTTAGAAATTTAGCCGGTGCTCCAGTCTCGAGATGGAGTATTCAAGAGCATCTACTGCGCTATGTCTATAATATCTAGGACTAGTACACAGTAGAAGCTCTCTTAACCGACTCCTAAGAGACCAGACTATAGTCGGATAATGAGTTAAGGTCGGTTAAACCGAATAATACCAGAAATATGTGTTAAATCACTTAAACAAGTGAAAAATATTAAAAATTGTTGCAATGCAGTTAATTGTTCCTAACACAATCAATAAGTTAATAAATTAAACATACAGTTATGGTATCAAAAATTGTTAAATAACAAAGTAAGCACAGGGAACAATGCCTGTCTAAAATATTTAGAGCAACCGAACAAATGTGACTTGCTACAAAACGTATAATCGACATGTTGAAATATGAAAGTTACTTTCAGCTCATTATCGCAACTTTGGTTCGCATGACAGAATTTTGTATATTCCTGGGAAGCAGTCGGTTAATCCTATGGGCGGTTAATCCGAGGTCGGTTAATAGAGCTTCCTCTGTATTTATATTTAAAAACGACACCCAACACAAAATGGCTTACTGAATAAAAACATTTTAAAATACCTCAAGAACTCACTTAAAAGGTTCCTTCAGCTCTTCAGTCACAAAATTAAGGTAGTTCCTGTAACAGTCATTATTTTCATTTAGAAGATTTTTCAATCAAGCAATTGACAAGTATTTTGTTAAAATTTGCTTCGAGCTAGTTTAAGTAAGCAAATGCTTTTGGTTGTAAAATAATGAATGTGCATAATATAACAAAAAGTTGCTTGTTGCAGCCCTGCTTAGAAAATAGTAGTTTTTATTACTAGAAGCAAAAGTGAGTCTTTTTGGTGCGCAATCGTGTTTTAAAAACGAGGCGCAGCCTTGTTTTTAAAAACGATTAAGCATCGAAAAGACACTTTTGCTCCGAGTGATGAACAACGTTTTTTATCATAATGCGAAATTATACTTTTGATCGTTAAGAAATATTAAAATTGTGTTTTCGAGGTTATATTTACAAAGTTAGTAATATGAAGTGTTTACATTTCTTTTATTTACAAACAATACTCTATAGAACGTTGGTATTTCAAAATTCTGCTCCTCAACATTAAAACAAACTTAGAAAACAGCTGACTTTTCAGAACTAGGACCTAAAAAATTCTCCACCTGATTTTTCAGTCCTAGGACAATAAAGAAATGGTTTTGGTACAATTGAGAGAGCAAAAAACAGGCTGATTTCGTGCAGAATGATAAAAAGTAAATATTGCTGTATCATTTTGAACAAGATGCTTGCGCTGAATTATGAATCAGATAATTGACTTTTATATTTACATTGACTGAATATATCAGCTACGGTATATTTAAATAAAAATATTACCAGTGAGAAAATTATGCCTTGAACGTTCTTAAACATGTTTGAAAACCTTTGACATCTAGGCATGCCTTAAATTCCTAAGCAAATGAGAGTAAAATAATAAAATAAATTTAAAAGGGGGTTTTCAACACTTTTTATCTATGAAATACCACTAATAGTCTATTACTAGCATAATTTGCTACTGGAAGGATGACTTGTAGACTATTTAAGGAATCCGTCAAGTTTTGTAAAGAGGCAACGTTAAACTTATCAGGTAATAAATTAACTTTTAAGTGTTACTTCAAAGAACTAATTAGTAATGTACAGCCTAAAGCCTTTCCAAAAGAACTTTAAGCAGTACCACTTTTCTCCATTAGTTTTAAACAAAAAAGTACACAAATGGTTGTAAAGCTCAAAAGATGTTTTTCTCTAGATTTCTTTTAACTTTAGTTAAATTTAATTCATAAATTAAACATTATGCATGTTATTAACCTTTGAAATAAACTAAGACTAACGCTACAATAAATCCATTAAAAAATAAAATTACATTTTTACCATCCTGCGTAAGAGAAGAGTCCCGAGTAGAAGGAAAGGGCTATGTAGCCTGGCTCGAAGTTGGTGCCTTCGAAGGGGCGGCTGATGTTGGACGTCTCCCCGCTGAGCAGCAGCCACAGGCCGGCCAACACGATGACAACGAGGGCGAGGATCTTAGTGGCCGTGAACACGTCCTGTACGCGGGTCGCCCACTTGACGTTGTAGCAGTTGATGGCCGTTAGAAGACCTAGCACACGAGACAATTATTTGGAGTAGAATTGGATATGAGGTTGATGTATATGAGGAACATAGTAAAAGTCAAGGGGGTTGATAAGACAATTTAGTTTAACAAAAATTGACTTTTGAGAAAGCATTGATCAAATGTCCCTACGTCATAGGTACAGTGTCAGTGTGACCAAAACTTTTGGAAGGAATATGCTTCATAGCCTATAGGTCAATATTAAAATAAATCAGACAATGGTTTAGCTTATAAAATGAGCTATATACAATCAACTTAAGACAACAGCTCTTTAAATTTTTATAAGTGAGCCTATAATGAACTGTGTGGGCTTAATAATGTTTTGTGATCTCTTGATTCACGATCTTGTATAACCATCAACAATAACATCTAGCTGTTAAACTGATTAAATAAGTAATCACATAAGACCAGAGATTTTTGTTTGGCCATAACTCATCCACAAAAACATCAGGTACATTTTGACACTTTGATTAAGAGAAGTTTGAGTGCGGAACATAAGCACAATAAATATATTTGTTAACCCAATTCATAAATTAAGACTAGAAATGAACAACATCCAACATGACATGTAAAACTTAAACACTGAACAGTATGTTCTGTTCTTAAGACATAGCTTGTACATAGAATTGATGGAATGCAATGTGATAAAGTTATTCTTACAAGAAAGGGACAAGATAAATAACTTAATAGCAAGATGACATCACAAATTGCAGGATTTCTTCACTCACTGCAGCTAATAAATGATTTAATTACATTGTTTTTTGCAAAAATTTTGTCTGGCAATTTAACAAACCCCTTATTTAGATTAACTGTGAGGAGGCAAAAGTTTTGTTTAGGCCTATTTATTGACTTCATCATGTAACAAAATGTATGTCTGATTAAAATATTCTAGAACAAGGTACCGTACTCTTGCCACCTTTTGGCTTTTAACAGTGAACCGGGTTACCTTGACTCTACCTCGGTGTGAAATACTGAAATGTTTCAGGTAGTCCTAGTTTTCTCACTTGAACCATATGTTCGCTACTGTATACTTTCTACTCAAATATTATTTAGACAGAATAATAAAATTGCAGTTTGTATAAGTTTACAAAATTCCTCTCAAAATCCAGAATTTATTTCATTTACCGTACTGTTTATTTGTAAATGTCTAATAAATTTTGCATCATAAACTTTGACTCTTCTTGTAAGCTACATTACTAGATTTGGCAAATCCCAATACATGTACCAGACTCAACCATCATTCGATGTCTCTCCTCTCCTCCACGAATTTGGCCATTACGGCTGACATTGTTTTCTCTGACATTTCCAGCTGCGTCTGAGGGAGAAAGATGACAGATGCCAAGGCAAATAGATAGAATCCTACCAGGGGCCCATTTCATAATAAAATATTTACTAATATTATTAGCTTAGTAGCTTGTAACTTGTAAAATTCTGTTTCATAATAGCAAAGTACAAATTTACAAGTTACAAAACTAATATTATTAGTATTGTAACTTGTAACTTGTAAATTATGTTTCATAATGGAAGAATAACTTGTAAGTTGTAAAATTCTGTTTCATAATAAAAAACTAATAATTTTCAAAATACAAGTGTTTTTCCTACAAAATATTAGTGTATTTTTCATCTTCTGTTTCATAATTGTTACTAATAATATTAGTTTGGTGATTATTTCCTAATAATATTAGTAAAAATTCTACAAGAACTAAGTTACCTAATTTTTAAAAATATTAGTAACGTTATGCTTAAAAGTTATACTATTTCTCAATATATCAAAGTGAAAATAACACGTTAATGTTTTATTTACATAATTAAGAAACATAACAAAATGTAGTCTGAATATCATTACCAAACATTAACTTTACAATTTACAATAAAAGAAACAAATGACACTATTGTAACCCCTGAGTCACAAAGAGCTTGCAAAATGAGCACCAAAGAAAAAATACCCCCGTCGCAGCACACCTGCGTACTCAGCGAATTTCCAATGGAATTTCAGATTATTTACTTTCCTCATAAGATCGAGTATGTAGGTTTGCTGCCATGGGGTGTTGTTAGAAAATCTAAGTTAATCAATAATTGGTTAATGTAAACACAAAATTGTATCAAGCTCTGACAATTTTTATTTTCCCCATAAACCCCATGGGGGTAACTATGTAGGTTTGCCGCCATATGGGTTTTGTAAGCAAGTATAAATTAAACCCTATCTAGATAATGTACATACCAAATTTGATTAAGTTATGTATTTAAGAATACATGTAGTTAAGAATACATTGATCAAACCGTTACTTCATTTAATTAATGCTTCTTTTATTTCAGGAATTTTTCCGCAACAACTTAAAATTTCTAAAGTAATACCGGTTTATAAGAAAGGAGAAGACACAGACATCGAAAATTATCGTCCAGTTTCTATTTTACCTGCAATATCAAAAATTTTTGAAAAATCAATGTATTTGAGATTGGTAAAACATTTAGATGATAATAACCTTTTCAGTCAAGAACAACATGGTTTTAGAAAGGACAAATCTGTTAATAGTGCATTAATTAGCTTTACCGAATCTATAATTGATTCAATGGATGAAAAGAATAAGGTAGCAGGGATATTTATGGACTTATCAAAAGCCTTTGATAGCATATCCCATGATAAAATCATAACAAAATTAAAATATCTAGGAGTTAAACCCCCTTATTTAAATTGGTTCAAAAGTTATCTTGAAAATAGAAGTCAATACGTCGAAATATCAAAAACTGAAGGAAATAAAATTTTAAAATACAAGTCACATTCCCAAATAATTAAATATGGGGTACCTCAAGGATCCATACTTGGCCCATTATTATTTATTTGCTATATAAGGGACATGCCAAATTGTCTTAGCAAACTAATCAACATAAAAAACCAACTCATACTTTATGCAGACGACTCAAATCTCATTATGTCAGCAAAAACTGACTTGGAAATAGAAATAAATTCATTCATTGAACTAACAAAAATTCAGAATTATTTTTTTTCAAATAGTTTAATTCTAAACACACAAAAGACTAATTTTATCCCTTTCAGTACAAAGCAAAACAGAGGGACTCCCGATTTTAATATTTACATTGACGATAAAGTAATAAATCAAGTTGATAATACTAAATTTTTAGGACTTAATGTTGATACCCATCTGAGTTGGGACATGCATGTTGACAACATTTTATCAAAAATAAACTCTGGGATATACGCTTTAAAAAGGTTGTATTATCTTTGTAAAATAAGTGTTTTGAGAACTGTCTTTCATGCTCATGTGCAATCCCATATATATTATGGGATTTGTGTTTATGGAGGAACTACTAGCCAAAACTTAGATAAAATTTTAATTGGTCAAAAGAGAGCCTTAAGAGCTAAGTTAAACCTAAAGTATGATGAATCTGTAAAACAGCATTTCACTAACCAAAAAATTTTAACGGTTTACAGCATGTATATATTGGAATGTGTTATGTACGTCAAAAATAACAAATATAATTTTTTAACTCACCAAGATATACACAATTACAATACAAGAAATAAAAACAGAATTGTCTTACCTATTCATAATTCAGAGTTCTTTAAGAAAAAACCGTCTTATGCTGGCACTACATTTTTAAAATACATTCCTACAAAATTACAGAATATTGAAAATTGTAACAAATTTAAAATGCTGTTTAAAGATTTTCTCATAAAAAATGCTTTTTATTCCTTAGAAGAATACTTTAATTCAAGAATGACAAATTAAATGTGATCTCCATTTTATTTGTATTTGGTTCCTGAATAATGTACATACTGTATTATTAATGTTGGCCTAGATATAAGAATGCATGATGACGCTATTTATTGTATGTTATGTACAAAAACAAATAAAGATATTTTGAATTGAATTGAATTGAATTGAATTGAATTGAATATGTCAATAAATAAGTAAGATATAGGGTTTTCGTGATTTCCCATAAGAATAACATGGAAAACACATTTTTGGATTTTCTCCGTAACCATTTAAGCTTAGTTAAAAATTCAAAATACTAAATTGTTTGCTTTTTTAAGCTCTTTTGAATGGTTTTTGTTAAAATCCATGAATTTTGAAAATTGAGGTCCAAAAATGCCGAAAACCCAATTTTGACCCCTTTGAAACCCCATAAAACCCTGTTCCCATAACCCGACAATGCTGGTTTGCGAACTCATGAAAATAGACCTGGTCTTACACCTTCATACCAAATTTGATTAAAATCGGAGGTTCGCTTCAAAAGTTATCGGTACCACGGACACACACACACATATATATATATATATATATATATATATATATATATATATATATATATATATATATATATATATATATATATATATATATATATATATATAGATAGATAGATAGATAGATCTATATATATATATACATATATATGAAAATGAGCAAATGGTGTTTTTGGCTTCTGGGGACCTCAATATGAAAAAGTAACATGGTCCCGGGCTTAGGTCTTACCATGGCTACTACCGTAATAGCGTATTCCCTATAGGGAAATTCGCTAAAATTGAATCTGTATGGTAAAAAAAGAGCAGTAAATTGGAAATTAGATGCTATTAACTTGATCTTCATTGATCATCATTACACCATAGGTACTTGATTTTATTTAATAGTATGTTCACTCTCATGGATGCCAAATTCGATTTCCAATTGATTTGCTTCCAACTTGCCTTTGTATATTTGTACTTTTAAAAGTTCAATTTGAAGCTTATTTATATATCTTTTTTCGATGGCTTTAGAAAATTGTTTGTTTCCAATAAAAAATATGTTTTATTACAAATTAGTCGTTTTACCCATTTTTGAGGAAAAACACAACTTTGTTTGTTGTAAAATGTAAAAACTCGGTATATTTATCTTATTTATTTATGAACCCAAATTGTATGCAATGTTATAACCATCCATAGAATATATTTATATAATAGTTGTATATAACCCATATAATATAAAAGGTGTACGTATTTAATACATTTACCTAAACTTTCATGTCACGAAATAATTTACAATCGTATACCATAGACAAATAGGCATATACAGAGTGTCCCTAAACTCTCTACCCACCTTTTCAGGTATTAATCCTGACCTAAGGACAAGCCAAAGTATCATATTTAAAATTTCCAAAAACTCCATGTAGTTAAACATACAGCTGCCATTTTGTATTTTTTAGAGACTAATTTTTAAATTAAGAACTGTTTGTTCTAATATGTTGGAACTTGATATAGGCTACAGCTATTTGAGGTAAAGGTGAAATTGGAAAAAAATTACGATTCATATTTTTGAAATGGAGACCGTGACAAGAAACAGCTAGTATTTATATATATGTATGAATGTGTCCCTAGATAACTCTCGTAAATTCTTTAACCATAAATTGCATAAAACCACATAAGATAACCAAATTTATGTTATTACGTGGTTTTTTAAAATTTAATTTCAAAACAATGATGTGACAATCAAGGAAATCACGGAAATAAATGAGATTAAAGCGGTTTTTATACAAAACAGTCCCGCATCCTGAGCGTTTTGCCCCATACTGGGGCAGAGGTTGCCGTACGATAAGCGGTCGCTGCGACAGCTCAACAATTGGTCTCATACCCAAACTGCTCCTAGAGAAGCGGTGGCCATGGCTAGGCTCAGTGAAAAACCCTATCATGCTTATTCAAGTAAGTACCGATTTCAACAATTTTTATATCGTTGGGTTCGAAATTAAATTTTCTTAAAACCACAAAGCAACATAAATTTTGCTACCTTATGTTGTTTATAAGCAATTTAAGGTTAAAGATTTTAAACAAACGCCATTTTGTAAATTTTATTTTACAAAAATAATTATTCATTTTTTAAAAGCACATTTGTCTCAAAAAAGCCTTATACCAAGTTTCATCTTACTACAAAAAGCTGTTCTTAAATAAAGAATTATTCATTGAATACCGTATACAAAGTGGCGTTCACTGATACACTAGTCCAGGCTCTGAACAGGTTGAGCATGCACTGAAAGTCTAACAAAATTTGACTTTGGATTATTGTTGGGAACATTTAGTAGACGTAAAAAACCGATGTTGCCACATTTCCAGAATGGGCACAACACGGGGGACGCCCCCTAGAGGAAGTCGTAGAGGAAACTGTGTTGGCCTATGTCATGTTGTATATCATTTTAAAGGTCTTTGAATGTAGATTCGAATGCCACAAACCCGATCTCTAAAGGTCGAGTATAACTCGAGTTATTGCGTTTTGAAATTTCGACAAAATGCTTTTTATGCAAAGTTTGACTGCGTGCCATTTCTAACTCGATCGTTCATTTATGGTCGGCTTTACGGCGTTGCTTTCCGTTAAACATGATCTTAAAGCTTACGTTAAATATTTCACAAAAAATTTCATGGGTAGTCCCAAATAGGACTGAAAATCATAATGTAATTACAACATTCCGGACAGCAATTGAAGACGGCAAATGAAGACTTAAAATAAAACATTTAACTTAATTTTCAGGATATTTATAAAAAGGAGATAGATAAAATTTAAATAGATTTGAAAATAATGTCGCCATTTCGACATGAAATGAACGTTTGAGCCAGAAATGGCAGGCAGTCAAATTTTGAATGAAAGGATTTTACCAAAATTCAAAGCGCAATAACTCGCGTTATATTCGACCTTTAGAGATCGGGTTTGTGGCATTTGAATCTACATTCAAAGACCTTTAAAATGATATATAACATGACATAGGCCAATTCAGTTTCCTCTACGACTTCCTCTAGGGGGCGTCCCCCGTGTTGTGCCCACTCTGGAAATGTGGCAACATCGATTTTTTACATCTACTAAATGTTTCCAACAATAATCAAAAGTCAAATTTTGTTAGACTTTTATGCATGCTCAACCTGTTCAGAGCCTGGACTACACATTTGTCTGTTTACTTGTAAAATCCAACTAATATTATTAGTAAAGCCAATTCATTTATGAAACGCAAAGTACAAGAACTTGTAAGTTTTTACTTGTAACTTGTATGTTTGCCAGGATTTTAAGGTTTTACTAATAAAATTTTACTAATAATATTAGCAAATGTTCATTTTCATTATGAAACACTTTGCATCTAAGCTTGTAACTTGTAAGTTTGTAACTTGTACTTTTTTACTAATATTATTAGCATTATTATGAAATGGACCCCGTAGCGGACATCTGCAGACATGTCCAAGCCACGCCAGTGTCGTCATCTTTGTTTACATATTGCAATTTTGTTTACATTTCGTGTGAAAAAATGAAAAGCCATGAGTAGGCCTACAGATACACCGAGCCATCTATAGCTGATGGGTGGCAAACAAAAATGTTTTAGTTCGGTTTTCAAAAGTAGGCATAGCCTACCAGCATCTGCATTTGAAATTGTATTTAAGTTAAATAAGTTAATGGCATTCTTTTAGGAGTAAAAAAAGTGATTCTAAAGTAAGGGATTGAGATGTGGGTATACAGTTTACTATCCTACATTTTAATCTTCTTACCATTAAGATGAAATCAAATTAGCCAAAGACTAACTCAATAAGAAAGTATTGTTTACAATAGGCTACGTTATCTATATGATATTAGGTAAAGTCACAATTTAAAGGAGGCATTTATTTATTTTTTATTAATGTAAAATTAAAGTTGTTTTAGTTCTGTCAATTAATTGTAGTTTGAAAATAACCACAAAACACAGTGTTCCTTCGTGAACAATCTTCCCTCTTCCAATCTTACTTTTTGCAGATGAAAAAACGTTGCAATTTTGAACTATTTAGAATAATTTGTTGCATTTCTCCAATTAAACTACACACACAACAAAACATTTTTCAAATTTGAATCAGCTAGCCTACTTTGTTTTCCTGAATTGTAAAATTAACATCACGACGACACTGACAACAAAAATACTTTAACCTAATTAAGTTATTGTTTAGTTTGAGGTTTTGACAATTGAAGTAGTTTGTTGTGGTTGAAAACAGGTGGCCACGCCAGTGACGTCACTAGTTTTTGTTGGTGTCCGCTACCTAGTAGGGTTCTAATTGGCTTGACAGATGCTACGTTGACCTGTCAGTCTAGAGGCAGGCCAAAGGAAGCGGCCAATCTGGCTCCCGCACGCGCACGAGCGGCACACAGGACGCCGACTTCGCACGGTCAATTGACACAAGGAACGTCCATCATCCTACAACTACAACTGCTGGGATTGAGACGGCCAACTGGATTAACCGAGTGATAGGCTACACTTGACGTTGCTCAATTGTTCCAACTAGAGATCGCCTCCTGATCGAAATTCGACAAAAATTTCAGTTGATCTGAAGGCCGGAGTGCTCATAAGAGATATGACGTCACCGAAGTGGTGTGCCCGCTGATTGGTGTTGGCAAAAGAGGGTAAATTATCCAATTTCGGGAATTCAAGCGGAAGTTGAGTACCTAAATATTTTTTGGGGGAAAAAGGACGGAAAGAAACATTCTTGCCCATTAATATATTAATATATAGAGCTACACTATTTCTAAATTAGTCTAAATAGGACATATTGGTGGGCAAACGAAAGTTTTCGACTGTCAATATTAAATTTTTTAGTCATGGTTAGTTTCAATTCGTTTTCTATGACACTCTAAAATAGACGTTTAAATTTGATCAACTTTCTTCCAGGCGAAAGCTTCACAAAGTAACTTACCATACATAAAAACAGACATATATGATGTACGGATATCTGGAGTACACTATGAACCGTAAAGCCATAACGAATAATCTAGTGCAAAGTACAGGTTGTATCAAACATACCAAAGAGTAACAAAGAAAACAAAACAGAGATGACATGCAATGGTGTCCCGAAAATATGTCTAGTGAATGAATAAAGACTATCCTTGGTTGGCGGAAGCCAACAAAATGTATAGGTTTGAAAATTTTCGTCGTGGTTTAACTGTGGTAAACCGCATGCCACAGCCGTAATAATCTCAGCACGCGAGCTTGGGGAAAGGAATGCTATTGCACTCTTATATTTCTTCATAAAAATGTCGACGTTTGGAGCTTCCCATCAGTTAATGAGTAGGCAACCGACCTTGTACTTACATGTAAGTTGTACCATAAAAGTTCTTCACGGCGAGGAACAAAAGAGAAAGGAACTTCTTCAGAGAGCCGGGTATTCAAAAAACGTATTACCGTTACATCCGTAAGTGGCCATCCTGAACACGTTTTTTTGGATGGTTTTTTAAGATTATAACAGGACAACGTATAGGTCCAACGTATTAGACCGCGTACACAGAAAAAACTGTTTTGTTGGCGCAACAAAATTTATTTTGTTGCCGTCGTTTTGTTGAGGTAACCAAATAAATTGGTCAAACCAACAAAACCAATGGTTTGGATCAACAAAAGGGATTTGGTTATAAAATTTGGTATTCCCAACAAAAAATGTTTTGTTGTGGCAAAAAACTTATTTTGTTGCCCTCGTTTTGTTGAGGGAACCAAATAAATTGGTCAAACCAACAAAACCAATGGTTTGGATCAACAAAATGGGTTTGGTTATAAAATTTGGTATTCCCAACCAAATATTTTGTTTACCCACATTGCACTGAATATTTATTTCACGTCAAATAAACGTTCAACTTGAATCAGTAAGTTATTTCACATTTGGGCTAACTTTTTGAGTTTTGACCAAGCTCTGAACGGAGGCCGAGTAAAAAATGGCTAAGTAGTAAATTAGAACCGCTATTTCCACAGCTCCCGTGGCTCAGGTGGTTAGAGCGTCAGGTCATTGAATATGAGGTTGAGGGTTCGAATCCCGTCCCAGATGTATACTTTTTGATTTACTTTTTTTATTTATTTACTTTTTTTTAATCTGTTGGTTGGCATAAATGCATTAATTCATGAATTTTTATGTAAAAATAATACTTTTCAATTACTCAGGCCAACAAAATGGTTTTGTTAATTCAACAAAATGTATCAGGATTTTGTTGAAATAACAATATAACTTTTTGTTGCAATTACAAAAAAATTTTGTTGCTTTAACCAAAAAATTTTAACAAAATTACTTTGTTAGTCCAACAAAAAATATAGTTGTCCCTATTTCAACCAAATTTTTTTTTTGGGACAACAATTTATTTGTTACCCCAACAAAACAGTTTTTTCAGTGTATGGTCTAATTGTTTCCGCTATTTGATGGCGTGCGTATCCGTGAATTTATCGCTTCTCGGATCTTTGTTGAGTCGTTATTACATAGCAATTCTAAGAAATTAAGGAAGTGTAGATAAGGATTAAAAGGGGGTTTCAGACATGAAAACTTTGGCCGTTCTAAAGAGGTAATTTTGCGAAAGACAAATGTCAATACAACCCCCACCGGCCCCACCGAAGCAACCAAATGAAAATTACTTGAGAAGTTGATTGTTCAAAAACAATATTGCTAACAAAATAGAGGATTGTATTGTAGGGCCTTGATAACAATTGCGGTTATGACAAATACAAATTAAAAAAAACTACTTAACAACACGCATGTGTAACTGAATTAATAATGTTAAACAACAACTATACAATTTATTTAATTTGACGAATTTCAATTTAGTATGGGCTAAATTTTTCCAACTGAGGCAGATTGCAAGTCTTCTCTGTAATTCTTCGGTAAACCTTTTTAATCTTTCAATTTTATTTCGAAATTGACATGAAGTTTGTTAGTACGCCATGGTCTTTTGTAATCAAACTAAGTTAGATTATTTAATTGGGAATCAAAGTCAGCAAAATAGAATGTAACTAACTTAACATTGTCTAGATTTTAGTTATTGCTTAGCAATTCCAAAGAATTACGGGGGTGCAGATAAGTGGTTAAAGGATGGTTTCAGGATAAACGGGGGTTCCAGACAAGAAAACTTGGTTGTAATACTGAGTTATTTTTGGGATAGTCAAATGTCATTTATATAAGAGCCCACCGAAGCTGCCAAAGGACAGTTGGGGCTTTTTCTCAAGAATAAAATATTGCTTAGAAAGATTGTATTGTAGGGCCTTGATAACAGTTATGGCAATGACAAAAACAAATTCAAATAAATACTTAACGACACGCATTGTGTAACTGAATTGAATATTACTAAACATCAATATCATTTAGTTTGATGAAATTCGTAAAATTTAATAGAGCCTCCATTTGTTCAAATGAGACGGATTGCAAGTCCTCTCTGTAGGCCTACTTTCTTTGGCAAACCTTTTACCATTTTATTTCCAAATTAAAATGAACTTTAATAGTATGCCCTTTTGAATCTATATTTTTATGGGAATCAAATCCAGCAAAATATTTAACAAACTTTACTACGTGATAGCGCATAATGAGGACTGGTTATGCACTTCCAGTTTAGTTGACGACTGTTCACAGTACATTTTAACTCAATTTCTTATATTTAAAACTAAAAAAAATTCTGATGATTTTTTTTAGATACGGTACCTGCCACGAATGTATATATGTACAGATGTTTGTAACGGTTATTTAAAATATTTGGAACAGAGTTTGGTTTCCGCCTCTTCTTTTTTTGTAGTCGATAATCCTTCGCCATTGTTGTGTTAATAAAGACTGTAATAGTTGATTTCCTGTCGGTGAGCGATCTTGAAATGCGGGTACCCTCTCACTGACAACCTTGTAACCGACTTGTAACTTTGTAAACTAATTACGCACTGTAGGCTATATTGGAAGGTACATTATAAATCATATATTTTCCAAAATGTGAGTTTCCGCGTATAGCGGTAGACTAGTTATTTTTTATTTTTATTCGTTTAATAACAATCTCGCTCGACGATTTTGATGCCGAGGTAGAGCGCACCCTTAATGTTCTAACATGAATTTCATCTCCAAATCCAACCCAAAACACGTCAAATTGCAAGGGGTTTATTTTGACCGACTTAATTTTTTTTTTTCGAGGATGGGTTGAGTAACAAAATAACGTGTGTGCCCAAGTATATATTTTTCTTATTTTGTTGTATTACAGTATATGGTATTTATTTTGATTCAGTATTTGATGCATTGTATAGTACTTAAGTTACGAGAAGTGTGAAGTGCAAGTAAACGTTTAAGTGACTTTGAGGACTTTTTGAAGGTTTTTTAAAAGTTGTATAACCTGTTTTTGCTTCTTTGAATACATTATCTGAATCTGAATTTTCGTCTGGCTGATTGAAATTAGCAAAAACTAAACGGATTCTCTAAGGATTCAAACTAAGACAACTTTGATCTTATCAGAACACTGCGGATATAGGCACATATCCTATACTGTAACACAAGGAGTGTCTGTGGCGATGTATTTTCCATCGATCTCGAAATCTAGACAATTTTAAAGCATTGGTTTTGAAACAGCTGTCCTGTGAAAAGGTAGGTACGGTAAAGTTGACAGAACCTGATTAAAATGATAATATAACAAAAGTTAACATAAATCAATGAGCAAGGCTTGGTTAACCTGGTAGTAATTTGGTAACAGCAGAAGGAATATGCCATTTTCGAAAACTGAACAAGGATTTGGCGCTCAGTGCCTTCAGTAATGCCAGTGCCTTATTGGACGATCGTTATCGTGCACTCCCCCCTCACCAACCACCACCAAAATCCTCTCAATTCATCATTGGACAGATTAATTTCCCTGACTTTCCCTGAAAAAGTTTTTCTCTAGTACATTCTTCCCGGTGCCATTTTCCCGCTTTGACAACATACACACTACACAGAAACGTTGTCAGTGAATAAATTTTCAAACCTGCGACATTTTCCTGCAGAAAAGTTAACATCGTGCAGTGAAACCATGAAGATAAGATACATCCTCTTACTTAGCCTATAACATGAGAAGACTCGATCCCTGGCTTTTCCTACAATTTCTAGAGGAAGTGTGCCATTTCCGCTTTTGCTGATACCATTTTTGCTGATATCCTAAAATTATTCTAAAAGAATTGGAGAAAAGAAAATATCCGAAATAATCAATACCAGAGATCACCTCCTGATCGAAATTCAACAAAAATTTCAGTTGATCTGGAACCAAGAAGTTTAATAGTATATTATTTCACCACTAGTCCGGAAAGTGACCCATTTCTGGGCGAGATAGTGTTTTACGCGAGAGGCGAAGCCAAGCGTGGAAAACACTATCGAGCCTGGAAATGGGCTTTCCGGACGAGTTGTGAACGATACTTTTCATCACGACGCAATTATTAATAAATGTGGAAGTTTTAAAGGAGGATTATTTTTGTAAATTCTTCGCCATTAGACAAAGTAAACAAAGCTGGAATTCAAAATTTAATCTATATATTAATACGCAAGCATGTTTCATTTCCTCCTTTTTTCTCAGCTCGTGTGCATCGTAGGAGAAATCCGCGCATACCGTTAAAAAGATATTGTGCTCTAGATGAGCAGAATCACGTTTTAATTCCCATCGGCCCACGGGGCTACGCCCTACAGGCTTTCAAAGTTTCAGTGTTATTCTTATGAGAGAAGGATAATTGATTGAATAGACAGCTGTTGTAATAACAAAATGCTAGAGCATATAGAATAAACATATGTTTCAGTTATAAAACATTTTAAAGCTAATTGGCTCAAGATGAACTTAATTTTGGTCGAATTTCGACCAGTGGGCGATCCCTAGTTTGTTTTAAACCCAACTGATTGTTGCTGTACGCTACGGAAAAGTTTGTTTACCTTGGACGGAAAGTAATGTTTACAAACATTACTTTTTCGTACAGGTCAGTAAAATCAGCTGAAGGTGACAGTTTGGGAAATGACTACTTTCCAAGGTCTCAGCTGTACGGCAAGTTGTCACTTTCGTATACGGAGTGATGAAAAAATATTTTATAACTAAAACATCTGTTCTTTTTGGTTTTTTAGCAGTTGTTTTTTTACAATAGCTGTCTGCCTTTAAAGAGAATCAATTATCATACCTCCATAAGATTAACATTAAGGGCGTTCACAAGCATCGAAGAATCCACCGCAAAAGCGGTTTGTTTACGTTTTGCCAATCACGTGACTAAATCCACACATTTTATGTGTGGGATTTGTCACGTGATGATAGGCAAAAACGCAAACGGTGGATGCTTGTGTAGGCTACGCCCTCATTAGAACTTTGCAACCCTGTGGGGCGTAGCCCAGCTGGAGTCCGATGTGAATTAGAATGGGATTCTGCCCATCTACAGGACAATGACCTTTGTAACGGTATGCGCCAATTTCTCCTGCGAAGCACCCGAGCTGATTAAAAATAAGGAAACGAAATATGCTTGCCTATTAATATATGGATAGATGCTGCTGTCAGACCGGGAGCTGTGACTTTGCATCGTCAAGTGTTGATAGAATTTGTATTTCCACTGCTAAAACTGTAATGTCTAACATTATGGACGTCTAACAAATCAATCAACCCCAATGAATCTTCAACCTTTCCCTTACATAAATACTAAAAAAATTTTAATCAAAATGTTCATAAAAAATGATGACTTACAAGTGATGACGGCCGCAAGTAGCCGGATGGCCTCATAGGGAGGGTCGCAGTTTGTCCACATTGGCTGGAGGATGTACTGGGCGAAGGTGAGGGCGGTGATGGCGTTACCGGTGGGTACAATGACCAGCAGGGCGACCCACAGGTAGAGGAACGCCGGGAGCGGACCGAAGGCCTCGCTGATGTAGGCGTAGTCCCCGCCAGACTTGGGGATCAGCGTGCCTGCAACACACGTCAGGTCAGACACAGGTAGAGGAACGCCGGGAGCGGACCGAAGGCCTCGCTGATGTAGGTGTAGTCCCCGCCAGACTTGGGGATCAGCGTGCCTGCATTCTGCAACACACGTCAGGTCAGACACAGGTAGAGGGACGCCGGGAGCGGACCGAAGGCCTCGCTGATGTAGGCGTAGTCCCCGTCAGACTTGGGGATCAGCGTGCCTGCAACACACGTCAGGTCAGACACAGGTAGAGGAACGCCGGGAGCGGACCGAAGGCCTCGCTGATGTAGGTGTAGTCCCCGCCAGACTTGGGGATCAGCGTGCCTGCATTCTGCAACACACGTCAGGTCAGACACAGGTAGAGGGACGCCGGGAGCGGACCGAAGGCCTCGCTGATGTAGGTGTAGTCCCCGCCAGACTTGGGGGATCAGGGTGCCTGCAACACACGTCAGGTCAGACACAGGTAGAGGAACGCCGGGAGCGGACCGAAGGCCTCGCTGATGTAGGCGTAGTCCCCGCCAGACTTGGGGATCAGCGGGCCTGCAACACACGTCAGGTCAGACACAGGTAGAGGAACGCCGGGAGCGGACCGAAGGCCTCGCTGATGTAGGCGTAGTCCCCGCCAGACTTGGGGATCAGCGGGCCTGCAACACACGTCAGGTCAGACACAGGTAGAGGAACGCCGGGAGCGGACCGAAGGCCTCGCTGATGTAGGCGTAGTCCCCGCCAGACTTGGGGATCAGCGTGCCTGCATTCTGCAACACACGTCAGGTCAGACACAGGTAGAGGGACGCCGGGAGCGGACCGAAGGCCTCGCTGATGTAGGTGTAGTCCCCGCCAGACTTGGGGGATCAGGGTGCCTGCAACACACGTCAGGTCAGACACAGGTAGAGGAACGCCGGGAGCGGACCGAAGGCCTCGCTGATGTAGGCGTAGTCCCCGCCAGACTTGGGGATCAGCGGGCCTGCAACACACGTCAGGTCAGACACAGGTAGAGGAACGCCGGGAGCGGACCGAAGGCCTCGCTGATGTAGGCGTAGTCCCCGCCAGACTTGGGGATCAGCGTGCCTGCAACACACGTCAGGTCAGACACAGGTAGAGGGACGCCGGGAGCGGACCGAAGGCCTCGCTGATGTAGGCGTAGTCCCCGCCAGAATTGGGGATCAGCGGGCCTGCAACACACGTCAGGTCAGACACAGGTAGAGGGACGCCGGGAGCGGACCGAAGGCCTCGCTGATGTAGGCGTAGTCCCCGCCAGACTTGGGGATCAGCGGGCCTGCAACACACGTCAGGTCAGACACAGGTAGAGGAACGCCGGGAGCGGACCGAAGGCCTCGCTGATGTAGGCGTAGTCCCCGCCAGACTTGGGGATCAGCGTGCCTGCAGGCCAATACAATAAATAAAGAAATGCTTTGTTGCTGTGAACTTTAACGTAGGAAAGTATAAATGTAGAAAAGAAAGAGCAGTTTAAAAGACCTATGATAAATGTCATGAAGTTGCTAAATACTGTATTCTACATATAAAAAGTAATGTTTATAAAGAGAAAGAGGATACATACATTTCACTATATTACAATACATTTAGTATTGTAAGAAAAATGCAAACAGTGAATTGCATCCACACTTTCAAAATATGAACAGCGAAAGGAATGTAGGATATTTTAGCTGTAGCTCTTAAAATTACATTATGAATTTTGTTTTTCTACATTCCTTTGGAAAATGTAAGCCTATTTTGTATGTGATTGCGTTTTTTTCTGTACTAGGTGAGTACGAGGATACCCGAGCTTAAAATCGAGGTGCATTGAGACAATAGGCAAATCATATAATATTCCTAGCTTGCTACAATACAACAGACGCGGAGTACAGAATCATTAATTTAAACGTATTAATTTGTAGCATGACCATAAAGTTTATTTGAGTTGATTGAAATTTTAACAACCGAGGCCGTGAGCCAAGAATGCGTTTTATAGGTTCGGAGCGCCAGCCGCATCGCTCGCGGCACGTGGGTGCTGTCCTGGTCGTGTTTGTGTTTGTGTAGGTGAAATTTGGGATAAAGTCTCCCCATAATGACCCACGCATTGAGAGGAAACTGAAATTGTAATAATTAGTTAAATTAAATGTCAGAAATTATGCTTATCTTGTGGTTTAGGTTATGGTTGATTAAACTAAATTTATGGTTGATTAGATTAAATTAACACTCTCATTTACTTTTTAAGTTCTCATTAGCTACTGAACCGATCTTCGAAATGCATGAGTCAATTAGAAAGCATTGAAAGGGATAAAGCATCAGTTTGTAGTTTTTCAACAATCATGGTTATATATACAGGGTTGGGCCCAATAGGCTACACTTGCGAAATTCGGCTAAACACAATTAAGTTGTACGGAGGACAACAATTTAAAATCCGTTGTAACAAACTTCTCTGTATGGTTGCAATGGACCGATCTTCAAATTTATGGTATGTTTCAAACTATAGGGAGTTTTACTTACATTTCCCAATTTTAACAATTACCCCGGTACCGTTACCGTACGTTTTAGCCCGTCGAAAGTTTGGGACGATATATCTCAAGGGATTACAATTTACAGTACCATATTTCCGTACAAAATTCTATTTTCTTTTGAACCATATGTGTTTCGACTAACATTCAGTAACTAATTATATCGTTTGTTACAAGTTAGTAGGTATATACGACAACATTTTAAAACTATTTTACAAGTTTCAATTTCAGGCAAGAGCCATTTAAAAACCTCACAGCCACCCTTACCGTTATGGCAAGATAAAAATAATGTTACGATTAAAACTCTGGTTATTCTTAGAAGTTTTATTACGAAATCTATATATACTATTCTACTTGTTGCTCGAAATCGAGCAATTTATTGTGATACAATACAAGTAACGTGGTATATATCAACGACATCCGACCAATTCAATATTATGAATGTCAGTAATCACAAAAAATTACACGTATTTACAGCTGAACATTAACAGATGTTTAAAATGTTCAACCCAAAACCAATGTTATTCTAATGAGAAAATTTCAAATTTGGTTTGTGTATAGCGCCCTTATTTTATGTCAAATTTTCATAAATTTTTGGCAGAAACAACTGCAGACCAAGCCTTATCCAACAACATCAAAAACTTAAATACCGCTTAAAAATTGTATAGGAGGTCTCAACACAAAAAACAACTTTAGCGTATTAAATAAGTGTAGATGTAGATAAAAGAAAGCCGTGTTAGTTACACCATGTATATCTCGAAAACTGCTGAACTGATTTGGCTGAAAATTGGTCGGAAGGTAGGTTAGAACCAGGAAGAACATATACGATACTTTTTATTCAATTTTCCTCCATAGGGCTCCGCCCCACACATCTTCAAAGTTACCATGCTATTCTTTTGGAAGCAACATTCCTGTATTTGAGCTGTAGGCTATATGATTATATAAGGAACAAGGAATATTTATTTTGTAAACAGCTATTCTCATATGTTATGCATATATGTACTGTAAAATAGTAGTTAAGTTATAAGAAGAGGAAATCATTACGTTCTAATTGAAGAAATGTTTAGCTATAGGCCTACATATATACAGGGTGGGAAAAAGTCTGGAAACGGTTTAATTATTTTTAAAAGTATTTAAGTAACAAAAAGTAAAACTTTGCAAATTGATTTTTAATGACTAAGGCCACATCCTAAAGTACTTATTGTCCTTGGACCTCCAAGGGTGGTCGGTCCACAAGGAGTCAGAAGAAAGTCTTAAATGTAAGCATAGGTCAATATGTACATAAAATTAAAGGTCTCTAATAATAGAGAACAATTCCGCATACCCGATCTCAAAAGAATGACCGAGTGAAAAATGGCAGCCGATCAAACTTTGCATTAAAATCATATTGCTAAAAAAATGCAATACTGTAATTTGCGATCCCGATCCACTCGACCTAATGAGGTCGAGTTTGTGGTAAATTACTCAGAATATTTTTTGCCATTAAATTTTTTGCATAAATCGAGATGAAAATTTTTCATCAAAGACCAATTCTATTCAATCACATTTTTTAATTAGGAATGTTTAAGTTTAAGAACTATATTACACCTTGCAATTAGTATAAGAAACTATTTTACGAGGTATATGCATTCAGAACACAGTCCTGAAGGAGCGAATTTACAAAATGAAAAACCTAAACCATCCCTCGGGTTTTTGTAAAATTGTCAAGTTTTCTTTCAAACTTATTTTAAGTAAAAAAAAATTGACAAAATTGAGGCAAAAATATTAAAAGTTTAAAATAAAAATAAAAAATTACAAATGTCTGAGGATTTTTTTGTTTCCATCAACTATATATTATTTTATTTAATCGTTTGATTTAAGCACCGTATTGCTAAAGTCGCTAATATTGCAAAATACAACTATATTAATATTTTTAATACTTGCTTATTTTATTATTTTTTTCGTAATTACAATTAGTTTGTTTGTTTTGTGTTAACGCCAAGAAATTTTCCCATTAAGTTTCTGACAAATGTATATATCCTTTTACTTTTTGTACAATAACAAAAAACACTGTTTAAATAATTGACAATTAATGATGTGTTATTTGTTGGTCATCAGCCAACGTTTCCACACAGCAAGACGACGTCCCTTATAGGCAACTACTAAAGATTTTTTCAACCAAAAGTTTGATATGCTAACTTGACATCAACCACAAATAAAGTAAAAAAAATTGAAAAGTAGTGTGACATGAAAACATTTTACTAAAACAGTTAGGCATTTGCAGTGGGTCAAGTTTGACCTCAGCAAACCCGGTTTGGAAAACGGAAATTGATCAGGTAATTTACAGGTTACATTGGATACCTAAACTATGATATCAAAGTAAAAGAAATCCAAATCCAAAGGACTCATCTGTGAGTGGCGTGCTTGTTTGGTGGGGGGGGGGGGCGAGCTTTGCCTAGCCAGCGGACCGGATGTCGGCAATATTGCGGCGGTGGCAAGGCCAAGCGAGACCGACCTTATCTGATATGGTCCGTTATCATACCCACCCACCGAGCTACAGTGTATACGGTGCTGGCTGAAGAAAGGGGACTCGTGGTGAATGAGCCTTTTTTTGGCAGAGGTTCGGCTAAGTCCTACGTCCTCCGGTGGAGCCGGGGGCTCCAATAATTTCTTTTTACATCGTCAGATTTTTTTAATGTGACTGTGAGCTCTATGGCGTGTTAAAATAATTTTTAGGGGTAAGCCTGACGAGATTTTGAACTGGCACTACTGAAAAAGTTTTAAAGATACTTAGAAAATTTAAATATAAAATTGAAGAGGGGAAATCACAGTAATACGATCGCAATTGGTTGCTCTGCAGACATAAAAGTGGGTTTTTATTTCTTGCCAATTGTTTTGCGCATCTCTGGTTTTAGGCCTACAGTTGTGATGGCTATTGAAATTCGCTCGCCCAGATGTCTAAAGTCATCTTATTAATCAAGTAAACTTTTAAACATCAGATTGTCGTTTAAATCGTTTAGTTATCTTGAAAAATCTTTCAGGAACGCAGGTTCAAAATCCTGGCATTCTTTTATAAACACCCTGTACATCCATTATGATAGCCACAAACTTCCCTATAAAAAAAAGGGGAATTTTTTTGCAGTATAGTTTTCTGTTTTGATTTTCATCAATCAATTTATGGGAACTTTTGGATTACACTGTATGTCACATGCTTTAATTTTCAGATTTATCGTGAGACATTTACTACAGTATTCTTTAAGTACTGGACACCTAATTTTTGACAACCCATTGAGAAGCTACAGTATTATGAAAAACTCGAAATAGTTCATTTTAACCAATATAATAAGTACTATTTTTATACTTTAATAGGTAGGCCTACAACATTTTTGGGCCAAAGTTCATTATTGTGACAATCTAATAAATAAACATTAGGTACTGTACAAGCTAATTGCCCGTATCCGCTGCGGAAATGTTCTTAAAAGAGTAAAAACACAAGGCCTTCTTGCCATATGAGATTAGCTTATTGGATTTCCATAAAATGAAATACAAAAAGTTCACCTGTGCATTTGGAATTCATGTACTATGAATAGACAATTACTTAAGCAGCTCGTTATGGAGTATTGTACATATAAGGTTTAAAGTCAAACCATTTTTAATGTTTAAAAACATTGTAAAGCATGGCGGATGATAGAGCATGACGTAAGTTATGTTGATACTATAGTTTATTGTGAAAGATATCGCCAAGCCGTCTGCTCACCTCCGAGTCCGAGCCACTAAGCCGTCATTGATGTTTGGGTTGTGTCCATGAATCATGCGTGCCCATAGCGCTGAAGTCAAGGACTTCTACAGTTTTTACCTTGCATTGTGTCTCATAAGTTGGTTATAAAAATCTGCAGAGTGGAAATACGGAGGACAGGCATAAAATTGGATTGGGTACTGCAAAAGTTATAATAAATCAATCATGTAGAAAACAGTTTCAATCGAAGATCTAGAGAACAAGAACTGCCACAAAAGGACAATAAACAAGTCTAACACTTGACCTTCGTCTAGCTCCTAAGAAAGAAAACCGGTCAAGCATTTGCATAGACCAGACCATTATTGTCTCGAGTTTGCAGGGGAGGAATTGGGGTCAGGTAGAAAAGGAGGGAAAGAAAGAGAGGGAATTGACAACGATCGCACCTGGCTTGCTTGAACTCGCACTGCCAGTGCCATTTACAGCGTTCGTTGACTTTGCTAGTAGTGCAGCCTTGGGCGCTCTACCGTCGCGTGATGTAACCACCAGCGGCTCTTGCTCTTACTCCACGTGGTCTCGACAACCACGTGGCGAGTCGAGTTGCAAATGCAAACTTGCACTTGTCAACAGAAACGTGCACGAGTTGGCGCGATGTCATCAAGGCAGCTCAAGGGGCTAGCATCGGGTTCATACACTAGATTTTTTAGTACATTTTCTTGTTTAGATTTTGAGTAGGATTGTGGCAAACACCTGTTCGATTAAAAAATCAATTTGGTAAGTATCAGACTTTGTCTAAAACTGTCGGATTGAGGGGGGAAATTGGAATAAGTATTTAATGAAAGTACTTCGTAAAATTTTTCATGCTGGATTGAGCTTAACGCCTTCAAAGACTTTTTATGTCAATACTATTTTTTCTCGTTAAATATCAATTCTAATGAAAATTTTAAAACAGAGTCTTAATCGAGTGTGCAATTTGTAAATAATCTGGAAATACGTAACAGATAAAAGAACAAAACTATTTTCCGCTTCCTAATTTTATTTATTGACATTTTAATTTAACTGATTACTTATCGTTACACCGACACAACTATTTGTTCTATTTGAACACAATTTAAAATTTTTTTCGTTATCGTTTCACCGATAACCTTTAAGTTTCCAAGGCCGCAAATTCTCAGCCATAACGTGTCTCCGTTATATATCTTACTTCCACGCCACACTATTTACAAGGGCAAAATTTCTTGAAATGTTTTTGTTCTTTAGGGAGTTTTATCCAATAAAATATGTTTTTGCATAAACCAAGCAATCGTTCGATTAAATTGTGGCCAACAACTCTCAGCAGAATCTGAAATACAGTACACTATTGGAGGGACAACATGGTTAGACCATGGTCAAAATTCTCACCTCATAATTTGAAGTTCTTTATATCGTGCATATCTATGGAGTCTAGGTTTTATACCCACTATTTGGTCTCACTTTTACATTTAACATTACCACCGTAATTCGACGTTTTGACCACCAACCCAAACCCACTCATTCCTCCCGCTGTCAGGTTCGGCTCAGTTTCAATTGCATTCGCGTCGATTTGAATATGCAACAATATCCCACGCTTCGTAATCAAATGTCGGCGCCAATGGCGAATATGCTAAATACGCACATAAATGTTCAGCACAGGAACGCTACTTCCACAGTGTTTTGACAAAAATTACGTTCGTGGTTCGTGAAGGAAATCAACTAAATTGCAAATTGCAAGTAAGAATACCTTCATTGAGTGATTAATGTATTAGGTTTAGTAGGCTAAAACAGAGGTCATTGAAGGATTTTTGTGATAAATTAAAAAATAGACCTTTACAAATTTCAAATCATGACTAGCGAATAATTTATTTTAAATGACATGATTATTTACAACAACGTCGGATACCGAATTTTAACTTTTCTAATCACGTTTCTAACCATTCAAATTAAATTTCCAAAAATGGTATGTGCAAGAGCGGTCGTACGCCAATAGTGATGGACTGCAAGCGAACGCCACTACCGAACAGGTATCGTAGATTTAGGTCAGGTTATTTTAGGTTAGGTTATGATTTTTCTTCGTCTAAACTAACAACAAAAACTTTCTTCTCCACATTCTGGCCAAAACAAGGTTGACACCATTCCATCTATTAGAATTCCCCTCAATCGCTCATAAACACTTTTTTGACAGTTTAATTTGAATTTACGTTAATCGCCATGTGACGTACTTGTTCTTCAGATCTATAAAATTATAAATGCACTCACGCGCCGGAGTATAGGCTTGAGGTCAGAGTTGGTTCGTTGGTTTGTTTGTACGCTAAATGCATGACAAATAAGCTCAACTGTGCGGGTGTGGGGTGCCTGGGCCTAAAGTAGTCATGTCAAGCATTAGATAAATGCCTACTCGGTAAGATATGCGATGAAAGACAATAAAGCAGCTCTAGTAGTTTACTCGTCAGTCGCACGGATCTGTTTTGAGGTATTCAGTTTTATGTTTTACTTTTTATAGGCTACTTTTTAAATTCGTGAAATTTCTGAATTCAGTACTATTTTTTCGTTGCTTAAGTATTAAACCTTAGCCTAATGTTATTAATTCGCTTTAAATTCATGATTTTCATACTTAAATGATTAATTAATTGTCCAATACTTCTTGCGCGTGGTCAAATCACTTTTAAGGTTCAATCTAAGTTATAGTTTTAGATTCCAAGTACAGGCGTTTGTTCTTTCTATTTTCATTGTTCTTAGCACAAGAAACGAAGATTGCG
Source organism: Neoaliturus tenellus (assembly GCA_030545055.2). Lineage (NCBI taxonomy): Eukaryota > Metazoa > Arthropoda > Insecta > Hemiptera > Cicadellidae > Neoaliturus > Neoaliturus tenellus. The sequence goes on along the minus strand of CM061536.1, from coordinate 21,452,930 downwards.
GCACTGTAGAAGGAAAGTTAATTATTAACAGGAATTCCTTCAGCAGAGTCGAACTCAGAATTTGATGTAAGTTAAATTGACATCAACAAATTTAAAGAATTTAAATAGTTTGTTATAGTGGATTGTATACAAATTATTGAAATTAATATGGAATAATTAAATTAATCGCCACTGGTCGAAATTCCACAAAGAATTCAGCTAATCTGGATCCAATTAGTTTAAAAATTGTAACTAAAACATCTGTTCTTCCTGTTTTGCCAGCATTTGATGTTACAACAGTTGTCTAGTGATTCAATCGATTAGGAATACCCTTAACATTGAAGCTTTGAAAGCCTGTAGGTAGGGTCGTAGCCCTGGGGGCCGATGTCAATTATAATGGTATTCTGCTCATCTACAGGACACTACCTTAAACTGTATGTACGGATTCCCCCTATACGATGCACATATGGGCTGAGAAAAAAGGAGGAAAAGAAACATGCTTGCCTATTAATATATAGAATTGAGTAACTTATAATTTTATGAAGATATTCCAGTAAAAGCTGTAGGCCATGTTTTAATATATTTACTTTTGTTAAAAAAAAAAAAAAAAAATTCAATAGACAGACATTGCACACCACCTTGCGTTAGTACATTTTTTACGATAGCTGTTTTTAATCCAGTTTATGTAAATATGACTTTAAATTGAATTAAAGTGGCAAATTCATCAAAAAACAGTAATAGGCTACATTTTACGCCATGACATTGATCAAATAAAATCAAATCCAAAGATGCTGCAATACGGTAATGAATTCACGGTGATAATTATTGAATGCATTTTAATAAGATAAATTTTGACTCGGCACAGCGCAAAACAATTAACTGTAGATAACCTCTGCTATTGGCAGTTCTGTATCACGAACTGAGATATTGACAACACCAAATAATTACATATTGTTCGCATTGTGAGGGAATTGATTAATATTGGGAGAGGTTAGTATTACTGGCATGCTATTCTACATCAGACTGTTTCGCTATAAAGGGGTTCGGTTTCATGCTCAGGTTGGGATTGTTTAAAAATGCTTAGATATTTTAAGAACCTTCTTATTATTATTTATGTAAATGTGAATAGGGCCTACATCTAGTTGAACAGTAAGAATCTAAGAAAACCTCTATTGAACTCAACTTTCAATTAAACGAGCTCGGTTCAAAAATACAAGCGAGTACAGTAATTTCAAATTTGTACGCTGGGAGGGCAATTTCGTCAAAGTGCCGACAAGGTCGAAAATTACAGGAGAAGGGGTCACCCTGGAAATTATACCCTCGTAAACTTCTAACGTAATGCAGCGACGGCAACTGCCTACACAGACTAAACTTGACTATGGACAAGGCAACAGGCTTTTGCTAACAAACCCATTCTTTAAAACATGGCCGTTCTTTATATGAAAATTTTATTAATTGTTTCACTGTAATAGAAGATCAACACATCACGATCCTTCGATAAGAACAGAAGAATCAGAATTTCTATGAGTTTAGTCACAAAGACAAAATTAATTAAATTATGGGACTAAGTGCAACAAATTAAATTGTACGGTAAATAAAAAATAATAACTTGCTCAGATTTTAAAATGAAAGAAAAAAGTATTGTATAGTCAGTGGAACAAAATAAGCCTTAAAGTGCATGATTCACGTCCAGAAAACATTAGTTATCAGTTGAAAAATAGGTAGGCCCTACTATTAAAATAATTGTATTTCTTTACTTTTTTGTCAGTTTTAACCTTCGCTTGTATTTTAAGTTTACATTTAACGACCACAAAATATTACTTTAAGTAATTAATTTTCGAAGTAGTTAAGTCTTATAAAAATGGTTATTTCACATAATGATGCTGAAATGGCTTCACCTCTACCATTGAGCTTTTTTCTGTATGGAGAACAGAGTTGGTAAAAATATAGACTAAGTCTAAAGCAAAAATGGTATTTAAAGTCATTAAAAAAATACGTTTAATTTACGAGTACCGTATAAAAAAAAAGTTATGATCAACTAGAACGGAAGTGTTCCCTACCGTAAAAAGCAACCTGTGAGTGGCCACAAAAAATAAAGGGATGAGGAACGGTCTACGAATAAAAGACGGAATGGAAAAAAACTGACACGCGCTTCGCAATTCATTCATTTTGTCAACGTTATGGCACCTGCTTATATGATAAAAATTTAAGTTTTTCTTAAATTCTGAATCATTGCTGTTTGAATCCCACGTATTAAACGACTCAGGTTTGTAGTAGAGTTTGTTGCAGGGACAGGAAATTATTTTCAAAAATATAAGTGGAAGCTGGTCAGAAGTGTGCCCCTTCTTCGGTACTGTAGGCCTATAGAAGGAAATTGTTAAAAACTTTAAAATACATGCGCATTTTAAAGTGTAAAATGCAAAAATTTGAGCAAATTGTATGACTATAAAACGGTCTTTACAATGGTTATTCCGCATTTCATTGTTGTAGCACTGACTGACTCTGGTGTAACATCGATTTTCATTCTTAACAAAGCAGAAATATAACTAAAACGGAAACGTTGACACGGATTTAATTGCTACTTTACTAATAATTTATCGATGTAAATTTATTACGTCGTTGTTCATATAGGCTACATGTAAACACTTGTGTCCGAGACATTTATCGTATCCCAAGAAATTACGCATTTAGTATCAAAGAAGAGCAACAATATGAAATAAATCATACTATTTAAATTCTAAGAACTCTTATCTATCTTCTAATTTCTATAAGGGTTTTGTCTGTTACGTCCCTTTTTCTCTCGACCTACTGAGCCGATTTTTAAGATTGAGGTGTCATTTTAAAGCTTATAGGATATACCGCAGTGACGAATCGTAATTCAAAAGGTCATATTGTTTCGGGCTTCGCCCCCTCGCCCTTGATGTATTTCTAGAGGGTGCTTTAAAATGTTGACCAACTTTTATTGCAAGTTCTTCAATGTGAATTGTATTAACAGCTGATTACCTTCATATCTATACTTATTTAATACGCTAAGGGTTTTTTTGTCTTGAGAACTCCTCCTACAATTTTCAACCGATTTTCAAGTTTTTGGTGTCGTTGGATAGGGCTTGGTCCGTAGTTGTTTCCGCCAAAAACTGGTGAGAATCTGACGGAAAATAAAGGCGTTATACACCATTGAAATCTCAAAATGTCCCATTTAAATAACATTGGGATTGAATAAAGCATTTTAAACATCTGTTAATAATCAGCTGTAAATACGTGTAGTTTTGGTGATTGCAGATATTCACAATATTGGATTGGTCGGACGTAAATGATTTAGAGATAAAAGTAACATTTGTATTGTATTAAAGTAAATTGCTCGATTTCGAGCAACACGTTTACTAGTGAATTTTAAAAGCCACATAATAAACAAAAAAAGATCTCTGTCACTTCATAATCAACATTCACGTACTATAGGTGAGTTTCACTCATACAGAATCATTAAATGCGCAATTTGCGCATGGGCCACCTCGTAGGCCTGCAATATTATTAGGTGAATCAGAAACTTTTGAATAGTTTTGATTAGGCTATTTGCAACATGTTTTGTAGGTTCAGAAATATAGCCCGCACTCCCTATGGCCCATCCCGACCCCAGGTCAATTATTATTTGAATGGCCTGTCTCTACGAATCTTTTGTAGTGCATCTAGAACGGCCTTAGGCCTATTCACCTGCAGGAAGGTTGAGTTTCTATGGGTTCACCTACTAAAAGCGAGTGTCAAGTTCAAAATACACCGAGAGACTAGACTAACAACAAAAAGATAGACAGAATTACAGAAAAAAGCTTTTGAATTGTATCAAAACATCTGCATAACAGTTCCACCCGGGCCGGTATATTAAATTAATGCGAAGGTCCTTATATTGATATACTATGTAATGCACCATAACTTAAAACTACGGTAGGCTATAAAGTTTTTTCTAACAAACATTACACTGGTGGGATTTGGCATATTTAATTAAAAAATGCTATGGTCGTTAACTTTACACTACCGTAAATATAAATGTTTTATGAAACTGTGACCACAATCACAATCTATCAGTTTAGTTTTTATTAGAATTATTCAATACACATTTATGACTGCAGTAGTTTTACAAAGTTTATTAAAAAGTGGAAAGTAGATTATTGACAGTACAGTATATTTTAATATTCATAGTTTAAACCATATTGACTATGAATACACAAGTGTTGTGCATTCATAGTCAATATGGTTTAAACGATTAGTCCAATTTGGAAATACAGTAACTTTGTTCCTACACACCTTCTTACATCGGTAACTTTTATCGTATAGAATTGTAAGGGTTGCCGCGGTGATAAAATTGCCCTGTACAATTTTTACGTCCATGGCAGGGTTAACTGAATATAGAATGTTTTACAAACAAATATTTTTAACGGAGTATCCAACCGTTGACGAATTTTTAGATAAGCATACTGCACAACGGAATTTGAGTATTTACAACAAATGGTGATTTTAATGCTTAACACAACGCTTCCAGTAAAAGAAAAAATTACAAAGAAATTCTAGAGAAAATGTAAAACATTGACTTACCGAGCTCCGCATAACACAGCGCCCCTATCATGGACAACACCCCTGACAGTATCCACACCACCAACCCCAGTCCTATGGAGCCCGAACTGACCAACACACCCTTGGGAGACACGAAAATCCCGGCGCCGATGATCACCCCCACAATGATCGCGACACCGTCCAACAACCCCAGTTCCTTCTTCAGCTGTATCCCCGACGACTTCTCCTCGACCGGCCGCATGGGCTGCAGTTCCGCCGCGGCAACCTTGTGTTCGCGCGGCATCTCGCTCGGCATCGACTGAAGAAAAGAAAACGAAAACTTCACCGCATGGCACTGCCGGGGGGAGGGGGGAGGTGAGTTGGCTGTTCAACTCCCGCGTAAAGTTCGCATCAGCTGATCGCCGCGCCGGAAGAGAGTCGCAGCCGCAGGTGTTGCCGGAAGTTGTCGCTAGGTAGAGCGCGCCCCGACTGCTGGCTTGGTATCCAGCGATCCCCTCTGCTTCCCTTCATCACAGGCTAATATCATAGTTCCTGTACCCACTCGACAATCCCCCTCTTGTATTAATGCTGTATTGATTTCAAGCCTGCTTGTTATAGACTATTACAGCCGGTGACAACAAGAGTAGTTAGACAATTTAAAATTGGCGATTCGGCTTTTTTTCAAAATTACAAAAATTGAGTAGCGATCAAATTTTTAGATTAGTTTACCTTTTAAAATAAGTTTTGGGCGTATTGAAGATTTAACTCGTTTATAAATCAATTATTCAATGCGTCGTTTATTCAGTTAAAAAAATTCCAATGCAGTAGGCTAAATTCATCAACGCACGCACTTTGAAATTGACAACCAATTAGATTCGTTACCCTTTTGAAAAATTCATAAACCAAGAATCTTTCGAGAAATATGCAGGACATGTAATTTTTTTATTTCAAGTAAGGCCACAACCTCAAAAAATACATAAGGCACATCAGTGATTTTTCTGATAGCATATGTATAGGTACGTAATCTCACCAATATTTATAGTGTAATTTTATTACACATTTCAATAGTGAAAAGTTTACCCACATAAAATATTTCACTAATTTTTTTACCTAATCTTACATTTCGATTTTTGTTCTGTGTCAGAAAAAAGTGCCAAAATCCGATAATATCTACCCTGTTGGGACATTTTAAAGTCACATGTCATTGTTACTGCTAGATAATGAATTAGATTCGTCATGAGTAAGTTAAGCAGAGGTTGTACAGTTATAGATACGCAATTTCATTAATAAGAGTTTTCAACTTAATTTAAACCATACTAATAAATTTTAGATAGCCTACCGTACCAATGGCCAGTGGAAAATCACAAGGAACAAGCCTTCTTTGTCGGTCCGGCACATGTTGATAAATAGATAATAAATGTGTAACTGATAACAGAGTGTTATCAGTTACGGTGCTATACTGTGTATTGATGCGCTCCCGCGGACTAAAGTCTTATCTTTAAAGGCATGTCGGGTAATAGTGCAATGGCAGCCGATACTGAACGAATCATTTATATTACAAATGGAATTATGTAGGCCTACAGACTTGAGTGCAGTGTCCGAGACGAATAGGCTACACAACAAATTATTTTTAAGTGTCAACGTTCTTCAAATTTTCCTCAGAATTGTTTACAATAGAGATAAATTGCGGCAAACGTTATCTATACGACCACAAAATATTTAAACTTTTGATAATTTGTTGGTCACAGATGTTTCGTACAGGTTCGCAAAGGTTTTGCAAAGGTTCGCAAAGGCGTTAGGCCTAATATCGATGTTTACTATCCCGACACACAGTATTGCGGTCTTATCAGTATAAACAGAAACAGATTTTTAAAATAGGTTTTCACATCATTGTTAACACAACTTGTATAAGAATAGCGAAAGTTAACGGTTAGCTAAAACCAAACCAAACTGAATAATATAACAAACTTGTACAGTTATTGGCTTGTTTAACGCAGTTCGCATAATTTATCGATGGACATATTGGAAATATACCGTGCGCATAGTTTACAAGCATCGATGGATGTAATTTTCTTATACCGGTAATAATGATTAGGCCGTAAATCGGATGGCGGCCTTTATAGCCTTCTACGCCTCCAATTTAGATCTCAAAATTAATGACGCATTTTTTGTTATTTTTGATTTGACTATGACGCTAGTGCAACCTGACTAGTAGCTGAAGACACCCCGGTCATGGAATTCCAGGACAGTTGCGAAGTTGACATAGGATACAGCAAACGGGGTTGTCCACTATGGCAATTTCCCTTCGCTGATGATCAGGAGCACGGGAATGGCCTCTGAGTGTTAAATTAGTTCACCGTCTGCTGTCCCGTTTCTCACCTTTTCTCTTCCTTCAATAAGTTATCCCATTCCATTCCATTTTGTTTGAGGCTCCTCCCATACGTACTAGGTCCTTATGGTGGCTCCCCCTACCCCCACGGGCGGTCCGTACCTGGCGTTAGCCATACCGGACCTGTCTTGCGACAAGGGGAGTTATGGCACAAGTGCTCCAAATTACATTAAGGTGGATTAGACCCCTACAAAACCCGGAATTCACCAGGCCTGTGGTACTCAACTGGCAGTGAACCCTAATCGACAAACCGATTTATATCCTAATCGACAATCCTTCAATATCCCGTCATTCATCCGCGGGAGTTTGTGCAAAATGCCCGTTAGAGGCAGGTGCTTGCGGTTTGGTCAGGGAATCCTTAAACAACAACCTGTCAAGAAAACCTCTGCTCGAGTTAGAATAGTGTAATGGAAATTCTAAATAAATATATTAAAGTTCTAAAGAATCGAATTTTTCCATGACCCTGGTCAGTTTGTCCGCCGTGTCTTCCCTCACTATCATCGTGGGGCAGGTTGGCATCACTGGACACTTGTCTATCAAGGAGGCGCTAACAAAACTCGGCAAACGAACTTCACCGTCTTCTCCCGACAAAGCTCGTTCTTGTTCTTCTTTACTCCTTGGACTTCTCCTCCTTCTCGTCATTCTTTGTCCACTTTTCCGTCCTGAAGTAGACTGCCGTTGGTCTTCAGTTGAGGAACGCTGGGTGTCGTCACTTCTACGTTTGCGAAACAACCCTTTAAACATAGGCGTCATTTCAGCATTCTGATTGGGGGGGCAAGATTTTCATAAGGTCATACCCCCTAACCCCTTCCCACAAATACGCCAAACATCTTAAATTTCGCTAAAAACTGTCAATAAAAGCTAATTAAATTTACATTGTGACACTAAGCTGTCCATAAAATGTGAACTTATAATATAATCTCACAAACCCATGAAAACAATACCCTAATGCATGTAAAATTTGATTATATAACATGTTTCTATTTGTAGAAAGTCATTATTCTTTTGGAACTGCCAGTGGTTAAATGTGATGTAAAACACCTTAAGAAATTTAATGGACTTAATTGGTTAATGGATACTAAATCGTTAAAATAAAAAACATCATTTTATAACTATTTAGTTATTTTTATTGTCTATTATTTAAAACTCTAAAGTTTTACAGTCGGATACATAGACAAAAACTCCATAGGTTTGTATGGTAAAACACATTGTTTTAACTTTATTAAAAATTACTTTTTGACAAAGCACCTTTGCAGTCTACCGTATAAGGGACAAAAAAATCATTTAACATTTAACTACTGTTGGTTAGGATCAGTACAGCTACGGTATATTGCCCATTACATTACCTAAAAAAATTAAATTGTTATTGAGGACAAGAGAGTTAAAAAATTACTAAGTGATTAAAAAAAGATAAATAATGATTTACAAAATCATCTATACATATTTAATACGTGATACGGGTTTTTGTACAAGAAACTCCTCCCACAATTTGCAATATATTTTAATGATTTTAGTGCGATTGGATAGAGCTCGGCGTGAAGTTGTTTCTTAAGTGAATAATTAAAAAGAGGGGACCTACAAGTCCTTAAAGTTTGTAATTTTCCCATTTGATTACCCATCAGCAAGGAAATTGATTGATTTTCAAGTAGACAACAGTGTAAACATCGGACATCAGCGAAGGTACTATATCTACCTTTTCACACAAAAGAGGTTATTTTTAACCAAGGCAAGGCTCCGGTCTACCTGAGCCCGAACGACATTACCGAATGCCGCCTCGCGGCCGTAGCACTAGGCGAGTTTGATGGCTGCATACAGTGCAGAGGTTTACGGGAATCGTGTTTTAAAGTCAACTAATTAAGATAGAGATTGACTCTTAACTTTTTCTAAAAGTAGAGAGACGGATCTCGTCTTCTCTGGTTTTAGAATTTTTAAATACAATTTCTAGTTTCAGTTATAACTGTCTAAAATCATCTGTTTTTAGTGGCAAAAAGTTTTATAGATGCAGAGGTTTACGGGGATCGTGTTTTAAAACTAACCAATTAAGATAGAGATTGGATCTTAAGTTTTCTAAAATTAAAGAGACGGGTCTCTTCAGCTCTGTTTTTAGGATTTTTAAATAAAATTTTTAATTTCAGCTATAGGTCTAACTGTCTAAGATCATCTGTTTTTCTCGATGCAAATGCAAGGGTTTTTAGAACCCAGTTATCTTTTGCTAAATGCAGCCTAGAGCTACGACTAATGAGTCATATTAAAGAAAAATAACGGTGCTAAATTTCCTTTCTTACACTTTGGTAATCTCACTTTGGTAGTGTTATCAAAACTAATGGAAAACTTAAGTTAATAATCGAGAGAAACAGATGATTTTAGACAGTTATAGCTAAAATGAGAAATTGTATTTAAAAATTTTAAACAGATCCGACGAGATCCGTCTTTTTACTTTTAGGAAAAGTTAAGAGCCAATCTATATCTTAATTGGTTAGTTTTAAAACATGATCCCTGTAAACCTCTGCATCTTTAAAACTTGCTGCCCCTAGAAAAAACAGACGATTTTAGATAGTTAAAACTGAAATTATAAATTTTATAAAAAAATTCCAAAACCAAAGAAGACGAGATCCGTCTTTCTACTTTTACAAAAAGTTAAGAGTCAATCTCTATTATAATTTGTTAATTTTAAAACACGATTCCCGTAAACCTCTGCAGCCATCAAACTCGCGGAACTCGCCTAGCGCTACGGCCGAGAGGCGGCATTCGGTAACGTCGTTCGTGCAGGTAGACCAGAGCCTTAACAACTCAACAGACGTGAGATGGGACTTCCTGCTACAGATGACGATTACAGAATGAGTCAATTTAAGAGTTTTGTGTAAATAATACAAAGTAGACATTTTGTTAAAGTCTGATTCAGAAGTTTATAATTGTTATATATACAAATATTTCACCATATTACATAACCTAACATTTTAATTTCCAATTTTAAAAAATCACCGAAATTATTGGGGGGGCAACTGCCCCCCCTTGCCCCCCCCCAAATGACGCCTATGCCTTTAAATGATTCCCAGGTGGGCATTTTCTGAGTTACACTATCACATTTTGGGATTTTGCAGTCTCGACTTACAAACTTTAAGTGATAGTTGTGTGTAGTAAACAATCAAACTTCAACAAACATACAAAATGTTTATTTTAATGAATTTTTACCAGCTGATAATGGAAATATCAGTAGGGCAAAGCCCCCAGACAGCAAGGAAGCTTCCTGCAAATATTCACTTGGTTTGCTATTCGGTTGCAGTGAAAATATTCATTTTAAGTTCAATGTTAACTATATAAAAGCTCTGCTACACAAATAAGCGAAGAAAGTGATCAGATAACATGAGCAAGTTTTTTCTGCAACGGGAAGTTTATTGTTGTAGGGCTACCTGCCTCGACCCTTATTAATTCCGCTTGGCCGACCCAGGGCCGCACTAATGCGAAAGCGGTCACGCGGAAATATGCTCTGAAAACTATATGAAAACTATTTTATCTATGGAATGTAAATATTGGTTGTAAATTTTCTGAATATGTTTTGAAAGTTTTCGGTTGAGGACGGTCAGCTTTTGTTGAAGGTTACACCAGCTTCTGATCTGTATTTCACTGACCCATTCACTACTTCATTCAAAGGCTAAGTGAAGTTTGCCACATCGTAACTTTTAAAACTTGTAAATTATTCAATGAAAACAAAATACATTTTCTAAGAATTATGTTTTAATGCCTTGTGAGGATACTGTACTCCATGCATTATAAACTAAATATCTATCAAGCCATTTTATAAACAATAGGCCTAAACTAGTATTCAATTAGCCTATATCAAAGCTCTGAGGGACACACCTAGCCCATATTTAATATGATTAAGTTTTACAACAGCCACTTGATGATTGTATAAAATCGATCTGGAGTTTATTAGATTACGGGTTATATTGTTTTTTCTGTTTGAAAAATAAAATTAATATAAAATGGTGGTATTTTAACAATTTTTTACAATCATTTAAACAGGCTACCGTACCAATAAAAAAAAAAAACATTTAATCCTTTAACTTGAGCTTACGTGATTCATAGAATATAAATGCCCAAATAAACAAATAATTATAAATTTCATTTCATATCGTACATTCTCATCATAAAAATTTTGGGAAAATAGGTCCTTTAACTTTATGTCGTATGTATTGCCAACTAAACAAAAACGGCATTGAGCAAAAATAAATAAAAACGAATTAATTTACAGTAAAAATAAACAGATTATTTAAGAGGAAAACCCTATGAAACTTTTTTTTCAAAAGGTTATCGCAATGGGTAATTTGCATAAACCCCTTTCAGACCTACCTTCGTAGGTTCAGAATACACTATCAATGTAATTTTTAATACCACACTATTGTCATGTACCGTATGCACCAGACAAAGGAAGAACCTGTTGACTGGGGTGGCCCAGCCCCTCGGCCCCTTCCCTAATGACATTCTTGGAACTGGCATAATGCCGCCTGCTCAAAGAATAGGCGGATCTATCTAAGGAGTAACGGGAATCTAGATGGCTGAAATAATTTGCTTAGTAATATAAACTATAGGCACGACTTTGCTTTGCCTACACGTTGATGATTGATATAATGAGTACCTACACAATACATGGGGAGACGTTGAGGGATTTTTAAAATCAAATAAACTTGCAGTTAATTGTATTTAATTTTTTTCTACTTATATTAAAAGCCTTTAGTGTGCATAGGAAGTAGACCTAAACAAATTCATAAACAACCTATTTAAAAGCAACACGGATATACTTCTTGAATTACAGTAGTCTTTATGTGATTTATATATCAACTCTCTCTCCTAATAGCTGTTAAAAAGACTTCTTATTAAAATTAATGTTCCTTTAATTTTGTTTACTTTTATTTGTTATTTCGTTACCAAAATAGCAACCCATAAGAACAATGTTAAAAATTACGATTTTATATCTTAAACTAGTATACGTGTTGCTCAAAATCGAGCAATTTATTTTAATACAGTACAAATGTTCATTTAGCTCTAAATCAATGACATCTGACCAATCCTATAATGTGAAAATCTATAATCACAAAATAACTACATTTATTTACAGCTGATTATTAACAGATATTTAAAATGCTTTATTGAACCCCAATGTTATTTTAATGGGAAGTTTTGAAATTTCAATGGTGGATAGTAGTGTGTTTTGGTCACTTTTAAAACCGGCCACGTGCCCAGGGAGCCACGTGCCGCGGCAGCTGGCGCCAGCTGCCATGTCACATAGCTTCCGGTGGGGGTTAGAGGGTATATATGAGATGCTGTAGTTATATTTTATGCCATATAGGTTGGGGTGGAGATGGCGATAGTGTTGGCGTTAGGGTGAAGTGAATTTGCGCATAAAATTAAAATTAAAAGTTAGTTCAAAATTGAAATTCGTCGGTGTTAACGAAACTCTAACAGTTGAAGAAAAATTAAGAGTTAGTTGAAAATTGAAATTCAAACTTATAACTGAGATGCGGAAAATATGTCAAGGTCATCCAGAGTAAGTTTTAAAAAATTCTATCCAACTATCACCAGAAATAGTTTTAAGTTGAAGTAGTTGGTGATAGCGGGATAATTGATTCGTGCCATGGGAGAGGTGTTTATCGTTTGAAAGTTGGCGATCGAATGAGAAGCGCCGCCTAGGGAGAGGGCTTATAAAACGGCAACCTTCCCCCCACCACCCCTTCCCCCACTCCTTTAGACCAATAACCGGTCGCCGACTCTATGTGGTAAAACTGAACCAGACATGGCGGCCGCCATGGATAATTCTAACCTCAAACCTTAGTTTTGCATTGGTGAGCATGAGCCACCCCCACTCCTTTACCTTTCTTTTATATTTTTAAAACCGAACAGATGTTCGGCCAGGTGTTGGGGGCAGAAATGTTAAAATATTGGGGTGGAGATGGCAATAGCGTTGGCGGTCGGTTGAACTGAATTTGCGAATAAAGTAACTAGGGTTGAACTAAAAGTATACATAAATTAAAAGTTAGTTGAAAACTGAAATTTGACGGTGTTAACAAAACTCTTAATAGTTGAACAAAACTAAAAGTTAGTTTAAAACTGAAATTCAAATTTATAAATAGGATCTGGAAAGTATGTCAAGGTCATCCAGAGTAAGTTTTAAAAAAGCCTACCCAACTACCACCAGAAATAGTTCTAAGTTGAACTAGTTGGTGATAGTAGGATAGGTTGAAGTAACTTTTGAATTTTATTAGTGAACATACAATTAATGTGCAACAGCAGAGTTTAAACAAGTTGAACTTTTGTGATGAATTACAGAGTTGTAAATGCAAACACCGACGACGATGAGAAGGTAAATGCAGAGTCCCCAGATGATGTATTTGAAAAGCTTGAACAAATGTAACATTTCAAGTTGGTTTTCCCGTTCCATTTCCAATCGTTTAATTTCCAATTTCAATTTATCCTCTTCCATTCTAGTTACGAAGGGAACTTCATCCATCATATCCATCATGATTGTGTTAGTGTTTGAAATTTTAGTGATGTTGATAGTTCAGAAGTCGAAGACGGAATAAGAAGTGAAAGGGAGAAATGTTAGTTAAATAAAGAAGTGGTGGGGGGAAGGATGAATTACAAAGAAGTGGTGGGGGAAATACGTTGCTCTTCATTATTACCATCAGTAGTGTCAGATGGTGCAGGAGTTAGATTTAGTAAACTGTCTTCGTCTAAACTTTCAACCTTATCACAAATAGGACAATCGTATGTTATTTCCAAATTCATTTTGATGGTTGTAAAATTATCTACAAGTTCTTGTAAAATATTAAAAATGTCTTGTAATTCTTCTTTAGAGTTTATTTCAAAACTAGAATTCATTCGGGCCAATGGAGAGTTGTTCATTGTTGGAGAGTCGGTGATGGAATGAGGATCGGCGCATAGGGAGGGGGCTTATATAATGGTGACCTTGAGCAGGCGTCTAGGGAAGGGGGCTGTCTAGGGAGGGGGCTTTTATATGGGGAACCTTGAGCTTATGATTGAATAAAATGTTTAGTTCTTCTTCTTCGTCTTTTAATTCAATTATTTGAACCGAAGTAGTTGTTTCATCCTCTTCACTCGATGAAGAAAACAATTCACCAGGATTTAAATATTGAACTACAATTCTGAACCATCTTATAGGATATTCGTCAATGATAGAAAGTAAGTTTTGAAACAATTCTTCCATCTCTTCCCTGTCAGTTATTATATGTTCAAACTTGATAAATTTGTTTTCCATGTTGTTAGTTAGAGTGTTGAAAGTGGAATGATTTAATATTATATAAAAATTAGAACTAGTGGTGGGGGGAAATCTCAAGGTCATCCAAATGAAGTTTTAAAAAAGAGTGTAAAACTGAAATTACACATTTGATGGTTCTACAGGATCGGAATACCAATCTGATCTGTATTTACATCTTTTTATCATATGTGTACAAAAATCATCTTGATGAGAATTGGTGCGTTGACAATGAGCAAGATCTAGAGGGTGAAATTTGAAACATCTTTGAGGACAACATGTATGAAAATATCTTGATTTGTAAAATTTGAAAGTTCGCAATTCCGGTGGTGGTAGTTGTTTTGTTTTGCATTTGCAATAACAAGATCCGAAGAATTCACATTTAGTACAAGCTAACCCATCCACCATCATTGGTCCTAAATCTGTACACTGTTGTTCACAACAGTAACGAGGTTTGTACTTGTATTTTTGCTCTTCCATGTTGACGCTGCGGAGTCCAGTGAAAGAATAAGAGTGTATAGTGTTGAATAGTGAGTTTTATGTACTGTGAAAAGTGGTGGGGGTAATTTCAAGGTCATCCAAATGGAGTTTTAAAAAATTATACATTACAAGTGTAAGGATTATTAAAATTTAGGAAGTTTGTTTGTCTTTGTTTTCTTCAGACTTTTTCTCTCTCTCCGCCTTAGCCATAGCAACAAGTTCTTCTGTTGATAATGGATGTACTTCAGGAAATTTTAAAATTAATTTAGCTTGATATCCTTCTTTAGTTAATACATCTAAATCTTGGGTCATTTGTTCAACGGTGTTGTAGTCTTTTCCATAGATTTTTCCATCAAGTTGAATCATCATTCTGTACAACATTTTCTTAAATAGGTCTTGTCGTGGTGAGAGCTGAGAAGCAAATGATTATTTATACAAGTATCACATCCTTTTTATTAACTCACATTGATCATGTGATTCTTTAGTTGTAGTTTTGTCTGTCAAAAGTTATTCAACATTGGTAATACTTTTGGAACTTGATGTTATGTTGACCAGTTGGCGATGAAGAAGTTGTAGGTTGTGTAGAAATAAATATTTCATCATCGCAATATTTTGTTTTAGTGAACATCCTTGTATTAGTAGCACTAACATCAACAGTTAAGTGATAACCACCGGTAAGTAAAACTCGCATTTCGTTGGTTAAATCTTCGAGTTGTTCAAAAGTTGTAATGGTGTTGGTATCATAAGATGCACATTTGACTTTGAGAGACATCTTTTAGTTTTTATATTAAGCGATAGAGTGAGCGAGATGTGTACGGTACGAAAGGTAGTCGTAGACTGATGAATTTTACAAGTAGATTTTCGCTTTTATAATCACACAAAAGTGGGTCAAGGTCATCCCGTGGAATTTTTAAAAAAAGCAACATATTGTAATGTACAAAGACATCACAATATGTTGCTTCTTTTAATTTTTTTGTTTTTTCTTTATATCATATTTATTGAAAAACAATTACAAACAAATAGTTACAATGTTATGTACAAACTAATCAGTAGTAGGTGTTACATGAATTGTAAGTTCAGTAGAGTTGTTTCCACTGGGTCCATGTGATACCAAATAGAGTGCGCCGGGTTGAATTATACGAAGATCTTCATTTTGAAGTAGTTGTACGAAGCGCTTTGGTAAGAAGATCTGAAATTTTGCTTCATCACCAATTGTATAAGGTGCCTCGCTCAAAGTGCAATTTATAGCATCACCTACTGAAGTTTCCATTTTCTTAATAGTATGAATGATGTAGTGTTTTTCTTCTTTTAGTTCAGAACATTTCTTCGTAGGTAGAATTGATGATTTAGAATGAGCGTTGAACTGATCAACTAAACTTTGAAGTAAGTTCTGTGATGCCATATTGATGTTGTTGTTAATCTTCTTGTTAATAAGAATGTCCGTCGGAGATGTTGTCTCTTCGGAGGTTTGAGTAATACTCATGCTGTGTCATGGTAGCGCTCTCACTTTTATAATCGACACTACCCCCACCACTGACACTACCCCCACCAGTTTGTTGAAGGAAATTATTCAAGCGGTAGGCATTCTTTAAAGCGCATTGCGACCTTCGATGTTTAAAACTTTTTGATGAAATACAAAGTTCGTTGAAGTAGCATTGGAAATCTTTATCAATTATTGCATTAATTACTTCGTTGCTTGTAAATGATTGTATCCAATTTGCTTTTTCCAATCCCCTTGTGTAGATAATTTTAAACTCTTTGCAATAATGATTCATAATGTGCGGCATCATGTTATAATTAATGAAACCTTCATCCCATCTTAAGTTGTGAAAATGTTTGTTCAACCATTTGTTTGTAACTTTCGCTTTAGTTGTTAGTCTATTAAATGGTACTGGAGGTTTGAACAAATAATGATAAACTACTGATGTGTTCATGTCCAAGATTACTAATTCTTTAATAATAAAATTACCATCATTTCCTCGGAAAGCTTGAAATTCAATTATACCTCTTTTAACTTCCATTATATGTGGCGCATTAGAAAACGAAACCCGTTTATTCATGATGAAGTCTTACTAACAACTGACTTAAAAATTGAATGAGCCGATGTTTATAACAGACAGGATTGTTCTTCTTCTTTCACTTCTTGTGCCACTTCATCAATATTAAAATTGGTGTGATAGTTGTTTAATTGTCTCCACATTTCAACTTCTTGAGGTATTCTATTAAAGATTGAAGTATCCACGGGACCGTATAAAATTGGAACAAAAGGTTTTTTGTCCAATGTATCAATTAGATAGTCTTTAATTATTGCACTTGAAAATATTAGTTGTTTCAAATATCTGGTGACGGGACCGGTAGTACAACTTAAAGTATAAAATTCTTCTTTAGTGAAATATAATTTAACATTATGTGTAGTTAAATCTCTGAAGCGAACAATTTGTCCTCCACGATGTTTTACTATATCAACTTCAATATTTGATTCCAATAAACTTAATCTTGTTCTTCTTCCAAATGTGTTGTTACTTAAATAGCACTCCAAAAGATGTAAATGTTTCATGAGAGATTCCCAAGTAGTTTCACTGAAAGTAACCATTTTGTTTCCATGATTTAAAATAACAATTGGTGAATAATCCATTGATTTTAAAATTCCAACTGATATACTTTTTGTCATGCATGAAGAAATTGGGTAGATAATCCGAAGAAATACTTCTGTTAAAATATTGGTTGTAATGTTAACTTCAACCTTCTTCCTTTTTACTTCTTTTTCAGCTTTTTCTTCTTCTCTCTTCTTATGTTTGTTGAATTTTAGGAACTCGTCCATTTCTCGTTCAACTTGTTTTTCTATATCTGAACTATTATCATCCATTAGAGGTGTATTTTCTTCTCCGTTAGTAGAATTCATCTTGCGAATGATGTTTCCCATACGACGGTTGAAGATAGAATGAAGTATCTACTAATTATTTTCTCGCTTTTATATTTTTCGTAAAATCCTTGAAATTTATACAATTACATAATTGTTTGTTTTCAACTTGTCTTTCACAAATGAAATTCTAACCTCAAAAATTAAAGCAGATAATTCTAACCTCAAAAATTTGCAGTTGTTATACAATTCTTCTTAAAGTACATTCTTCACAATTCCGGTCAGCGGTGTGTAAGTAACTATTTTATCATGTAGAATTAGACAGTATGCCGAAGTTCCATCCGCTACTGGTTCTTCAAATTCCATTTCAATTTTTATATCCACACTTGATGATTTTACCGATTCATTTTGTTTTGAACAATCGATTACAATTATTGGAGCCTTGGAATAATACTGGTCAGGTGATAATAGTGGTGTATTAGTCTTTCCATAATATGACGATTGAAATCTTGCATACATATCGTATAAAATGGAAAAACGTTTTTTGCTGAACATGACATTCAAATTGTCATAGGGAAAGAATTGAGAGTTTAGGAAAACTTTACAATTCTTTATTTTACAGTGATCAAATTGACCAGCATTTGCAGTGATAACATCTTTTCGCTTAGTTTGAAAACCGAGTATTATGTACCTTGCTCGTTCCAAGTAAGTTGATGTCTTGACGGTCCATGTTTGTCGTTCTGTCTGAGGTAGTGTAGGGTATTCATGAAATTCCCAACTTCGGAATGGCATCACAATATCACGGTCAGATTTCAACTTTCTCAATAATAGGATTCTATGTTCATCAGCCAATCTTACATGAGGTACTCTCCAAACAACTTTATCCAACTGTAGTTGCCATTCCAGTTTATCTTCCGTAGTTGCAGGGTCTGCAAGTATCAAGTCCTTATTAGTTGAAGATCTGAGTAATACTAATTCTTGTTTGACATTTATTATTACCCGTTTGTAATCTTCAGCGAATCCCAAAAGCAATCGTAAAGGTACATGAAAATCAAAGTGACCGTTGGAAGCTGGTGTTATAGTGTCTTTATCGGGGGCAACCCATCCGGCGGTGACTATTGAATTCTTCTCATGCGGTGTTAATGATGTTAATCCTTTCAATGTCGTTGTTAAACCAACCTTTTTTGTTGAATCAACCGTCACCCCTGATATTTCATATCTTATTTCATCAAAAAGATATGCCATCGGGTTATTTATAAAAGGAACTGTTGAAGCAGTTTTTCCATCCAATTTTAATACCCGTCCTTCGATGTACAAGTAACTTTCACACGGTAAAGTGTAAATATCTTGTTGTTGAATGGGGATCCTTATTTCATCGTTATTGTTTAATTTTGATGAAGTGTAAGGGTTGTGCGTGTGATATTCCTTCTCCCATAGTGTTTCGTCGAACGTTGGTCCTTGAGATATATCCAGGATATCCATCGCTGTTAAGTTTCAATCCAATCTTCTGTAGAAAACGAATGTTGTCCGATGTTAACTCTTCCAATGTTGAGGAGCTACTGAGCTCCCGACTCTTCCGTTGCGGTTTAAATGATAATCCCATGTTGACTTTTATGTTGCTGCTCTGATGTGTATCCGTATAGTAATTGTTTCTCCTCTAAAGTCAACACTATGACCGTCTTGATCCAATATGTTCAGTACGATGTCTGAAATGAAACTGGTGTTTAACGGTAGGTATATCAAGTTTTGTGGCTTCTCAACAATTTTAAAACCGGGAGCCACTGTTGGATAAAATGTATGTAAAATATGTTGATTAACTCCATCTCTATACGATCCGTGTATAATGTTGCACGTGACATCAATACTATTTACTTTCAATATTGTTACAGTTGAATCACCTGAATGAGTAGTTCCAGGAGTTAAGATTTTCTTTTTTGTATCTGTAAATCCAAGTAAACTGCCAATCGACTGTTCCAAGCTGACATCAATATAATATTTCGAAGTTATTTCTGCTTTTAAAGTATTATTGTTTCCTTTAACGGTGATATTGTCTTCTCCGAGTTGTTTCTGTAATAATTGGTTTATGTCATCAATTTCATATGCTCCAGTAGGAAATGTAATTATTTTCAATTCTGAGTATTTTCCTGCAGCATCCTTAGTTTCATAATAATGTAGTAAATTGTTTTTTCCTTCCGTAACATTAGGAATTGAATTGTAGGTAGTCAAATCAAGTAATGCCGCTTCCCATAATCTTTCCTTGGATAGACGCAATGCTGGGAACAGCGTACTTTTCAATGTGGATGAATTTCCACTCAGTGACACTGTATACGATGACATCTTAAAGCTGACTGACACTCTTCGCTAGAAACTCCAAACATAAATGCCCACATATTTCAGTATTGTTAGGTTGTTCTCTTTTGTAATTGTAAAAAATGTTTTTGGAGTTTCGAAAATAATGTTGCAGTTCTTTTGGCGGTGGTAGATTGCCAAAACTGTCAAAGTAGTAAATGGTTTGTCCGAGTTTTTTATAGCATACCCAATGAGTGCCTGGACCATAGGTGGAATCCAAATTTACTATTCCAGTTTCATTTTTCCATATTTTAGTTGGTAATGCATCTTTCATAAAAACTCCTCGAAAGAATGGTATTTTCAAACAATTTACATAATCATTTAACTGATGATTTGTTAAGGCTTTATTTGGAATTATCAATTGATTCTTCTTATTTAGTACACACGGTATGGTCTTAGGTATAAACCTGCTCCGTTTTTTACCATTTGCCAAACAGAAGTCTTCTTTACACTTGCCTTATGAATTCTACGACGTCCTTTTTTAATGTTTCCACCTCTTTTGGGAGCGCCTCTCTTTGCAGGTTTTCCTCTGCGACGTCTTCCACCACCTAACTTTGCTTTTGTCTTCATGGCTGTAGTTACTGCCCAAGCTGCTGCTTTTTCTGCAATATTTGCGTCACTTGATTTTACTCTTTGCCAAGCTTTTTCCGCTAGAATTTTATCTGCTATTGATCTATTTGTTGAATCTTTATACTTTGAATATGCTATATCGTGTTCTTTGCAAGCTTGATCTAATTTATTAATTCCAGGATCTCCTCTTGCTAAACGTTTTGCCAACTTAGTTCCAGGTCCACAATATTGATAACCTCCGGGCAGATGTAATTCGTATGGTAAAGCGTCTATCGCTCGATTCACAACAGCACCAATTGGAATCCGTCTGAGCAGGGATAATGCAGCTGATGTTAAACCACGTCCTCTCTTGCCGCTGTCTTGACGACGACTGAGCGATACGGTCTTCATTATGCTGTTTTATGTAACCAACGTCTTCACTCTATGAAATACTTTATGATAATGAATCCTTTTTTTGTGTATTCCATACTTAAATATTCATAAGTTTTACTAGTATCTATCAATAATTTCATCTTTAATCCATTGGTTTCTCTGAGAATCTTCGATTTTATTGTGTTTCATCGATGCATTAATCAAATGATTATGCATATCAATAACTACATTACCTACAAGATTCATTACATACTCTACATTAGTAGCATCTTTGTTACGTGTAGGATTATCAAGATTTGTGATACGTTTACCATTACATGTATACACAGATGGATCGTTATTAGAGGTTGCTATAACTTGATTAATAGTAGCAACATCATTCGGAGCTATTCCTGCTGATATGTTAGATATTCTTTTATTTTTTCCATCATATACGTTATTTATTTTATCTCTAACTATAGTTTGTTTTACAACAACACAATCCTGATCATCTTTACCAGATTTAACTTCGGTTAATCGTCTGCCTCCACATATAAAGTTAACACCAGTAGCTGATAGTTGTGGCACTTGTGTTAAAATAACAGCATCATGTTCTTCCGTGCCTAAACTTATATTTGACAATCTTTTATTTTTTCCATCCCACTTGTTATTTTGTAGTTGTAGTAAGGTAAACTTTTCACTTCCTTGCACAAACTCATCACCTTTCTTTGACACCACCTGATTTTGTTTAACAAAAGCGGATGTTCCTTTCTTCAAGCTTTCATTCATTTGTCTCACAGTAGCAGCATCCGATGGAGTTGAACCATCTTTCAGATTGGACAACACTTTTCCATGACAATCAATAACAGCACCATTATATAAAATACAATTATCTTTAATGTATTTAATATTAACACCATCACTTTCTTCTTTAGGATATCCAATATCGTTTATAGTATATTTATAGAAGGAAAATCCATCTTTTTTCTTTTCTGGTATTACAGAATGCAAATAACGCTTATTGATTGTATCTGTATCCTCGGTTGGATCTGCAACATTAGTTATTTTATAATTTAAAGCATTGTACTTTTTTCCACTTTTAGTCTTTTCCAACAGTAAAGCGTATTCCATCGCAGATAGAAAATAACCTTTATTAACAACATCTCCATTGTTGACTGGTTTTGCAACATTAATAACCCTGTGAGATTTTGCATCATACAGTTGGTTGTTGTCGAGTTTTAAACTTGTAGATGTTTCCTCCTTTACTGTTTTTAAATTTGTTGCATCTCCATCTTCTTCTGGATCCTTAACAAACTTTAAACGTTTATTATTTATGTTATAGTCACCTTCGGGTGTTTGCGGTAATCCACTTCTTTTTCTGTTTTCTCCAACTTGCACTCCTAACGCGGAGTATCGTCCGAACTTGTCGACGCTCATGTTAGAACTGACACATTATACGCCTGCAACTCTTATATATCCGCGGACAATTATACGATTATGCCGCGATTCCTGAGTTCGTCAATCAGAGCTACCCATTCATTATTTAAACCTGTATGACCGGCTTCCATGGCTTCATGCAATAGTCTCATTCTATCAACCAATTTATTGATGTCGTTGTAGTAAATCACATTCGTATTGTATAGATTTTTCATCAATCCTTTGCCAGATGTTGAAGTATCTCCTTTACTCTTTTTACCATGTTGTTCAAGAAGTGATAAATCCATAAGTGATAAAGATTTTCTTTTCAGTGGTTGTCTCACCGCTGGTGCAGTACGTAATGTTGGCAATTTTCGTGGAGGAAACAACTTTTTTATAACGATGTTATATTTTGTTGCACGTGAACGATTAATCATTGCATCCTTTGAGTAGTTTCTTTTATGAGCGTTAGTATTTTGTAGAATCTCCTTAAAAACACTTAAATCTTTGGATGAATATCTTAGTGGTATGTTTTTAAAAATTAATTCATATAATCCTTTTGTTCCTTTATATCTATGCTCACCAATAATGATGTAATCGTCTTGTGTTATTTCAAGCTTTGAATCGCCAATCTTCAATTCATTCCCATCAATTCTTGCTCCGTATACGTGTGATCTACTCAAATTCGGGTTTGATTTCATGTCATGTAGCATTTTCATTATATATTTTCTTCCAAGAGGTCCATGTTGTAATATATCGCTACTCAATTGAGTTAAATTTGGAATAGATTGTTCTGCTTCTGGTATTGGCTGTTCTTCTTCCTTTTCAACAATTGGTTCTTCTTCTTCTTTTGTTTCTTCTTGCTCACTAGCACTTGTATATGAATCATCATCTTCTTCTTTTTTTAATGCTTGTACTTCTTGTTTAGAAACTGGTAGTAAAACATCTCCTTCATAATGAGGTTTACCAATAGTTTCTGATATCTGTTTTAAAGGTTCCGTAATAGGTTTAAATGTAGTCTCTAGAAATTCTTCTCTTTCACTTAAACCCATCCTCAATGCACGATTCTTCATCCTAATAGAATCACTGAGTGATTTTATTTCTTTCAATAGTTTTTCTTGATTCACCATGTTTACACTGTGAAGTTCAACGTGTAACTAGATGTAGCATCGGTAGTTCAACGCATAAATACAAATTTATCCAACCCTATACGATATCTACCATTTTTAATATCTTCTTCCTTCATAATAACGAGAAAGCTATATTTCTCATTCCATGCTTTGCCACACATCTCTTTAAATTTTTCAAATGGCATATCCGCATTTACATGATCATTATATATATGCTTTAAATTTGTTTCATCTTGCTTGAAGATGATCAACATATTTGCATTGTCTCTTATAAGTTGTTTTGGAATTTTACTGTATGTTTGACCAATGTAAATGCTATCAATATTATGATGTCTTCCCATAGCAAAATAATTCCTTATTGTGTCATGATTTTCACAAGAAACATCGTCAAATATAAAAATAGAAAATGGTTTTGCTTCATTTGGTTGCATAATTGTTTCACTGGCATTAAACTTGTAAAAATTTACTTCAGGTACACTTGCAAGTACTTTATCCAATAACTGATATTTTGGTTGTTGCAATGATTTTGAAAAAATGTATATATTGTTAAAACGCAATCCTTTAGGATTAGTTATAAGGTTAAAAACAACATTAGTTTTTCCACAATTTGAAGGACCAGTTATTAGACATCTTATCGTATTTGGTAGTAATTCACCATGTTTTCCATGATTTAACTTATCATTGTCAACTGTCAATTCATCAATGTTATTGATATTAAATCGATCTTTTTGTTGTACAATCTCCATCTTGTATAAAGGTTAAACACACAATGAGCTATTAAACAACTATACTAAGTCTTTTGAAGGAATCCAAGAGTCTTCACTTTTATCAAACCCTAACCACCGGACTTTAACCATATCCTTTTTCCTTTGTAAAATCTTCTCGACAAGATATACATCACCGACTGTTGATTTCAACAATTCATGTCCGTAAAATCCACCTTGAAGTAATTCACCCTTGTTATCCTTTAATAAATAGGTTTCAGGTATAGTTGGTTGCACTTTATAAATTGTAAATACTTCATTAGTCCAATTTGGTAGATATCTTTTACTAAATACACTTTTGTATTTGCTTATACGAACTTTATCGTTGACCTTGAACTTCTTTGGTTGCAATTTTTCCAATTTTGGTGTTGTATTATTTTTAATGCGTTGTAATACAATTTTGGCATTAGCACTATTTACCTGGATAGGTTTCATTCCAATGGTACGATGATATTTGTTGTTATACTGTTTTATAAGTTGTGGTAATATGTCATACCACACGTATGATCCTCTTTTTGAAAATTGTTTATACATCGCACCTTTTAATGTTCTATTGAATCTTTCAATTATTGAAGCTTTAACTTCAGAATTTGTAGAATAATGATTTATTTGATGTTTCTTCATCAAAGCTGCAAAGTCTTTATTAAAATATTCTTTTCCATCATCGGTCTGTAGATGTTTAATTTTAAATTTATTTCTTTGTATTGTGGTTTCCATAGCTTTTGTAACACTTTTACCAGTCTTATCCTTCAATGGTAAAGCGTCGGCTATTTTAGTAAAACAGTCTATAATTGTTAAAATATATTTAAATCCTTTATTTAATTTACTGTGCGGTATCATTTCAATGAGATCAGCTTGATAAAGATCATTCATTCCTTTAATGATTGTACTTCTTCTTGGAAATCTTCTTCTTGCTGGTTTATGTAGTTCATTTACAATCTTGTCCTTCACACTTTCCATCTTCAGATGTTGCTTGTACACCGCATGTAAAAATACTGATCCATAAAATAGTTTATTCTCATTTATATAGTTTGAATATAGGTCAAGGCCATTTCATATTAGTGTAAAAAAGAGGGAACATGGCATTGGGCTTGCCATGTCCCCTCTTCTTTACGGAAAGGAAAAAGGAAGAAGGTAGAGGACGAAGAATAGGTTTACTGGTCGATAGGGTTTAGAGAGTAGTGGCCGAATGGTAAAGTATTAATTTTATCTTCTAAAATATGGCGCTTGTCATCTTTGTAGCTTAATGCCCACTTTGTTTGTTTGACACTAAAAAGTTGATGATTATAACTTCTAATAGTGTTGAACGTTGCAGTTGTTTCAACATTTTCAAACAAACATCTTTTATAATGTTCAAACTGTACGTTCTTTTTCAGGAAAGAAGTTTTTATTCCTTTGGCCTTCTTCGTGACTTGATGTTCTTTCCTCTCGTTTATGTACAGTTGAAATGAATACAGTTTGGACATTAATGCTACAATTTCCATCATCGGCACACCATTTGTTTCATCTTTAAATTTTCCCAATACTTTCTTATTTCTGTCATAGTCGTAATTTGGATGATCCTTAGGATAATCGGAAAAGTCGAAATCATCTTTATATATAAAGGTGCGTAGATCTTCATACATGTCATTTGTTTTAATCCAGTAAATTAGTGCATCCGTGTCCATATATGCAATACCAATGTTCTCTCTTCCATAATAGTTAACCATCTTCTTATAATGAAACTCGTACATATGTGTTTTTGAAATATCCAAGATTGACATTCCAAGATACAAAGGACGATCCATTGTAACTGACTTCTTGTTCATGGAAATAACAACTAGATTTTCATTAATAATTATAGATGAACCAAAGTTTGGTTGTTGCACCAATTTCTGTAATTTTACTGGATCAGTTACCAATTTGATATCCTTATGTTTCCTTTTGTTTTCCAAAGTCTTGCCAAATATTGCGTTATTCATTAATTTGAAAAAATCTTTTTGAAAACTTGATGTAGCGGTGGCTCTTCTTCTTGTGTTGTTGTCGATGTAAGGTTTTAACCAACAAGATTGAGAAAATTGTAGTACTCGATTAATTTTTGTAATTCTCAATCCTAAGTCTAAAGCTTGTTGTATCATCCAGTAGTGTCCAACATATCGAGACTTGTCGGTTAAAGTCATCATTAATTTTGGCCATCTTCCAGTAGGGGAAATTTCAGTCTTCGGAAGAAGTGGTAAATCATAATGTTGATCATGAAGATGTTCAGGATATTCAAAATTAACATCAAAAATGTAACCAGTTTCACCATGCTTCGGTATATCCATTATGTTTCCAATCGATTCTGGATCTATCCATTTAAAATTATCATATGGAAGGGGATTCGACATTGCCCATCCGTATAAGTTATTTGCATCGAAATAACCTAGGAATGTTGTTAGTTTTGATGCATCATAATCGGGCAGATACTTGTTGTTCGCCTTGAAATGTCGTGTAACGCTTTGCGTCAATCCCCCTCGAACTCCTGACTCTAACATCATAACCATATCTATATCAGTAAGAAGTTGTATTTTACAATTTGTTTCTTTCAACATAGCTTGCCATGCTAATCCAGGTGAAGTGTACGAATGAAGAGGGTCCAATCCATATGCCGCAAAACATGTATTTCTAAATTCTTCCATTATATCACATAGTAAAGTTACATCCAATTTAACATAAAAATCTGAATATTCTCCCAATGTTCTAAATCCTAAATCGTTCCATACTTTACATGCATGATCATAGTCCTCTTGAGATATGTCCATGTCATAAAGTTTACTTTTGAATTCTTCTTTAGCCGGAAGTGATGTTTCATTAAATCTTTCTAAACTGTCTATGTAATCATATGGAAACACACCTTTCCGAAGTACCAAATCCAGTTTGTCGTTATTTACAATCTTCTTTGTTTCGATGAAATCTTGTTTCCTTAAATTTTCTGAAAGTTTGGATAAACTCGACGGCATAAATCTGTAGGAGTCCAAGAATCTTAGTTTCATGTTTCCAACTTCTTTGGAAAAACTTATGAACTTCTCTGAAGTTTCAGCTAATACATCGATTTTACCGTCGTCTCTTCCTAGTTCAGGTATTATAAAATGAGCATCGTACCCACTGAGGTTATGCAGAACCACAGGAATAAATAGTGGTAAACGATAGCTCAAGTTGCATTTATTACAAGCAGCACCCCTGTAATAACCTGTGAGGTGATCGTGATCTTTAACTTTATAATTCTCAATAGTAAAATCATTTTTGCATAAGAAACATCGAGTTGCATTTTCATGTTGAATTTCTTCTTCTTCCTCCATCGGTTTCATTGGTACAATATTTGTATATAATCTTTGTGCATTTCCAGCTATTGAATATAAGTGATCAAGAAATATTTTTTCTACATTTTCACCACGATATACTAGAGGTTCTGAAGTTAATCCATATCTGTTTAAATGTTCTTCTGATAATGTTGATTTAACCATTAAACAAAAACTATTTGGTTTGTGCATTTGATATTTGACACTTTTTCTAGCTTCACAATTTTCATCTTCTATAGGAATTAGTGTTGATTCAAAGTCCGCATATACAACTATAGGGATACGGTATTGATGATGAACCTTTTGAAATGTAACAAATGCTCTGTTTTCCGAAGGTAAATTAATCTTTGCTTCATAATTATTGTTACATAGCCTTTTGTGCTCTTGTAACCATTCTCTTCCTTGTCTTCCTTCTCGTTGAAAATTAAAACATCTCTTGCAAATTATCTTTCTGTGTCGAGCTTTAGAAAGCTGCTTGTTAACAAGAGAGTCGAATTTCTTAATGTACACATAGTGAGACACATCTCCTCGCGTTAGTAGTAGTAAATCCGTATGATCTGGTAGCTCTTCTTTTACAACACGTAAAGGATACACTTTGTTTGAACTATCTAATGCAAAAACATTGATAGATGTACCAGGATTTTTCTTCTCAAATTTTGATATATCTTTCAGTGATACAGGGTAAGTAATTCCTTGAAAATTGTACCTATGTCTTTGATTTTCATAGTGTTGGTTAGGTTTATCGAAATGATTTGGTACAAACTTAGATGTCATCGCATATCTAAAACATTCATTATCTTGATTTTTCACATTAATACATGATCTTGTATCCTTAATTCTTTTGGGCAAAGGAATGTAACTAGATCCCATTAGTCCATATCCATGTTTATGAACTCTTATATCTAATACTTCAATACTTGTAAGACTCCATCCGGATCCTCTTCCTTCGTGTTCCTGAATTTTTGTTAATATTTCTTCTATACAGTTTTCTACTATTGAATCAATGTTTGAACTTTCCATAATGGTTCGGTTTTTTGTTATGAATCCTCTTGGTGATAATTCTTCTTGTACATTTATAAACATAGCTTCTAGTAGTAAACCAAATTTAAGAAAGTTCAATCTTTTCAATTCTTCTTTTAAAGTTTTACTTACGATTGGTTTTGCTTCTCTAATAAATTCTTCTAGCTTCAAGTTTTCATTTTGAATCTTATGATGCATTACTACTTTACCGGGTAATGCAAATACTTGTAGATTCGGTAAAGTAGTTGAAGATGTTGCAGTTATTTCATCTTGTTCTTCTTGTTCTTCTTGTTCTTCTTGTTCTTCTTGTTCTTCTTGTTCTTCTTGTTGTTCTTGTTGTTCTTGTTCTTGTTGTTCTTGTTGTTCTTGTTCTTGTTTTTCTTCTGGGTTGTTGTGAATTAGTTCTTTATGACAGTCTAATAGAATTTCATCGTGAAACGATTCCGAACATTTATCGCAACAATACATGTTGAGATGTTTACTCTTCGAAATTTCACCAAGAAATGAAATGGGCTCTCATGTTCCTCCTTTTATAACGGTGCCCCCACCACTATTTCATCTTCTTCACTATCCAAGGAAATCAAACATTTTGAACAAAAATATTAACCTTCCACAAACTAATTGTTCATTCGTGTTCTTTATTCCCATTGGAGTTTTAGTATATACTTCTTTATATTCAAGCTTTAACGAACTTTCCCCCACCCAACTAATTGTAGTTACTTTTAGGTGAAAATGGCTACAGCACAGACACTTGGTTAAACTAAATTTGTGCATAAATTAACTAAAGTTAAACTAAAAATTCGCATAAATTAAAAGTTAGTTCAAAACTA
Source organism: Neoaliturus tenellus (assembly GCA_030545055.2). Lineage (NCBI taxonomy): Eukaryota > Metazoa > Arthropoda > Insecta > Hemiptera > Cicadellidae > Neoaliturus > Neoaliturus tenellus. The sequence continues at coordinate 21,423,663 of CM061536.1, read as the reverse complement.
AAATTCGACAGTATTAAAAAAAAAACTCTTACAGTTGAACAAAAATAAACGTTAGTTCAAAACTGAAATTCAACAGTGTTAACCAAATTCTAACAGTCGAACAAATAGGTCAAGGTAATCCAATTTAACGCAAGAACGAGGAATAGAGCACTAAGTGGCATGTTAGTCCATTACCACAAAGTGATCTATTCCTCGCTCTCTATTCTACATCTACTTTTTTGGGTTTACTTATTTATATTAAAATGTTCAAATTTTACTATGTAGAATGTCCATTCTTGCTCTTCAACTCTTCGATTGTTTTTAGCAAATATTCGTTAGTTTTCACCAAAGTCTTCATTTTGCTACATCCAATTTCAATGGAAGGAATTATAAGTTGTAATTTTATAAGTTCAATCTTTTCTTTCTTGCGAATTTCTCTCTTTATTATGTTGTTCCTTATTTTTGCTGAAGATTTAAACTCCATGTTGTTTCTGCTAAAGCCACAATAATAAAAGTCTCTTCAAACAACCTGCATTTATACACATTCCCCCACCATTTTATAATCCCCACTCCTTTCCCCCTTCTTTATAGGATTTGAAAGGGATAAGGTGTAGGGTGGGGGAAGGGTAATTTTGTTATTACACTAGTTGTGCAAGAAAATAGCCGCCAGTGTCCACACCTTGTTCATAGCACTCCATCATAGATTGTGCCCACTGCAACATGCGGTCTCTGTCATTTGGTGTGACAAGGAAAGAATGACTATCACCATACAATATAAAAGAGTCAATTCGTACATAACATCCTGAGTCCAACCATTTATTAGCTTCAGCCATAAACTTTTCTATTGTATCAAATGGAAATTGTGGATCAATTGCTATGACTTTACGTTCTTCACTAAGTTCAACAGTATAATCATCATCGTCCTCATCATCTTCACTTTCACTGTCATTACTTAAAGTGTCTTCAGATTCTTCAAAAACATCAGAAATTTCGGAAAAATTGAAATTTTCATTCAGATGAGGAGGCATTTTGAAGCAAGAAATATTGTAAACAGCAGAGACGAAACGACAAGAGCGGCGTGTAGAAGAAAAATGAAGGGGTGACCAACGCTCGCTCCGCTTTTATAATAGTATGCAAATGAGGGGTAGGAGCTGACCGTGACCAGTCATCGACCCAAAGGAGTGGGGGGAAGTACTTTTCTTACTACTTGGATGGAAGTAGGTTAGTAGGTCACGAGACTTAGAGTGTTAAAAAATAATGGGGGAGAAACACAACGCTATAACGCATTGTGTTTCTCCCCCATTATTTTTTTAGCAACAATTTGGAAAAAACTAAGTGAATTTACTGTTTACGCCCCCACCTTGTAATACGATCCTTTTTATCCCTGAGGAGAAAGTCTTGAGAATCTAAAGTGTTAAATCTCTTCTCTTTACACAAATTCTCACAAACTCTAATTTTATATTTTAAGCCGTTACATTTTGCCAAAATGTGTTGGTGGTCAACAACACTTAGAAAAAAATATTTCAAACCTTTCTTAAGCCTCTCTCCTCTGACGGATATTATTTTAGGATCGTCTTCAACGGTGGGGATTTCTGTCAGTTGTGGTTCAGAAATATGTTTCACGATATGTACACGGCAAAAACTTTCATTTTTAACACATTTCCTCCCACAAGCTGATCCTTTCTTAATTCCCCTAGTGAGCACTTCAGGGCAAGTAGTGGGACGGCTAAATGCCCTACGACGCTCTTCTTGTAATAATTGAAATTGCTCTGAAGGAGCAGGCTTAGGAGCAGGTTTGGGAGTAGGCTTAGTGGATTTAGTTTTATGATAGGTGTGGTCTTCAGGCATAGTAAGTGGTGGGGTAGGAGGCAATGGTGACAGTGGAATGATAGGTGTACTAAGACTATGAAGCAAAGTTTCAAATGAAGGGGTATTAAGACGGGGAGCTGGCTTCTGTGGAGGCGGCATTATGGTTGATGGCGGTGTGGAGTCGTTTGAAAGCGAAGTAGAAGGCGAAGGCGGTGAAAAAATGCTTCGAAGTTTAGAAGTCTTGATAGGCGGAAGAATAGTGCCAGAAGTTGAAGGTTGGGATCCAAGTTGCTTCTTGTACCAGTCAGGAGGATTTTTCAGACGAAGAGTTTTCTTTGGTGCAGTAACAGCCGTAGTAGAAGTTGAAGTAGAAGTTAAAGTAGAAGTTGTAGTTGGCAGAGATGACATGGTTGTGGCTCCAAGTTCGCAGCGTAACGTCTGGAATCAGAATGAAATGTTAGCCGCAGTCGGTGCGTCTTTTATAACAATATGCAAATGAGAGGGGTAGCAGCTGGCCAAGACTGATTATTGACCTGGGAGGTGGGGGAAAAGGGAAAAGAGAAGGTATTTATTTAAAATAATTCGCATAACTTTTGACTAAAATAAGATAACCAAATTCTTCTTTTACCAAAATGTTTGTCTTACATAGACCTTTTCAATGATGTATCGCTTGTCCAAATCCGTCAATCCGTTATCAAGCTATAGCCATTTTAATTTTTCAGGTCATGACCGGTCGTTCACCCGGAGTAGTGGGGGAAGGAGTGGGGGAAGGAGTGGGGGAAGGAGTGGGGGTAGGAGTAGGGGAAGGGGGGGGGGGGATCGACTCCATTTTTTCGGGGGGGGGGGGAGGGGGGGGGAGGGGGGGGGAATCGACTCCATTTTTTCGGGGGGGGGGGGGGTCATTGACCCTTCCAAAAGTGGGTCAAGGTCATTCAAGATTTATAATGATCCAAGGTGATGGGAACAGTAATACTGTTCCCACCACCCTGTTTGCCTAACGGTTCCCACTCCCAACCCACTAGTTACGTTCTGCAAGGGACATCGACGCAATTTTGTTTGGACCGTCCGGGTCTACCGTAACGGTCCGGTCCGGGTCTACCGTAACCATGAATTCCAAGGGAAACTGGAACACCTAATGCAGAAACGCAACTCTAACCCCACCCAAACTAATCCCACCCATTATATTCCTAAACAAAAATGCAAAAACCTAGTCCGCATTTTGCGGATGTCCCACCCCTTCTAAGTGAAGTTCAACTGAACTTCTGAATTTACAGTTAATCTACCCCCTAACATCTAGCTGAAAGGCAAAACAACGACATAAATTATTAATATCAACACTTAAAACTAACAACACATCATTATTAAAAACCAAATAATTCAACACAACCAAATACCTTCATTATTCTTAAAATTAATACACCTTAATGCTAAACACCTCTTAAAATTAATACACCTTAATGCTAAACCCAACTTATAACTAACATCGCAATGCGCAAATTATTTCTTAAATTAAATACAACTTAAAACTAAACACACACACACACATACCACATTGCATTAAAAAACGCAACGTAGTAGAAGAAGTTCAAATATATATAGGCCTACTATATATTTGAAACCTCTTGCTGAGTCGCCAACAACCTTTCGCTATGAAAGTTTGTTGACGACTGACGCTAAGATCAGGCTCGTATTGCTCCTCGGATTCTCGAGTAGTGGGGGAAGTTGTTTCACTCCAGTACAGTGTTCAATCCAGTCCAGTTCGCAGCAGTGTAAAAGGAAGGCGAAGGAGTGGGGAGCAGCATATGCACAGCAACGCAAAACCAAGGTTTGAGGTTAGAATTATCCATGTGCAGTAGCGCTAAAGTGAGTAATACAGGACTAGGCGCATGCGCAATAGCATAGTCACTATTCCGATCCGGAGAACTCGTTGCATGCGCAGCAGGTTTGAGGTTAGAATTATCCATGGCAGCTGCCATATTTAGTCTGGTTTCACCACATAAAGTCAACAACCGGTAGTGACCGGCCATTGAACTGGAGGAGTGGGGGAAGGAGTGGGGGAAGGGGGGGGGGGGCTCCATTTTTTCGGGGGGGGGGGGGCTCCATTTTTTCGGGGGGGGGGGGGGTCATTGACCTTTCCGGTCGGTCATTGACCCCAAGGAGTAGGGATAGACACAGAACCCTACTTCTCTTACTACTCAGGTGAAAGTCGGTCAACCAGTCATTTGCTTGCCATCTGCCGCCATCTGGCTGGAGTTATTGCCTCTATAAAGGTGGGTAGTTTATCGCGCTACAAACATTCATTGCCTCGCATCCGCTCGGTCATCATCTCTCGTTAGTTTTATGTTATGACTACTTCACTTACTAGGTTTGAGGTTAGAATTATCCATGGAATAGCCTTCGTAAATTCTAACCTATAAAATTACTACTCTGGCTTTCTGTTTCAATTTCTTTTACACTTCATTTTATATCTCAGTCTTATTTTAACTTCTGAACTTAACACATCGGTTATGATGACTGCACAATGTTTAAAATTAAAGCTTTTGCGAACACAACACATATTACGAAGTACTTCTAAACCTTCAATTTCAAAGTGTAGAACTAATTTAAATAGAGTTAGGAAGAAGTACAGTTTTAACCCATTATACTCAAAGACTTCGCAGGTTAATGTTGATGATAATGTTATTTACAACATTTTGCATTCTATGTTACAATTCAACAACTTTGAACTTGTTACACCTATCGACTGTGTTCAACAAGTTTTTTTATTTTACCCCCACTATTCCTTATATAAGTGCTCTAACCACAATTCCTACTTCATCCTTCTCTATTCTGTTCAGCTAAGCTAATATTTGAGGTTAGACTTATCCATGGCGGCCGCCATGTCTGGTTCAGTTTTACCACATAGAGTCGGCGACCGGTTATTGGTCTAAAGGAGTGGGGGAAGGGGTGGTGGGGGGAAGGTTGCCGTTTTATAAGCCCTCTCCCTAGGCGGCGCTTCTCATTCGATCGCCAACTTTCAAACGATAAACACCTCTCCCATGGCACGAATCAATTATCCCGCTATCACCAACTACTTCAACTTAAAACTATTTCTGGTGATAGTTGGATAGAATTTTTTAAAACTTACTCTGGATGACCTTGACATATTTTCCGCATCTCAGTTATAAGTTTGAATTTCAATTTTCAACTAACTCTTAATTTTTCTTCAACTGTTAGAGTTTCGTTAACACCGACGAATTTCAATTTTGAACTAACTTTTAATTTTAATTTTATGCGCAAATTCACTTCACCCTAACGCCAACACTATCGCCATCTCCACCCCAACCTATATGGCATAAAATATAACTACAGCATCTCATATATACCCTCTAACCCCCACCGGAAGCTATGTGACATGGCAGCTGGCGCCAGCTGCCGCGGCACGTGGCTCCCTGGGCACGTGGCCGGTTTTAAAAGTGACCAAAACACACTACTGTGGATAGCGCCTTTATTTTAAGTCCTATTCTCACAAGTTTTTGGCGGACACAACTACAGACAAAGCCCTATCCAATGACACAAAAAAAATTGAAAATCGGTTGAAAATTGTAGGAGGAGTTCTCAACACAAAAAAACCTTAGCGTATTAAATAAGTATAGATTTAAGACAAAATTGGATTTTTCCTGGGGTTGAGGCTGTTTAACTTACTTTTGAGCCAAAACACTTTTAAATGCAAAGTTTTAGCGAAATCTACCCGCTAGATTTCGAGATCGTGGAACACACGTCCCTTCAGACATTGCTCGTATTATAGTATAGGATAAGGCTAGTTTTAAAGTAATAGCACAGGGGTATCTGTGAAGCGCATAATATGTACATTCATCAGATTGGGTTTACATTTTTATTGTACAGTTCGGTTTGGCTTCTTCAGTACTGTGTAAATAAAGGGCTACATGCACATCATTCAGAATGGAAATACCCTCTAATACACCTTATTATACAAAACTACGAACTGAGAAGAATAATTTGACATTTCTAACGGTAAAATTTGTAAATAAATAAGAAAGAAGTTAGATTTACAAAAGGGGGTTTCTCGTATGCTTATGTATTATAAGGTGGAAAGTGTGCTATAAATATTTTAAACGTACGCGAATTAATGTATAACAGTTATTTGTGCAATAACATTTCCAAATCCATTTATGAAAAAGTTTTAATTCCATTGAAACACTATATATCGATTGTGGCCAATGGCACTTTCACAATTTTTTCTTATCATTGATTTATGTTACGTTATAGTATTTGCAATAAAAAAAAACAGCCATATATGTGATACAAACGTTTTATTGTTGAATAGGCCCATTTATTTTTCAGTTTGTTGTTACTCAATCAATACTTTATCAATTTAAAATCGCTTAAATTAATTACCGTACTTTTGCAATATTATCATGTTTGTTATTTTGAGGTGAGCTGCGTTCACACTGGTTTGACGGACATATTCTGCCGAACTGTTGTTGTTTGTTAGTATTTATTTCTAATATGTAAATTATGTGTGGTTAGCAAGCGTTTGACGTCGTAATTCCTGTATTCTGGTTAGAACAGGTGTGAGAAATTTAAATCAATGGGTGGAGTTGCGTTTGCCGCGATCATGGATATGGCAAGCACAACTAAAAACTGTAAAACATTGAAACGTGTAATTTTTACACAATGTTCAGTAAATAGTCTTTTTTTTCAATTTATGTGTTTTAAGACTTCAGTTCAAAATAACGTAAAAATAGTTGCTTATGTATAACAAATAAGTACCAAATTGACTTCATTCCTATTTAGGCCTACAATTATCTTTTATTTTTTAATAGAAAATAAAGTTCACAAAACCAACATCCAACTTATACCCTTTCACAGTTAAATGTGTAAAAGTATGTAATGTTATTTGTTTACCTTTTCTTTGTTATTCCGTTACTAAAATAACAATAACCCAACACCATGTTAAAAATTGCAATTTTCAGACTTGTTTTTCAACTCAGCAATTTGTTCTGGGGTTGAGACTGTTCATAAATTTATTTTTGGACACAAATGCTATTACATCAAAACTTCAGACAAAACCTGTATAGGCTACGCTAAATTTTTATATCAAAATAAAATGCATTGCTACTACAGACACTCTTCGTATATAGAAGATATTGTAAATGAACACCGTTAAGTTCCATATGAAGTTTCATTTTTATTATTAGCGAAGTTGTATATTAGGCTAACATGGTAAAAGTTAAACATTCGTCCACGTTGAACCTGGGAATAATTTTTACTAAAGATCGCCACTGGCATGAATTCGACCAAAAATTTACTTGATCTTTACATAATACGTTTTAATTATAACTTTAAATGTCCATTCAGTTCTTCCTGATTTGAAAGCATTTGCTATTACAACAGCTGAGTTGGTGTATGCTTATCTTTAATACAGCACACCTTTCTAACTGCATGTGCGGATATCTCCTATGAAGTAGCCTGCGCAAAAATTGAGAAATAGGAGGAAATTTAATATTATGCTTGAGAAGCTTGCGTAGCCTATAATTTTTAATTATCTGTTAGTTAATTTTATAAACGTGGCGGTTGGGGAAGTGCTTCTTTTACCATTCCATGTAAACTTAGTGATAATTTTTCTATCTTTTGTGGAAAATATTTGTTTTTGTACTCGCCATAAAAGAAATGGCGCTAAGAAATTTTGAAAAAAATGCAGTAATTTTGTTGCATAAACTTTTATGCTTATTGTTATAGTCTATTTATCCTTTAAGGCTCCGGTCTACCCCAGCCAAAACAACAACAATGCCGAATGCCGCCTCGCGGCCGTAGCGCTAGGCGAGTTTGATGGCTGCAGAGGTTTACGGGGATCGTGTTTTAAAATTAACCAATTAAGTTAGAGATTGGCTGTTAACTTTTTATAAAAGTAGAAAAAAAGGATCTAGTCGGCTATCTTTTTAGAATTTTTAAATAAAATTTCTAATTTCAGTAATAACTGTCTAAAATCATCTGTCTTTTAGTTTGGTAAATGAAGAGGTTTACGGGGATCGTGTTTTAAAACTAACCTCTTAAGATAGAGATTATCTGTTACCTTTTTTGTAAAGTAGAAAAAAGGATCTAGTCGGCTATCTTTTTAGAATTTTAAAATAAAATTTCTAATTTCAGTAATAACTGTCTAAAATCATCTGTCTTTTAGTTTGGTAAATGCAGAGGTTTACGGGGATCGTGTTTTAAAACTAACCTCTTAAGATAGAGATTATCTGTTACCTTTTTTGTAAAGTAGAAAAAAGGATCTAGTCGGCTATCTTTTTAGAATTTTAAAATAAAATTTCTAATTTCAGCTATAAGTGTCTAAAATCATCTGTTTTTCTCGATTTTTAACTGAAGCTTTCTATTGGATTTAATGAACTAATTACAAAAGTGTAACAGAGGGAAATTAGTACCGTTATTCTTCTTTAATATGACACCTTATTTATAGCTCTAGGCTTCATTTGGCAGAAGATAACACGATTCTAAAAAACCCTTGCATTTGGGTGCGCGCCAGGGGTAGGCCGGAGCCTTTCTGTTTCTACCCCTACTTGGCTGGCGCTGTGACGGTTGGCGGTTCGGGGTCCGCCATTTAATTCATCACCTGTTGTTCCGTTCCAATTCCAGACAGACGGCCGTTGTGTTGACCGTGCGTCAATTGTTTGTTTTTGTGTTGAACGTTATAATTTCGTGATTATATTTTACTGTGCGACGTTCTCAACTCACATTGAAGGTAAGTTTTCCGATTTATTGAGGCTTTCGAACTAGCTTAAAGATAAATAAAGTTCTGAAGAAGTTAGGCCTATTAGTAAATTTATGCCTTTCAACATCAGCAATCAACATATAACCTCACTCAGTCAACATTGTGTCTTCTGTTAGAATTGTCTTTATCCTTTTTTTGTTAATTCATAATACTACTACAACCAATAATAAAAAACAACTAAAAATTTTGAATAATTATGGAGAGTACTTAGTGCTTTTAATTGCTTTTCAATTGTAACAAAGGCTATTTAGGCCTAGCTAGCATAAGCCATACAAAATGTCTCTAAGCTTAAGTTATTTGTAACCTGTCCTGTTTGTTTTCATAATGTAAATTAACTAAGTTATTGTGTTGAAGATATGTATTTCAAAACTGCTACACTATTGTGGAGCAGTATGATATTTAATATTCAATACTAGCCCATATAAGCCTGCATTATAGGTTATTATTGATCACTGCAAAACAATCTAGGACCTAAGCCTATAGGCCTACATCAAAATAGAAAAGTAATTAAAATTGTTTTTATTCTATCACATGTAAATTTACAATGAATAGAGTGAGTGTTAAACCGTCACAAAATACAGGGTACACGGTAGTTGAAAAGTAACTTGCACCCCTCCTTAACTTTTTGGCTATTTGAGATAAGTTATTTGAAATCAGGTTATTTATTTATTTGTTCCTACGGCTTGTTGCCAGTTTACAATTTAACACAATTAGAGAAAAGATGAACAACAAATCATGCAATTTAACAAAAAATGATGGTGTGCAATAAGTTCATGAGTTGCAATTTCACTGTGGAGTACTACATGCAGTAACTCTAGAAAAACCAAAAAGAACCTTCATTCAACTTAGATACAAGCAAATATAACTTGTCAAGACTACTGTAACTAGCATATACAATAAAATAGTTTGCGGCAACCTTCTTGGATTTGAGGGGCTACAATAATGATGGACAGTAACCTCATGTCCAATAAGGTTGCCGCAAACCAACTTCACATAGTTAAATTGACACATGTGAATTTATTAGAGAAAAATATAAATTTTAAGGCATTAATGTTGCAAATGTTTTACATTTTATGTACCGTACCGTCAATGTCAACTGGGGAGACATGGTCAAAACCCGGATTTCGTTATTTTTTCCCATAAATTATTCTAAAAACTCTAGCTAGCCTATATTAAAGTTATTTGTTCTTTAAAATATCTCTAAATAAAAATAATAATAATCTTTATTGTATAAGGTATCATTGATGCATTACAATATAAATACTTATACACACACATATATAGGCTGCTAATTTACAACTATTTTAAAATATTCATTTGTTGAGTAGAGGCAGTTAAAATTCTGTTAATAGTAGTTTGATGCAACTCTTGAATTTTTCTCTTGATAATTCTTTTTCATTAGGTAGTGCATTGAAAAAACTTGGCTGGAAACCGTCTTCTATGAATTAAAAATTAAACAGCAAACATTCTTTTAAAAAAAGTCCCACAAACTCTGGCGCGCGACTGGCAGAAAACTCATTTCTTTTTTTGAGGTATTTTTTTCTTGTTGGCCTAATTTGGTTTGCAGTTAAGAAGATCTCAAAGATCCATAAAGTCAATTTTATACAAAAAACATTTTGCAAAACTTGACAAATTTTTTATGTTTTTCGGAGTGACTATGGTCTAGCTTGAATTTAACAGTTTGCAAGTTGTATTCAAGAGAATTGGCCTGTTTTCCTCCTTTAAATGATTATTTTTTTCATCCGGCATTGAAACAACAGTAAATTAGTACATGTTAACTAATCTTTTCTTTATGTTTTGTGAAGTTTTTGGTGATTACTGGTAGTGACAATTACTAACTTTATGATTACTTCTAACTATAACCATGGTGCTTAAAGGCTTAGTTAAAAGTGAAAATGTTTAAGCAGAAAAAATTATAGGCCACAGATATAACTGTGTACATATCTGTAAATATTTTTTAATAAATAAACACTGAATTTTTTCTGAAATTGAACAAACTACAATTTTAAGTGAGGAAACCGCCTCACATGTTTTATCAAGTTTTCACAAGGGAGGAAAAATTTATTTGTTGCATATATCATTTTTAGCGAATTTCCCATAGGGAGGAAGCTATTACCGTAGGTCTTATGGTAAGAACTAAACCCGAGACCATGTTCCTTTTTTGTTTTAAGATGTTCAATGTTCACAGGTAACATATCCAACAACTGTAAGGAGGGAAGGAATTTCTGGAGAGCTAACAACGTTGCCACGGGCTGCTTGTAGTTTGCAAATAATGTAAGTTAAATAATTTATTTATTTAAGATTCTCAACGGATACACTGTTTAGTTCCGATAATTATTTATCTATTGCTTTTTAATAATCAATAGCCTGTGACGCCTAAAAACTCAACCTCGCTTGCTGAGTTAATAGAATGCAGGCAAATATATGATTTTTCTTTCAATTTAGGCCTACATGTTTTTTAAAGACCCCCGTTCAAGATAACATAAAAAAGTAACTGGCTTATGTATAACAAACCAGTACCAATATGTATGCAGTTTTATTTTTCATTATAGATTGCTCTATTTTAAATAATGTTAAGTTTTAAAAAATGGTTCTGCAATTAACTTATTTTTTCCACTTCAAAATGCGTTTCCAGTACAAATACACTGTAATTATGTATCATCCTAGAGTGGTATTCTAACGTTACCAACTTATCAAATTATCAACAAAAAAGTTTCAATGTTTAGTATATTGGGTACTAATAAAAATTAATACAAAAGTTGGCCTCCCAGGTGACTCCCCTTGCACTATAAAAGACGCCAATGATAGCAACGTATAAGACTATTAGTTTCGTAAAATGATTCCCCATTTTAGTGCTATTTTTCTATAGAATAATGCCTCTCTATAGTTGGAAATTCAAATTAATTGAATATAAATTTTAACAAACCCATAAAAAGTAATTGCAGTGGAGGGTCAATTATTCAAACTTATTGAGATGGGAGGTGTTTCGGATAGTGAAACATGGAAATTATTTACAATTTGGAACAACTAAATAGTTCATTGACTGTTTTAAGACTTAAATATTCCTTAAGAATCTAGGGCTTTGATAATAAATAGCTCTAAGCAAAAAATTGTAATTACAAAAGGTATACATTTCTTAATAGTCTATTTTGTTGACACTTTCGTTAAAGGTTTTTTTTTAATACTGTACACTGAATTGGTAGGCTATTCAGGGGTTTTTGGTTAATTGACATTTGGATATATCGACACTTAACTATAGGGCCCTATTCCAATTTGAGATTTTTTTATGATGAAATCAGAGAAATAAGTTAATGGCTGAAGATGGATGAGAAAACAAATTTGGACACCCAATCAAATTGTTCGCTTAATAGTATATTACAATCTTTTGAAATTTTTTGTTTCAGCTTCAGTGATGGAAATTCATTACAAGTCAACAGAGGACGCAGTTAACACATAGGCCCTCATACAGCTGGTGAATCATCTGTTTTGCTATAAAGTAAGTGATAGTACATTTTATCCCATCTCTTTCACAAGTTCTTTCCTTGAATATTTTGGGTATCCATAAGGCTCGGGTTTAAGGCTCTGGTCTATTTCTGGCACACCACCCAAACGCAAGGGTTTTTGAGAATCGTGTCATTTCCTGCTAGCCTACATCGAGCGTAGAGCTATAAATAAGGTGTCATATCAATAAAAAAGAACGCACTTACTTTCCTCGGTTACACTTTTTAAATTATTTCAACAACAAAACTAACCGTAAAGCAGTTAAAAGTTGGGAAAAACATATGATTTTAAACAGTCATAGGCTGAACTGAAATTGGAAATTTTATTTAAAAATTCTATAAACCACATTTCTTATTTTTCTAAATATTACAAAAAAACCGGGACTAAAGCAAAACCGGCCGGGACACCGGGACAAGAGCGAAAAACCGGGACTGTCCCGGTCTAACCGAATGTATGGCAAGCCTAGTTATAAGCCTCCAAACATTCATGTCTTGATGGTTCAGTGAAATAGGTTACCAGCTAAGCAGACTCCATGCCACGCGCGTCTGTGACTTTTAACAATGTACTCCATTTGACACCAAATGAAAAATTGGTTTTTATAAACACTTGTTGCTTTCCAACTTTTGAACGTGTATTTTCTCGGAGATACGGGGGGTGTCATTTTATTCAGCTCTTTAATCTTAATAGGCCACAAAATTTTAATCAAAATTTTTAAAGCTGTTTTTGAGAGATTTTGATTTTTTTATGGTTTAAGGGGTTTTAGGGTTCAATTAACCTTATAAACCAAAAAATGGAAAAAACACCTGAAATTATTATGGATGTTGACTTACATGCCAAATTTAATCCAAATCAGACCATTCACATTCTCTACATTCTCTAACACATACACAGAAATCACTCTGTAAACCACTTTTTTGGACTCAGGGGGCACCATAATAGATAAATCCACCAACAACTCAAATTAGAAAATTTTGGCGAAAACAATACTTTCTCCATATAATATAGTATAGGAGGAGGAAGTAAAAATCAAACGAATTTAAAGGTTCACGATTGTGCCAATTGCTTTATTTTAAAATAGCCTAATAAGAGTGATAGACAAATTTAACCGCTATGTGAGGTCCTTGTCTCAAAATAGTGATATAGTGATTTAAAGAGCGACTAACATTTGGTTCAAAATTATCGAGTAGTGATTTCCAGGGTCGAGTCAAGTTTTTTGGTAACAGTTTATTTAGAGTCAAGTTTATATAATATAATTTGTTATAGAGAAAAACAATAAGTTAATACAATAAAGAAAGGAAACCACTTACTTTAGAATTAACCCAATACCATTTCATTAACCGACTAGAAAATTCATCCTCACAGAAATACAGGGTGTTCGGAAAAAACGTTTCAGGAATTCATTAGGTTGTTGCCCACCTCCAAATGATCAAAAAAATCCTGTAAACATATGTCCTAAAATGCTTTGTTAACCTGCTAGCCGCCATTTTGTTTTTTTATAAAATAATTTTTATTTCCTTAACGAATCATTGTATGAAGTTCATATTTGGCATGAATCTGTATCACACTAATGTTAATTTTCAGGAAAAATTATTTTTTTCTGATCTGTATTTTCAAAATGGTGACCATTTTAATTGTTTAAACTCAAACATCTCAAAACCAGTGAATTAATTATATCAAAATTGTATAAGAGACAAAAAGTTGACAAATTTAATTATCTAATTAATGTTATCAAGTTTATAAGGATCTAATAACAAATAATGGAATTATTGTGATTTTTCTACTAAAATAACCTTAATTTCCATGAATTAATTCTAATGAAAAATCAACTCCATTATTTGTTGTTAGATCCTTACAAACTTGATACCATTGGTTAGATACAGTAGACTCCCTCTTAACCGGCCACCTCGGGACCAGGACGCAGCCGGATAATGAATTGGCTGGTTAAACCGATGTTCATTTAAGAACGCCATCCCAGAATTTTATATGACCTAAATATAATTATTACTTGAAAAACAACCTTAAATACTTTACTGTATATGATTTATAGCTAATATCCACCACCCATGAAATCCACAACAAACCTACACTAATAATATTTCGTTTCTTTATTGTGGTCTACTGGATAGTAGGCCCAAACGCATTGATTTCCGGTGGCAGTCACTTCCGCCCAGGACATTATAGTTTAATTGGTTTGGGAAGGTCAATATGAAATAAAGTTGAATTGAATGATACATTAGATAAGAAAACTTAGTTTCCGGCGAAACGCGGCCGGTTAAAGCGATGTTGAGATAAAAAATGGCCGGTTAAAAGATGTTATTTTGTGTCAGAGTAGGCCGGTTAAAGCGGAGACCGGTTAAAAGGTGGCCGGTTAAGAGGGAGTCTACTGTAATTTAATTTTTCAACTTTTTTGTCTCTTGTAACATTCTGATAAAATTTACAGGTTTTGAGTTATTTGAGTTAAAAATTTTAAAATGGCCGTCATTTTGAAAATATAGGCTACATTGGAAAAAAAAAATTTTCCTGTAAATGAAACTTGGTGTGACAAAGGTCCAAGCCAAATATGAACTTAATACAATTATTCGTTATGGAAATGAAAATTATTTGGTGTAAAAAACTAAATGGCGGCTAGCGGGTTAACAAAGCATTTTAGGACATATGTTTATAGGAACTTTCATGCTTATTTTAATGTGGGCAATAACCTCCTGAATTCCTGAAAGGTTTTTTCCGAAAACCCTGTATACATAAATATTTACCTATGATCAGGTTTAAACTAAAATGGTGCAAACAGTCCTAAAATTGATGTTTTGCCATATTTTTAACATGCCAGGGCAATATAGTAATTTAAAATTCCTTATCCTTTAAAACAAGCAAGATTTTATTTTGTTTTTTTTTTATATGAGGTTTTCAGTAGTGATTGAGAAATGTGAGTGTAGCAGGTCCCATGACTAGAAATATGTGAAAAATAGATTGTTAAAGTATTAACTAGTGCACGTGTTGCTCGAAATCTAGCAATTTATTTTGATACAATACAAAAGTTACATTTTAATCAATTAAATCCAACCAATCCAATATTGTGAATGTCAGTGATCACCAAGAACTACAGCTGAACGTTAGCAGATGTTTAAAACTCTCAACCCAATCGCAATGTAATTCTAGTGGATAAAATTCAAATTTAATTTGTGGATAGCGCCCTTAATTTAAGTCCGATTCTCATCAATTCTTGGCGGAAACAACTACAGACCAAGCCCTATCCAACGACACCAAAAACATGAACATCGGTTGAGAATTAATTGTAGGAGGAGTTAACACAAAAAAAAACCTTAGCGTATTAAACAATTATAGATTAGGCCATTTATAGGCCTACATTTTTTAATTCATTGTATTTTTTCAGGGAATCCAAAGGAGCTCAACCAGACCAGAACCAAACTAACTACTTGTATGTAGTTTATAATCAATATATCTGTAATATATCTATATATCTGTAATCTATATATCTTTAAATTTTTAATCAATATATCTATCTATCTATCTAAGCTCTGTAAATAATTCAAAATAAATATATGTGCAAAATATAGATTTTTATTCTTACGTTTCCTGCTTTTTTTGTTATAAAATTGTTTATATTTCATTGAAACAAAAGAAAACATTGATTTTATAATAGTATTCATGCAATTTATGAAACATATTAAATGAAGTTTGATTAACTGTAAAAAAACTCAATCTTAAAACAATTTATATTTGAGTTTATGTACTATGTGTTTAAATTACAGTAATTTAATTTTTAAATGTTTTACTTTTGAATAACTTTACGATTTATTCTGCTCATGACGTGTCAAATAACTAAAAGTGTTTGAAATTAAGCTGTAGCCTACATAAGTTTATATAAACCATATTTATTTTCCACATTTATTAACAAATGACCAGCAACCCATTCTATTATAAAATTATTTTCATCTCTCAGTATTTGAAAGTAGCTACTTTCCGTACAGCTGAGGTCTTTTAAAAAGTCATCAATTTCCAAACAGAGATCAAACTACAGTAGTCACCATCAGCTGTTTTTTTTTGTACATAAACATTACTTTCGATCCAAGGAAAACAATTTTTTACCTTACATCAACAAACCTTTCCCGTACAGCAATAACTCAATCAGCTGAATTCAAAACAAATTAAATTTTTAATTCTGGCTTTGTTAACTATGGCTACTAACAAAAAATTTTTGAATAATTCTCCTAGAAACATTTTATATTTATTTTTAATTTTAATTTTAATTCATTTTTAATTTTAATTTAATTTTAATTAATTTTAAAATTAGTTTTAATTTTAACTTATTCATGTTGTTAAGCCTCCGAAGCTGATTAAGACAATTATAAATAGGTTACGTACCTCCGTCTTCAGCTACAATAAATCCAAACTAATACTGGACTACCATGGTTTCGACAAATATCGACAAATATGAAATCGGACCCGATGATGACAATTTATTTGTCGAAACCATGGTAGTCCAGTATTAGTTTGGATTTATTGTAGCTGAAGACAGAGGTACGTAACCTATTTATAATTGTTTAATTTTAATTTTATTTTTAATTCATATATTTTATTTGTTGCATTGTGATGAAAAGTATCGTTCACAATTCGTCTGGAAAGTGACCCATTTTGGGGCGAGATAGTGTTTTCCACGCTTGGCTTTACCTCTCGCGCGTAAAACACTATTTCGCCCCGAAATGGGTAACTTTCCGGACGAGCGGTGAAATATACTATTCATTGCACACTATTTGAAACATCTTTTTAACACTTTTGGCAAACATGCATTGGTCACTTTTGGAAAACATTCGTTCATAACTTTTGGAAAACATTCGTTCATATCTTTTGGAAAACCTTTGTAGATCACCTTTGGAAAACATTCGTTGATCACTTTTGGAAAACATTCGTCGATCATATTTGGAAAACATTCGTCGATCACGTTTGGAAAACATTCGTCGATCGCTTTTGGTAAACATTCGTCTATCACTTTTGGTAAACATTCGTTGATCACTTTTGGAAAACATTCATTGATCACTTTTAAAATACATTCGTTGATCACTTTTGGAAAACATTCGTTGATCACTTTTTGCAAACATCTGTGAAAATCTTTCCGCAAATGTGAGAAGTGTAAACTTGCATATTTGCGGAAAGTGCTTAAAACAATTTCATGTTATCAATGAATATTTACAGCAAACATTTTCGTTTGCAGTTGAAATTGATGTGCAAACTTCTTGTAAACGTTCATTGCTGTCTGGGCCTGTTACCTGTTACCCCCTGTTACCTATGATGTCTTCGCCGTAGTCACTGGGACCAGGGAATCGCCAGAAGCTTCTTTCTTATGGAGTCGATGATTAGGTCCTGAAGTCCGGGCCGACAGTATGGTCATCGATGAACTCCTGGATGGAATAGTATGGCCTATCTAGGAGATAGTTTTTGAGCTTTTTTTTAAATGTGTTTTTTATTTATTTGTTTAAACTTTTCTGGGAGCAAGTTGTATATTTTTGAGCTCATGTATGTGGGGGTTATAATAAAACTTACAGAGTCTAAAGAAAATCGGTTGAAAAATGGCGTCCGAAACAGGGGAATAAATATGCCATGTTTTGCATTAAAAGCCGTTTGCTTAACATTGCCGACTGCGCAACAATGGGCTAATGGCCCGAGAGATGACGACGACTCTTAATAATAATTTAATGATCATAATTTTATTCCGCTGACAATAATTTACATTGTATGGGAATTTACTTTTTATGAAGAATTTACATAAAGTCTTTCTATCCGTTTCACAATTAAAAAATTTACAATTCCGGATTTTTCAACAAGATTATTGTTAATTTATTTAATACTCTAAAATTTTTTCAAGTCTTTAAATTATTTGTAATTGTTTTTTCTTCTTTCTTCCTTCTTCTTGCTTAACCAACGTAACTTAACCAGCACAACTATAACATCAGAAACAGGCAAAACATTAACCTACCTAAACACTGCCTGAAAAAAATCAGCAACATGCCGCTCTATACAGGATCACAGTTTTTCAATCTCTTACCGGACCATCTCAAGACAATAAAAGACAGTAAATATTCTGTAGAAAATTAAAATCATACCTCATAGAAAGGCCATATTATGCCACAACAGAGTTCATTCAAGATCACTCTTACCAGAGCAACAGGCCACCCTGAGTACAACCCTGAATTGTATATCTCTGGAAAAGTCTACGGAAGCCCTGAAGGGCCAAAGAGTAAGCCGTCATTTTTTACACCGCCGTGTTTGAAAGACGGCGAGCCGTGTTTGGAAGGCGGCGAGCCGTGTTTGGAAGGCGGCGAGCCGTGTTTGGAAGGCGGCGAGCCGTGTTTGGAAGGCGGCGAGCCGTGTTTGAAAGGCGGCGAGCCGTGTTTGAAAGGCGGCGAGCCGTGTTTTAAAGTCGGCGAGATGTATTTGAAATTCGGCGAGTATTTTGATAAAGTAATTAAGAGTAATAATTATAGATATCTGATATTAGATTAGGTATATGACTAGATATAATCTCATTTGCAAACTAATTAAAAATATTACAACTTTCATGCCAGATTTCTATGAAATCAGAGGTCCCAAAAACAAAGAAAACTGTTTGGTTATGGCAATCATAACAAATGCACAGACTATTTTTGCTCCAGAGATTTGATTGTTTTGGTTATTTTCATTTTAATAAGAGGATGAAAATCCGTTTAAGAGTCAATAAAAAAGTGTTTAATTATTAGTCTTAGTTAATTTATCAAAATGCTCGCCGAATTTCATATACTTCTCGCCGACTTTCAAACACGGCTCGCCGACTTTCTAACACGGCGATCGCCGACTTTCTAACACGGCTCGCCGCCTTTGAAACACGGCTCGCCGTCTTTGAAACACGGCGGTGTAAAAAATGACCGCTTACTCTTTGGCCCTTCAGGGCTTCCGTAAAAGTCCACCCTAGAGAGGGAAGAAAATTGACAATTCCCTAATCTCCTACGATTGCGGCGAAGAGGAAAGAAGTAACAAGTAAGTTACAAGGCTTATGTATAAGAGACAAGTACCATATTATGTGGATACACTATTAGATTAAAGGCTTATTTAAAAGCATTCTGACTTATAATCTGTTTGATGCATTTTAAAATTTTATTACTGTATTATTAAGGAACAATTATATTTAGGATAATATTAGGGATATTCTTTTGTCGATTCGGGGTAAATTAAAATTTTGTAATCATCTGGTGGCAGCACTTGCCCCGTTCGTGATTACAATACAATTACTTACTTCTTGTTTGAGGTTAGAATATTATTAAGTTGTTATTTTTTACTTTAAATTTCGTAGGTAAGTCATTATTTACGTAAATTTTCTGATTTACTACTTTGCTAAAGTGTATTGATGTTTATGTATGTTGGTTTCATGAATCATAATAGTTAGCGGGATTATTTAGGCTATCTTATTCTCTTCATATATTCTGTTTGAGATGCTCGTACTTTTAAGTTAACATTCATCTAACTTTATTCTTAGTGAATTAACCTATGTCAATAACAATAACTCATGAATAACACAGTTTCACTAAGTTACCGTACATGAATTAAGAAAATAGTGATAGGCCTAGATGTGATATGAGTGATAGGCCTAGTTAGTTGGTGGTACCACCAGCAGAACCGATGGCAAAACCATAATCATTACACATTTGATAACCTTGCAAAATTCAACTTAAAAGGAATGATAATTTAAACCTTTCAGTGCTATGGTACGATTACTAAACTTAGTAAGCTTATATCGGATAACAGCTAAGTTATTTCATGAAAAGTGCTAAGATACTGCGTAGGCTATCGGATCTTGCTTCTCATCTGAAAAGTCCGGTGATCCAATATATCGTCTCCCCGCTGATGTTGGTACTGCTGACTCAAACGGGAATCTTTCATCTTGATTGTTTTGCCTATTTCGAAAAACTTTTGATTTCTTTTGGATTCTCCATACGATTGGGATCCTAAATATCGTACTCTTTAATTGCACTTATGATTTGAAAATTTTTTCATGATGTATTTCTCATACGCTCGCCTTTGCCCTCTTGGAAACCCGAGCACTTTTCGGAAGTTAGGGCCTATATGAATACCGTAACATAATAGCCTACTCCATCACTTTTTAAAGTTAAGTTATGTAGGCCTAAATATCTTTCAAGCACCAAAAAGTGTTACGGTACAGTTTCATATAGAGCCTACATTTCTACCGAATGAAAATATCGATCGATACGATCAATATATCGCTTCGGATCGATCGATAAGATTGATATATCGCATCGGGTCAAAATTTCTATGTATGTACCGGTATATCTAATAATAGGTATAGGTACTTAAAAAGTACACATAAAAAATTCACACTTTGTTGTATTGTTGCTAAAAAAGTACAATAGTTAAAATGTTGACCAAAATTTAAACCTAAATCCCTCAAAAAACGTATTAGTCAATGTAAGTTAATTGACCGGTTATAAATGTGACTGCCAAGCTTAAAAGTTTTATTTATGATCCCCAAGAACCATCTCACCCATTTAAAATACCATTGTTGAAATTCGTTACGTGCCACATATATTTTAAATAACTGTAAGAATACTGTACACTATTATGGGTTAACCGGTTACGCTCTATCGATTAATGGTCATTTCAATGTACAGGGTGTCCCAGAAGAGGCTCATTCAAACCGGAAGTCATTAATTTCAATTTCAAACCTTCGCATTCATGGCATTCATAGAGGTAAATAATAAATTACCACCGCCAGTACCTTGTAAACTGTTATTATAAATAGTGTACAAACTAAATTTTGGTAGCCTAATTATTGAGTTTAGCTACGGCCATTGGAAAATGGAAATTTTTTTTCAAAATGTCGGAAATTTCACGCTGATTGCGAAAATGATAGTTTTTTCCCGCGGAAAAGCTCGGAAAACCCCGGAAAATCGTAAAAACCGGAAATGACTTTTTACCTTGAATTTATCGGTGTGGGTATTCAAATTAACCGGGATGTTAAGCTGATCACGAATATGTAAAAAATACTTCGATCCGATTTTAAAAAAGCCGGAAAATGCGGAAAAAGTGTCGGAAAAGCTAAAAGACGAACAATTTTTAAAGTATATCATGTGGGTACTCAAATTACGCGGAATTTCATGTAGAATATGAATATGTCTATATTAATTGAATACAACAAATTAATACTCAATAAAGATAAAAAAAACTTAGAGAACAAATATAAACACACTGAAACTTATATAAATGAAGCACAAACAATGTTATAAATAGTTGTTATTTCAAAATAAATTATATGATATGTGGTAGTACTATACACATTACATATTATTATAGCATACCATAAAATAAATAGGAAACCTAATGTAAACCAACCTAACTTAACCTAACCTAACCTAACCTAACTTAATCTAACCTAACCATCATGTATGTGGGTACAACTATGCAACAGTTTATGCGAAATGAGAATATATGCTTGTTTATGGAATAAAACACATAAAGTCAGTACCCACATGATGGTTAAGTTAGGTTAGGTTAGGTAAGGTTAAGTTAGGTTGGTTTAAGTTAGGTTAGGTTAGGTTTCCTAGTTAGCTTATGGTATATTATATTAATATGTAATGTAGATATATAGTACTACCTAATATCAAATAATATATTTTAAATAACAACCATTTATAACATGGTTAGTGCTTTATTTATATAAGTTTCAGTGTGTTTTTATTTGTTTTCTAAGTTTTTTTTTATCTTTATTGAGTATTAATTTGTTGTATTCAATTAATATAGACATATTAATTGTAACTTATGTCCACTGAGTTTCCACTTAAGCCTCCATATTTGCTCGCTGCCACTTTTTTTTTATTTAATAATTTACTAATTACTGTATTTATTTATTTATTAAGAATGACTGTGATACGTATACAAAAAATGACTAATAACTTTGATGTTATAATTATTATGAATGACTTGTCAATGCATGTAATGTGCCTAATGATAAATAAAGTCTTATGTCTTATTCATATTCTACATGAAATTCCGCGTAATTTGAGTACCCACATGACATACTTTAAAAAAGTTTATCTTATAGCTTTCCCAACACTTTATCCGCATTTTCCGGCTTATTTAAAATCGGATCGAAATATTTTTTATATATTCTTGATCAGATAGGTATTCCGGTTATTTTAAATACCCACTCGACGTAGCCTATTTTGGAATAAAAACTTAATTTCCGGTTTTTCCGATTTTCCGGGGTTTCCCAAGCTTTTCCGCGGGAAAAAACTATCATTTTCGGAATCAGCGTGAAATTTCCGATATTTTGAAAAAAAATTTCCATTTTCCGATGGCCGTAGCTAAACTCAATAATTACCTAAATTTTAGTTGTCTTAAAATTAAACTTACATGTAGAATAAAAATAAATGCCGTAAAGTGGGGGTTTCTATTTTAATTAATAACTTCCGGTCTGGATGAACACTTCCAGTACACTCCTTCAAAATTACCCTTTTTAAGACTGAGCTAATTAAACTGGTCTGGATGAGAAAACAAAAAATTCTATATTGGTCTAATAGTTATTTTCTATTTTGTTCCATTAGAGTACCACATTAAGCAAAATGAATGAAAATGACAGTGACATCGGAGAGGATGAGCTGCTAGAAATAGATGAAGACGATGTCGAAGAAGTCGTTGTAGACCCAGTTGCAGTTGAGGAAGATGAAGAAAGTGAAGATGATGAGCAAAATGAATGTGTATATGACTGTGATTCTGGACAGGATGATGCTGATTTCGTCTTCCAAAAGCATTCCGGTAAAATTTATCAAAGTTGATTTTTAAGTCTCTAGTAAATAGTAAGAAAGTAAGAAAAGAAGACTAATGAAGTTTTATTTCAATTGGGATTTTGTCAAGCAAAAAAATCAGGTCAAGGCTGTAGGAAGGTTACCGTATCTAAACTATTAGCCTAAAATTGCCTCATAAATCTTGGATATAGAACATTTAAAGTTATTTATTCTATAATCATTGCTCTGTTATAATTTGTGTACCATTTACTTTTTTATCTTTTGTGGTGTAAAAAATAGGCCCAAAGCGGTTTCATACCTAATTGTTACCCTGTAGGCATATAATTTAACCTAATTAGCCTTTTTATTTTGTAATTTGTTGACAAATTTTCAGGCCCTGTGTTCTGTTGTGCCCTTGAACCAAAGAACGGTAACCTGGCTGTAACCGGCGGACAAGATGACATGGCTTACGTCTGGGAGATTCAAAACGGACAGATCTTGTTTGAATGCACAGGACATAAAGTAAGTCAATGTGGCTGGATGTGAAAAATGCATTGAATTTTTTTTAAGGCGGTAAGTTTTGAAACATTTGTCTAATAATATCAAATTTTGTAGTTTCTTGCCATTCATTACAAACTATGATGTGGTTCTGCTTAGATTTTAGGTGGTTAATAAAACAATTTTTTAGTAATAGGTTATGAGGTACTGTTTCGAGATTTGGTTAAAAAATGATGAGACTGATTTTTTTTTTTTTTTAACAGACAACATTTGTGTACACCAAGATCAATTACGTTGTCGTGACTTTTAACATGTCCACTAAAATCTACCACTAATTTAAAACTAATTTATTTTTCATATATACATTCCAAATTTAACTTTGGTATTTCTTTATATTGAGCAACAACTTCCAAAAACCTTAGAAAGTTACAGTGCAATACTCAGTAGTGAATACTCACTGTGTTTGATTATTTTGACAAAACCTTAGCCAAGCCACATTTGACCTTTGTTTGTTCTGGGAATCATCACTGGTCTGAAATACGAATGTCATAGAAAAACTCAACCTCTTCAATGAGTGTTTTTTAATAATTTTAAATATGATTAAAAATGTGAATGATGTTTATTATGGTGTTGGGTTGAAATAAGTAGTTTTTAGAGTGATGAGTAGAGAAATACCTTGAATGGCGTTAATCGTCAAATAATAAACAAAATCATTAAACAATCAGTAGGTGATCCAATAATCAATAACAATTTAGACTAGATTAAAGTAAGTTTTTATTAATATATGTTATACAGGATAGCGTTTCAATGGCTTCATTCAGTTTCGACGGAACCTATGTCGCTACTGGGGACATGAGTGGGCTAATACAGGTGTGGAAGGTTGCCACCCACACTGTGGTTTGGAGCGACACTGTCGGCGACCTGTCGGTAAGTTGATTTCTAAACTTTTGTCCCTAACAGTGATATGATGTTAACGCATAAATTAAAATTCACTAAGGAATTGAAGTAAACACTGCACTTAGAGCCACATTTAAGTTGGTTTTAGGGAAGTTTCTGAAAAAAAACTTAGGGCAGGTAGGGACAATCTGCAAGGAATACCTCTAACTCTAATATGGACTGTAAAAAAATAATATCGCATGGCTTTTAGGATAGCAAGATCAGGAATTAACTGTCAGTTCTCCTCAACTGTAAGGTATGAACGTTTTGTTTTCTATGCAGGTGGACCACCTGTTTAACCTGACTTTTAAACCTCGGGAGAAGCCAAACGATCTTGTCCCTGAACCAAGAGTTCAACCCAAGCCCAATGGGTGGTAAATGCCGCAACTCCCTTTTATTAATTTAACATCACCTGTGTTAAAGAAGGCTGTTGTACAAAGGACAATGTTGAAGTCCTTTCATATAATGCAGACAGAGAACTTTTTATACTATTTTTGGCTAGTGAAGTGAAAATTTCCATTAATAAAATTTCCAGGTAAATTTTCATTTGCATATTTTTAGTTGAAATGTTCTAATAAACCTGAAATATGTGGGAATTTTCATATCATGTAAATATGCTTACAATACCTTATTAATTTACAGTTATTAAAGTTAATTTTTTGTTGCCAAAAACGAAAAACGTTTGTTTGTGATAATGTTATTACAGAGAGCCTAGTGTATTTGACTAGTGTGTATCATTGTAGTGGCTGCAGTGGCACCACGGCACGAGTGCGCTGATAGCCGCGGTTACAACTGGGGAGGTTTACATGTGGCGCATCCCTGGGGGCGAGTGTAAGGTGATCCCCGGTCACGCGGCCACGTCCGACTGCGGAGTCGTCATGCCTGATGGTATGTGGACGTTTACTGCACAGCCAGATGACTCAACAGACAGATTATTGATTTTTTTTTACATGCAAAAGTCGCTTTTTATAGTTAATATGAAATCAATGGTAGATGTGCTAAAGAATATGGCATATACATAAATTTGTATGTGTGAGGTCGATATTGTGGTTTGGGTCCTACGTTAAACTGTAGGTCCCTAGATACCATTGACTGTTGGGCTATTGATTAACAGTCCTGTCTAAGGAGAATGTCAGAAATTTTGTGATATGTGGTTGGTGAAAATCCTGTGAACAACTGAACATTAAATTCAACAGTGTAGCTGAGTCTTGACACCTGGTTTTATCTATTAAAACTCACATTTAACACTTAATGACTTTACATTTAACATTCCCATGGTGACTCCCGCACATGTCATTTTTGGTCTGTACTGTACAAAAGTACAGTAGAGACCAAAAGGAGTTGATCTACAGGTTTTGTACGGTACAGACCAAAAAGACATGTGCGGGAGTCAACATGGGAATTGAATTCAATAAAATCCCGAATCTGCTGAAAAATTAAGAAATTTAAATTATGATGCTTTTTAGGTCGTAGAGTGGCTGTGGGATATTCGGATGGTGCTGTCAAAGTGTTTGAACTCAAGTCTGGTGCGGTTCAGGGCTCGGTGCCAGTCGGCGAGGCACATTCCCTCTCGGTGCTCTGCGTTGATACGTACAGCGATAACAACATCATCGCCACCGGCGGCGCAGACGGAAAAATTAACCTGTTCAAGACTCAACCCACACTCAAAGTGAGTACAGAGTTGCAAGTAAGGAACGTTAAGAGAAACAGTCATCACATAAGCATATAAAACTTGTCCACCAATTAAAATGCTAAAATAATGTTAATGCACCTGCAACTCAGCACTGTTTTTCTGGGCATATGATAGTTTGTGCTGCGATTAAGTTGAGTACTATGGGAGAGAGACAAATTTGAATAGGTCATACATTTTGTTCTGAAAATAAAATTACCGCCCTGGCGGAGGAACTTAGGTCAGCTGGGGTGACGACTGAGTTATGATCAGCCACTTTTGGCATAGCGGCAACCCTGACAATACATAAATACATACATACATAATACATAATATTTTCATCCGTATACCTTTGCCGTAAGGAATTGGATATCTAAAGGTCAAGAATAGAGAATAACTTAGCCTCATATATGCCCCTAATTTTAAATATAATAATACAGTAGACACCCTCTTAACCGGCCACCTTTTAACCGGTCTCCATTTTAACCGGCCTACCTTGACACAAAATAACATCTTTTTAACAAGCCATTGATATCTCAACATCACTTTAACCGACCGCGTTTCGCCGGAAACGTACTTTTCTTATCTAATGTATCATTCAATTCAACTTTATTTCATATTGACGTTCTCAAACCAATTAAAATGTACCATCCTGGAATGAAGTGAATGCCACCGGAAGTAAATGAGTTTGGACCTACTATCCAGTAGACCACAATAAAGAACCAAATTATTTTTAGTGTAGGTTTGTTGTGGATTTCATGGTTGGTGGATGTTAGCTATCATATACAGTAATGTATTTAAGGTTATTTTTCAAGTAATAATTATATTTGGGACCTATAAAATTGTGGGTTGGCGTTTTTAAATGAACATCGGTTTAAGCGGCGAATTCATTATCCGGCCGCAGCCTGGTCCCGAGGTGGCGGGTTCAGAGGGAGTCTACTGTAACCTAATTTATTTTATAGACAGTTTGGAGCTTGAACTGCAATGAGCAAGACGACACCAACACTTGTATTGAGAGCATCAAGTTCAGCCGAGACCCTACACTCCCGTTGCTGGCTGCCGGCACTCTAATTGGCAAGCTGTACATTTTGGATTTCACAAAGCAGGTAGGACTTCTCACATTGTTGTTTTCTTTAGACAGTTTCTCCTGTGGGAAGAAGCTATTATAGTGGTAGATACTGTTAGATGATAACTTTGATAGTTTTGGTCGTTGGTAAATCAACAATTGATCAATCATCTCTAATGTTTCGAGAATCATACAGTACCCTTATGATAAACAACATATTACTAGCAACTACGCTTCATCGAGATACCTAATCAGCTGTCTAATCGTACAAATGTTTAAATAGGAAAAATGATGTGCTGTTGGCAAGTTAAGAAAAAGTCCTGGCAACAATGTATTTAAATATGGGCCAGGGCTCTTCGCCTGACTTCCTGACAGTCAGGTGTTATAATTAGTAATGGAATGATTGAGTTAAATATAAAACAAATTTTTTTACCTATTATTATTTATTGTCATCATCAATTCAGGGGGTAAACATGAATAAAGTTGAAGAACTCTAACAAATGGCCAACGGCCGTTTGCTAAAATCATCATTTGATGTAGAGTACATTATTATTACTAGGCTACTAAAATGAAATTTCATTTTGTAGAGGAAGAAATATAGATGTAGGCCTATTTAGCTCACAGGTATTATACCCCTTTCAAAATAAATGTGCGGTCGAAAGACAGAATTTCATTTCCCACCACAAGGAAAATTCCCTCAATACTTTCCTGAATTCCCCGATTTTCCTCAAAATCAGATGTTATTTTAATTTGGTCCCTAAAATTTAGAGTAGAAAGTAGCTCTGATGATCGTGTTACTTCCCCTACTTGCCGTTGGAGTAAAAGTTTGAGTGCCTTATTTTCATAAAATCTCTAGTGTTGCCTTAAAACAAGAGTGAATACAATCACGATAGGTCACCGTACGGGCGGAAATGATGACTCACGACGGCCTCCGCTTCATCAGAATTTTTTGACATCCGAACAGTCCGCCACATTAGTTCCGATGAACGAGAGTGTACTGTACCAAAATTGTTGTGTTTTTAACTTCTTGAATTACTTGGTTTTTTTTTTAAATATCAAAGGTAAATTTGAATTCTTTGCTTAATTTTTTTTAAGTTTTAATAAGTTATTTTTGAGAAAATTTAAAAGAGACGTTACCTAATATAAATCTGGCGGGTGCTGGTTGCGCAGGTGATCAGACACAGGATGGAGCAGGAGTGCGGGGTTTGCCGGCTGGTGTGGGACCCGCACAGCGCGGTCGTGTTTGCGGCCAGCCTGGGCGGCGCCATACAGGTGTACGACGCCCGCAGCGGCGCCAAGCGGGGCCAGCTGCTGGGCCACCGGGAGACCATACTGGACATCGACTTGTCCAGGTCAGTCCTGTGTTGCGTACATGAGGTTTGGGGCGTGCGAGTAGAGGTTTGAACCAAACACTCGAGTTCCACCATTTTTTAAACTTAGTACAAACCAACATAAAATGAAACAGTATCACTTTTTACCACAATTTTAAACAATATTTAATTGACAGACCATGCTAAAACACCATAGATTACATCGAAGAACACTCTTTCATAAAACTCTTAAATTATCTGGATTGACCGGAAGAAGCTTGACGATTCCCCAATCAACCGATTGTGGTGAAGACGTCAGATGTAAGATACCACTTAATTTTATTATGATTATATCAGTTATGCATATCAATTTTAGAAATTTTTCACAATGTTTCTATTATGGTCGCCAACATAAAATTTTTAAATACAAACCCCCAATTTTTTATGGAATTTTTAGATTTTTATGCAGTTTTAAGACTTTTTTACTTTATGACTTTTTTATCTATGCCTTAAGAGAAGGGAGCTAGGGGGGGGATTGAAGTTCATTTCTTTGTCTATAAGAAGAACATGGAACAAACTTTCATTGGCTTCATCTCCTTAAGCACAGTAAAATAAATCATCTTAAAGATAAAAATTTCTTAAAATGTCATTTTAAGAACATCCCTTTTGTAAAAATATTAAACTGAAAAAAATTTATCTGTCCACCAAATTGAAAAATAATTTATTGATGAATGAATGGTTACTTTTTTGAGCGTAATGTTCTTAAAATGCCATTTTAATTAATTTTTTTCTATTGTATGGTTTTTTAGATATAGCCAGTGGAAGTTCGTCCCATATTATTCTTATAGCACCAAAAATTAACTTCAATTGCCCCAAGCTCCCTAACTGTTAGGTTAAGAGAAAAATGTCACAGAATAAAAATTTCTTAAACCAGTCTTCTAAAAAATTAATTTCAATGAGAAAAAATACAATTAAACACAAACTGCCTTTTAGATTCTTAACTATAACCTTAAAACTAATTTGTTCTGTTTTAATCTGTTACACTAAGTTAAACTCTGTTACTAATTCCCACCTATAGAACCATGCAGCTTTTAAATAATTTACTAATCTCCGCCAGTCCCTCCCATTTAAAAAATCCACAAATTCAATTTTGCCTAAAGAGTTTTTTCCCAAGAAACTTTTTCTTATGTTGGCAAGAATGGGGCAAACCGCAACAAAATGAAATACAGTTTCTTTTTTATTTAAATTACACAAGGAGCAATTCCAGTTTTTTCCTTCGATCCAGGGTTTGTAATTGAGATCTAGTAGCTCGGCTCTAGCTTTGACGGCCCACGAGATTACGCTAATGTCCATCTTATCGTTGAACAAATTCCTGTCACCGATAAGGTCAAGGTCGATCGAGAGGTATCCGGTCATCCGTCATACTTAAAACCTTTTGCAGGTAATTAATATTTGACACCATAGTTGCTAAATGTAATTTTTCAATATGTGTTTCTATATATATAACATAATTTGGGGTGTTGTGGGGCAGTCTTAGAAGCTTTTTAATAAATAATTTCTGAACCAACTCCAATTTTTCACTTTCAATAAAGCCCCAAACCTGAGCGCCGTAACAAAGAGCGGCTCTCACCACTGCGTTAAAACATTGTAATTTAGCACTGAGAGGAACATTTTTTCGGCAGAATAAGTTACCCCACACTGAATTGACAGCAAGTTTAGCTGAGTCGGCCTTTTCTGTAAAATGTTTTTCCCACGACAACGTTGACGTAAAAGTGACCCCTAAATACTTATAACTATTAACAACTTCTACTCGTTCCCCTTTGTAAAACCATTTTTCTTTTGCCCCTAGTCTCCCACCCTTTTTAAAAACAATTATTTTAGATTTTGACAAATTTACCTTCAGATTCCAAAGGTCACAATATTTTTCTAAGTTTACAATCATATGCTGAAGACCGGTCGGTGTGGGCGCTAAGATTACAAGGTCGTCTGCATATAACAAAATATTTATTCTATTCCTCCCAATATTGCATCCACCCCCCAATGCGTCGGGCAAGTCGTTAATAAACAAACTGAACATTAGAGGTGAGATATTGCAACCTTGACGCAAGCCAACAGTAGTCTCAAAACTATCTGTCACGCCTTCTTTACACCAAATTCCAACGCTAGTTCCCTCATAATAATTTCGGAGTAAATTTAAGATCTTTGTTGATATACCTAGGCACGATAGTTTAAAAATCAGCGACTTCCTATCAATGGTGTCAAATGCAGCCGAAAAGTCAACGAAAAATGCGTAAAGCTTTTGCCCCCTATTAGATAATTGAAGATTTGCTATACATGATAGGTTAAAAATATTATCTATGGTCGAATAACCCCTTCTGAATCCGGCTTGAAACTCTGTTAAAATATTTTGTTCGTTTGCCCAATTTTGTAGTCTACTATTTATTAAGTTGACGAATATTTTACAAATTGCATCAATAAAGGATAACCCTCTGTAGTTTTCTGCCAAATTTAAGTCTCCTTTTTTATGAAGCGGAAAAACTATAGATTTTTTAAAGCTCTTTGGAACCACCCCTGATTTCAAAATATCATTATAAACTACAAGCAATTTTTTAAGGAATACATCTGAAGAGTTCTTAAAGAATTCGTTTGGAATTCGGTCAAAACCTGGTGCTTTGTTGTTCTTAGCTAACTTCAACACAATTTTTAATTCATTTAATGAAAAATCTGCGTCTAAATTATCATTAAAAATTAATGGTTCTACATACCTGACAAGACTACTTGTCAATGGGGGATTTAGCAACCTTTTAAAATGCTTGACCCAATCCTCCGCCTTAATACTACCTAAACGCTTTTCGGACTTTTTTTTGTAAACATTAACAGCTGTCCAGAATTCTTTGGCATTCTTAACATTTGTTAGATTAAACGTAATTGTATTGTAGTACATCAATTTCTTATTCTTACATAACAGCTTAAATGACTTTTGTGAATCTAAATATTTATCTTTGACTTGTAGAGCGTTACACTTCCTGAACAAATTCAATAGCCTAAAAACCTTTTTCCGAGCCGCAAAGCATTCACAGTCGAACCAGGGCTGCTTAAAATTTATCGGTGGATCGTTTTTTCCCTCGCGCTGTTTTGATGAAGCCGCCCGTGTGATGCATGACACTATTTGATCAATGTTGTTTTGATTGTCGCTTGTTAGCAGAAGATTTCTAGATAAGTTATCTAATTTATTTCTATATTTTGCGGTGTCGGCCTTCGTCCACGATAATTTTGGTAACTAGGAGTACGCTCGTACCTCCCGTAAGTGTCTATTCGAAGAAGAAATTTAAAAATTTGCATTAGGGATTGTCACATTAAAAAAAAATTGATCCCACTTTGTAATGGTATTCAAAACAACTAAAATCACTTGTAATAAAAGAAAACCTAAATAAAAACTCAATTTTCTTATATTTAGGCAATACTTAGTTCGTAGTTACTTTTAATTTAATGGATTTGTGTCATACACATTTTTTACAAGCATTTACTACAATTAGTCTTAATAATTTTTACAGTATTTTAATTATTTAGGATAGTACAAATAAGTTAGGTTGCCCCATGTACACAAAACCAAATAATTTATTTTTTTTTATAATTAATCCTACAGTACAACTGGCTGCCTTACTCGCATCACTGTAAAAGTGTTAAACTTCTCAAACTTTATATTTTTTTAATATATATTTTTAAACACAAAAATATGGTAAGGAAAGCCTATTTTTAGAAAATAAAAAATCATCTTGATTATAATTAGGCCTATCACCCCAGAGAACATTCAAGAATATTTACACACTTAAACCTACCAAAAATCGTTTTGTTTATCCTACAGATGTAAATTTTAACTACTTGTGACTGGTTTCAGGTCATTCATAACCCATCTTTAGTCACCAAACCCTATCTTTTATACAGTATTATAATTTATGAATATTTACGCCCACTTGCACGGTTGTTGTACGTACGGTTGGTGCGGTGATGATATTACATCTGTCGCAATAGATTTTCAAACTCAGTGAATTTCGATCGGAGTTCAGTTTTTTCCCAATATACACCATAGGCAAAAGGATGTAGGTTTGCTGCCATGGGCGTGTTGTACATAAATATACCATATATTTGTCAAATATTACCCACTCATGCGACAGAGAATCTCAAGAACCATAGGGTATAGAGGGATGAAATTTGGCATGAACATCTTTAGGTGCTCACTAAGAAACGGTTTTGCAATATTTCATCAGGTCTCCGCAGCACAGGATTTTGATTTTGATCTAATGTTATTCGTAAAGCCAGTTTTTAATATGTTATATACGATATATATATATATATATATATATATATATATATATATATATATATGTGAATTTAGGAAACAACGAATCTGAAAAACTTTATGATGTAACGGGTTGACATTTGTAATGTGAGATCCGCTTTGCCCATAGGTAACTAAGAAACGCTTTTAAAAAGCTTCTTAAGGGCTCCACCCCGCAGGACTTCAAAATTAATTGGGGTTGAAATTTGAAATGACACTCTCCTTTGTTCATAGGTCCTCACCAAGAAACACTTTTGCAAAATTCCTTCAGGGCTCCGCCCCACAGGCCTTCAAAATTTATGTCAAAATTACTATAGAGTGTACGCAGATGGAATTTGGCATGGGCCAAAGAGTTCTCTTTGGTAATAGTCACTCTTTGCTAGTAAGACGCACGAAAATAGTCCGATGGAAATTTTAACAGCTGTTTCCCCCCTCACCCCCTCTCGCCCTGCAATGTTGTCATTTTGTGTTTATGTTTACCATGTGTAATATAGTATAAAAATGTATTTTAGAATAAATCTGGCAAAAATGCATCGACTCTCATTGGACTATTTTCGTGAATCCTACTATAATAGGTGTTCACTAAGAAAAGATTTTTCAAATATATTTTTTAAAGTTCCTTATGATTTCACCCCAAAAGGCTTGAAAAATATGATGCCTTGTGGCCAATTTTTAAATGCGAATCAAAGAAACAATGGATCTCAAAGATTGTAGGGCCTGCAGCCCTGCAGGGTTACAATTAGTAAAGAACTTTCATTTTTCTCATTGGTGCTCATTATGAAACGGTTTTGCAAATTTTGTTAACGGCTCCGCGCCACGGAACCTCAAGATTGCCATAGATCCTAGCGGGTTGAAATTTAAAGTGGACATTGCTCTTTAATAATAGGTGCTCACTAAGAAAAGGTTTTGCAAAATCCCTTCAGGGCTTCGCTAACACTCAATGTTTCAATAGGATTCTTGAGAAGAAGACTTTGTTACCCTTTAAAGATATTTTGTTATCTAGAAAATAAAATTTGCGAAGCCGTGAAAATAAAGGGCGAAGCCGTAACGGGCCACAGATAGTATAGGATAACCCCCCCCCCCCCCCATTACAGGTATCAGAATCTCTTGTCATCTTTAAGATTACAAATAGTGTAATTTTTGTACATACCACATTTGATCAAGTATTGGTATTTATTTTATTTTCCCCTTAACAGCGAGCAGGTAGGTAGGTAAATTTGACAACATATGGGTGTTGTAAGCAAATATAGGTTTACCCCCAGATAACCTACTGATATCATTGGGTTATCTGTGGTTAAACCCTTCCTAGTAAATGTACTTCCAGTACAAAATTTAAGAGGTTATGTTACCAATAAGAAAGTGATTTACAGTTTTGTGTTGAGTTTCCTTAAGAATAACATGGTAAATATATTTAGGGGTTTCTCTGTAATCAACTATGCCAAGTTTTAAAAATTAAAAATAATTTTTTTTTCAAGCTCCTTTAAATAATTTAATGGTCACTTGTTAAAATTAATGGTTTAGTGATGTCTTTAGTATACTATCGCCAAATTGTTTGGGCAAATGCTGGAGCAAAAGTTGGGTTTAACTCGCTCAGCGAACTCATGAAATACACTATCGCTGTTACTGTTTGAGCTGATCTCGGAACTCTTAGACGAACAGTGAAGCAGTGTAGTTAGGCATTACCAAATCCTTTTTCAGTTTAATTTCAGTAACAGGATGATTAAGTTTACCCCTTATACAACCCCTCAAATCTGCCAGATTACGTATATCTTTGATGTGCTTGTGTGATGGGCCCACAACACAAACTCCGTTTGATAATACTCAAGAAACTCTAGATTTCATTTCACCACTTATAACAAGCAGTTATAAAATAACACCAAAGAAATCAATACAAACCAACATACGCCAACTTTTGACCAGAACAGAAGAACCTCATGGTAGTATGTACTGGGTCACTGGGTGGATTCGTGCTGAATGCTTGAATCTGCTTGCGTCCTTTGATTTGTGCAAAAACCGACTGCAGATGGAGCACAGGCAAGCACGAACCCTGGAGAAGCGAGCCATGGTGAACTAAGTCAACCAGAGTCAAGCTCACTTAGAACACTATCTGCTTGACCTTGCCCGCCTTGATTAAGGGATGGTGTACTGCAGGAATTAAATTAAAATTAAAGGACGATTAAGTGTTTTACTTTTATGACATCACGTACCTACCACTTTGAATTTATCTTCAATGTGTCGACTCAACTATGTATGATAATACTCAAGGAACTCTACAAGATTTCATTTGACCACTTCATTAATAACAAGCAGTTAAAAATTACAGTAACACCAAAGAAATCGATGTACACAGAATAAACACCGAGACTAACCCCAATGCAGGTTACAAACAATGTTAATGCAGACAAATTGCTATAAGTGAGGGAGAAAGGAAAAAGGGACCTCTTCGCGGCAAAGTAAAAATTACAGTATGGGCAGTTTTATCGATTGAGGTAAAAAATATTGATTTTTGGTTGTTTGCATTTTAATATGCTCCATTTCGTCCTTTACCGGTTGAAATATATTAGAAAACACTTGTAATGGCATAAAACATTCAAAATAACGGTCGATGTCTAGCTTGTGAAAAGGTACCTCTTCGCGCTTATGGATAAATAACATTGCCGCGCCGCGAACACGTCCCTTTTCAAAACTATCTAATCTAAAAGCTATGCTAAACTCTTAAAACTGCACTCTGACGAATTCTATCAGCGACGAGGTGAACTACTACGAGATAATTGTAAATATAGAACATCTTTCAATAAATAAAAACCAGAAAATGCTGCCCAGAGGTCGCATATGGCAGTTTTGCAATTCGTTATGGAGAAATAACATAGGACCGCGAAGAGGTCCCTTTTCTGAAAAATCAAATTTTCACTACATGCTTCAATAAAAACATTTTTTCTTGAAAACTACTGTGAGTTAAGACAAAAATAGGTGTTCCCATTAAAGAGGACATTACAGCTTTCTTTTGGTACCAAAATCGTTTTTTAAATATGAAAAATAAATGTTTTATGCTAATTTGAGTTTTCAAACAGATTATATCTTTAACAAAAAAATCGTAGACTTGCAGGACTTGCGCAAAATTGTTAGGAATTAAATGAGGAATTCAAAAATATGAATAACTAAATATCAAAAATTACCACGAACAGGTCCCTTTTTCCTTTCCGCCTACATATTTCTCACCTCTAACTCTCGATATATATTTTTGTGATATTTTAAAGCATTTTTAACTATGCATTTTCCTGATTTCGAGTGTTAGTGTCAAAACAATAGATCTTATAAAAAATCTAAATAATATTTTTGAAAAATATTTATACAAACTACAGTTTTGGTCGTATGACTCTGCCATTTGTTCGCTTGTTAAGCCTCAAAACCAAATTTAATGGTATCAAAAATATTTCGTTTTTATTATTTTTTAAGTTAAGGTCCAGTGACTATGTGGTTGGTCCAATAGAACAATCTGTGAGGTTTTTTTGGGAAGATCTTCAAAAGAGCTACAGTTCATATAGGGAAACTTGCTAAAAGTAAAATACCCTCATCGCAGCAGATCTGCTAACTCAGTGAATTTGGAAAGGAATTTGATATTTTGTATTTTTCCCATAAACACCATACAAATGAGTAATGTATATGTTTACTGTCATTGGATGTCGTTGAAAATAAAAAAAATTTGGCCATATGAAGCCATATACTAAGTTTCATCAATATCTGTTCATAAATAAAGGAGTTTGCCTATTCTGCATAAACATTATCATTAACATGGAAAAAGAGTATGCAGGGTTTGCTGCCATAATAATTACAAATACTTCCGTCGCAGCAGACCTGCATACTCAGAGAATTTCCTACCGAATTTTGATATTTTATTTTTTCCACAAATTCCATTGTGGTGAGTATGTTGGTTTGCTGCCATATGGGTTTTGGAAGCATGTATTTGTTGTACCTTTCCTAGCGAATTTACATACCAAATTTTATCAAGCTATGCCAACAAATAAGAAAGATAGAGGGTTTTGTTTATTTCCCTAAGAATGAAAACTTATTTTTGGATTTTATCCATAACCATTTGAGCTATTAACCAGATCAAAAATTCAAAATACTAAATTGTTTGATTTTTAGATTTTTTAAATGGTTCTGGTTAAATTTTTGGAATTTGATAAATTAAGGCAAAAAAAGCCAAAAACCTATTTTAGACCCTTTTGAAAACCCTTAAAACCCTGTTAACACTGTCCCATCATTCTGGTTTGCGAACTCGATAAAGTAAATGCTGCCTTACACTTCCTTTATCAAATTTGATCAAAATCTGAGATTTTGTTCAAAAGTTATCACATTCACCGACACTTATCTATATTCATAAAAGAGAGAATATACGTATGTATGTATGTTGCCTATGGACTCCGAAACCGCTCGACAGATTGTAATGAAACTTTCAGGCATTATCTATACCTATTTAATATGCTAAGGGTTTTTTTGTCTTGAGAACTCCTCCTACAATTTTCAACCGATTTTCAAGTTTTTGGTGTCGTTGGATAGGGCTTGGTCTGTAGTTGTTTCCGCCAAAAACTGATGAGAATCGGACTAAAAATAAAGGCTCTACCCACAATTGAAATCTAAAAATTTCCCATTTAAATAACATTGGGATAGAATAAAGCATTTTAAACATCTGTTAATAATCAGCTCAGAAAATAAGTGTTGTTTTGGTGATTAAAGATATTCACAATAATGGATTGGCCGGATGTCGTTGATTTTGAGCTAAAAGTAACATTTGTATTGTATCAAAGTAAATTGCTCGATTTCGAGCAACACGTATACTAGTTAAGCATTATTCAAGGATGTTTGTGTGTAGTTAAGGTGCAAATCTGTTTAAAGGGCTCTGACCAAGAGGGCATACAATAGTTTGAAAAAATCTGAAAATCTATATTTTATCTATTTTTATTGGTTGCTAAGAAACAAATTCAATGAAAAATTCTAATTTCAGGTATTCCAGTGATTTGTTATATATAAGGTTAGAGTAACCGCGAGTGAGATTAGCGGATGAGCTAAACCTGACGGCAAGTGAACGTAGCGAACAAGCTTAATTACCAATAAAATCAATTCAATCACGAGCGAAGCTGTAACGGGAAACAGCTAGTATAAATATATATATATCTCCATTCCACTCACTAAAATGGTCAGTTACGCATAAATAATTTTTTACAAGTATAGTAGACAAATAATAAAATTTGTAAAAATTTTATGTTATTATGAAAAATATGATCTTAAAACATTATTTTAAGACATTTTTATTCATGAGTATATTTTATTTAACTGAATGGATTAGGAGAAATAATCAATTAAAGTTAGCCCCATGTTATATTCTTGTAGGACTAAAAATTAACTTCAATTGCCTGTAGCGTCCTAACTGTTAAGTTTAGAGAAAAATGTCAACGAATGAAAAAATCTTCAAATTGCGTGATAAATCCAAAAATAACATTGTAATTGGGGGTTCATATTTGAAATTTTTTAGTTGACTGCCATATTGAAAAATGGCAGCCATTTACAAAAAATTTATTTACTTAATTTTAAACTTCTTTAAAAACAAGGGATTGTTCCCCATTTAAAGTCTACTGTAAGATTTATATTTTACAAAATACCTCAAAACAAAAAAAGTATCATGGTCCAAGGGGTAGGTCTAACCGTAACTACTACCGTAATAGCGTTTTCCCTACAGGGAAATTCGCTAAAAACCTAGATTTTTTACCATAAATAGATGGATCTCAAACAAGTGAAGGTAGGCCCTACCAAACTAAATACAAAAACTTTTAGCGAATTTCCCATAGGGAATAAGCTATTACCGTAGGTCTCATGGAAAGACCTAAGCCCGGGACCATGTTACTTTTTCGTTTTGAGGTGCCCACAGACCAAAAATAATAGTCATTAAAATTTATATATATATATATATATATATATATATATATATATATATATATATATATATATATATGTATGTATATATGTATATACAGGGTTAGGCAAAAGTCTGGATACCCCCAGTTAACTTTTTAACGCGTTGCAGTAGGAAAACCAAACTCGGCACATGTTTACAACATCAAAAACTGCACTTTTTCATCAACTACACAACTTTGCCCCTGCCCCCAAAATGGGGTATTTTGGGGGCAGCCCCAAATTTTCAAATGTAAACCCCTATCGAGTGACCCCTCATTTTAAACGGTTTATCAAGAGAAATTAAATGGCGCAAACCGGAGGTCGATATCTCACCCCTAACCAAAATGGCAGCCATTTCAAAATTTGAGATGGGCAAGCAAGTATAAGTCTGGACACCCCCAATTAATTTTTTAACACGTTGCAGTAGGAAAATCAAACTCGGCACATGTTAACAACATGAAAAACTGCACTTTTTCATCAACTACACAACTTTGCCCCTGCCCCCAAAATGGGGTATTTTGGGGACAGCCCCAAATTTTTAAATGTAAACCCCTATTGAGTGACCCCTCATTTTAAACGGTTTATCAAGAGAAATTGAATGGCACAAACCGGATGTCGATATCTCATCTCTAACCAAAATGGCAGCCATTTTAAAATTCGAGAAAGGTAAATTGACTTTACATTAAATCAGAAAATAGCTTTTTTAGAATCGAGAATATCTGGAATTATTTTAGAATTGAACCTACTAGTTCATTTCTGCTACTAGGTTCAATTCTAAAATAATTCAAGAAATTATAAATTCCAAAAAGCTATTTTCCGATTTAATTTTAACAAATGTAAATTTACCCTTCTCGAATTTTAAAATGGCTGCCATTTTGGTTAGAGATGAGATATCGACATCCGATTTGTGCCATTCAATTTCTCTTGATAAACCGTTTAAAATGAGGGGTCACTCGATAGGGGTTTACATTTGAAAATTTGGGGCTGCCCCCAAAATACCCCATTTTGGGGGCAGGGGCAAAGTTGTGTAGTTGATGAAAAAGTGCAGTTTTTGATGTTGTAAACATGTGCCGAGTTTGGTTTTCCTACTGCAACGTGTTAAAAAATTAATTGGGGGTGTCCATACTTATACTTGCTTGCCCATGTCAAATTTTGAAATGGCTGCCATTTTGGTTAGGGATGAGATATCGACCTCCGGTGTGCGCCATTTAATTTCTCTTGATAAACCGTTTAAAATGAGGGGTCACTCGATAGGGGTTTACATTTGAAAATTTGGGGCTGCCCCCAAAATACCCCATTTTGGGGGCAGGGGCAAAATTGTGTAGTTGATGAAAAAGTGCCGTTTTTGATTTTGTAAACATGTGCCGAGTTTGGTTTTCCTACTGCAACGCGTTAAAAAGTTAACTGGGGGTATCCAGACTTTTGCCTAACCCTGTATATGTATATATATATGTATGTTTCCCTAGACGATAACTCTCGTAAAAATGGTCCGATCGACACCAAATTTGGTGGAGATGTGTAATCCTACGTTTATTCGGATGAGTTCGAAAACCAGACATATCAACCTACCAGAAGGGGTAGTTTTGGGGGGTTTTTTACCCCAAAAATGGGTTTTTTGCATTTTTCATATGTAAATTTTAAAAATTTTAAATTTTTATTTTGACCATTGGATTTAGCTCAAAAAAACACACAATTTAGTATTTTGAAGCTTTGCTCTATCTCCATTGGTTACCGAGATATTACAAAGTCTAAAGACAGTACATTGTCTTTTGGGGCTCCAATGTTAATCTTATGGAGAATAAGGATGTGTTAATATTTCACTTATTAACCAATATTTTTGGATGAAACTTAGTATTTAGCTTCATTTGGATGAGATTCATCCATTTAAGGTAAAAAATCTTGGTTTTTGTACTTATCATGGCAGCAAACCTGCATACTCTTTTCCCATGTTAATCATATGGAGAATAGGCAAACTCTTTTATTTATGGACAGATATTGATGAAACTTACTATATGGCTTTATATGGTCTAAATAATTTTTTTTATGCTAAAAACCTACTTTTAGTGTCCCCCATGGCAGCATACCTGCATACTCTTTCCCTATATCTTAAGGAGAATAGACATTTATTTCCCTATTTATGAGTACGTGATGAAATTTTGTTTACAAGTTTAGCTGGTCAAAATTAATATTACTAATTTGGAAATTCGCTGAGTACGCAGGTCTGCTGCGACGGGGGGTATTTAATATCTCGGTAACCAATGGATATGGAGCAAAGTTTCAATGCCCTATATTGTGTGTTTATCAAGCTAATTCCTGTGTGGTAAAAATCAAAATTTAAAATTTTGCAAAATTAAAAATGAAAAACAAAAAACCTATTTTTGAGAAACAAAACCATCCAAAATTACTCTTTCCGGTAGGTGCGATGAACTCATCTTAATAATAGTAGGATTGCACATCTCTACCTAATTTGGTCCAGATCGGACTGTTTTTACGAGAGTTATCGTGCCTAGGGACAAATATACATATATATATGTATAAATTTTAATGACAATTATTTTTGGTCTCGGGGCAACCACAAAAAAAGTAACATGGTTCCGTGATTAGATTTTACCATGAGACGTACGGTAATAGCTTCTCTCCTATGGGAAATTTGCTAAACAAATATTTACTATCAAAGATCCTTTATTCATAATAATGTAACAAGTACATTGCATAGCGTTGTAGCAAAAAAGTTGATAGCCTACTGTATTTTACAACTGCAGTTAAACTTACTAATACTGTAATAGCATTTTTTAAATAAAGAAGGAATAAAATAAATAAGATTCTTATGTTTACTCGGCGTTCAAATACTTATCAAACGAGTACGGATAGAGCTGCAAGAGTTGCATGGATGTTACATGGTTAGTGAGTTTGTAAAAACCGATCCAACTACAGAAAAGCAGCCTTAATATTGATGGAATAATGCCCATTAATTATTTTAAATTATATGGAATATAAACAATAAGAATTGGAATTTTATGATGAATTGTTTAATAGTTATAGCCTAAATAGAAGGTAAATCATATTTGTGTTTGATTGTCCGAACCACCCCCTGTCCTGGTTAGTATGGATTTAGATTTGCTCTCTACTGCATATAAATTGAGTTTAAAATGTCAAATTTGCAAAGTATAGAGCAATAAATTAATGCCAAAAACCCATTTTATACCCTTTTGTAAACCCATAAAAAACAGTTTTGCATGGTCCAATCATGTTGGTTTTAGAATTTCACCTGATAAATGCTATTTTACACTGGTGTACCAAATGAAAAAAACAAAGTGGAGGTTAAGTTCAAGAGTTATTGTGTTAAGGGAAACACAAAGGCCTAGAGCCTACATAAGCTTACAAATCTACAAGTCTTTTTTTTCTTCTATTATTCTCAAAACGAAAAGTACCATGGGCTTATGTCTCAACGTAGGCCTAAGCATAATTCCTTGTAAAAGGAAAATTCGCTAAAATTTGAACAAACGCTGTTTTTTCCTTTTAGTGACTTCAAAATGAAAAGTAGGCTATCTTGGTTCCTGTCT
This sequence comes from Neoaliturus tenellus, assembly GCA_030545055.2. Classification (NCBI taxonomy): domain Eukaryota; kingdom Metazoa; phylum Arthropoda; class Insecta; order Hemiptera; family Cicadellidae; genus Neoaliturus; species Neoaliturus tenellus. The sequence goes on along the minus strand of CM061536.1, from coordinate 21,381,479 downwards.
TAGGTTTTACCTTGACTAATGATAGTATTTTTCCTAGGTCAATATGTTATTGAAATTTGCTACAAAATATTTAAGTTAGGCCTAAAAATTACTTGAGGAGTAGAATGGATAGGCCTACTGACAAGGAATACCGGTATAAGTTTGTTGTTGTTGTTGTTATTGGTGGATAAGGAGACCCCGGCCGAACCGTTGAGCACGTCTGCCTCTAATGGGCATTTTGCGCAAGCCCCCGGGAGGATGGGATATTGAAGGAAGGGAAAGGGTGAGACACGGGACTGTCCACTCATGTTCAAGTTAGGGGTTTCTATGCCCGTCGCATTCCTCACCCCCTGCTGTCTTGAACATATGTTCCAGCTAGGGGTTTCGATGCCCATAGCATTTCTCCTCACCCCCTGCTGTCTACATATGTTCCAGCTAGGGGCTTACATGCAGTTCGCATTAACCCCCCACTGTCTTGAACATGAATGGATTATGAAGGAAGGGAAATTGTCATAGTGGACAGCCAAAAGACTTACCACAGTGTTATGACAACTTCGTTTGCTGTACCCAATGTCAACTTCGCAACTAGTATAAACCAGTTTTAAAGTTGTCCTGGGAAATAAGTTTGTTATCGTACTCCATTGTTTTTATCACTGGATGAAATTTTGATTTTGCGATGAAAATTGTGCGATGAAAACAATCAAATCAACAAGTTTCATAAAGCGCCTTCAATAAATATTGAATGAAAATATCTATAGATCAGATGGATATATCTATCATATCAACAAATTTACCAAATCAATCAATAGATAGCCTAAATAATAATCTTAAGTAATAATCTTAAGTAAGTAATAATCTTAAGTAATAATCCTAAATAATAATCTTAATTACTAATTGATCACAATTAGTAATTACCGTACCCCTATTTTGTTTACATTTCTGAGGGGAGCGAGCGAAGCTCCTATACTACACTCTGGCTTTTTATTTACACGTACTCCTCCTGAACAGCTGGAGTGATCCTCACGAAATTTTGCTCGGTCATAGTAACCATCTATGGGAAGGTATAAATCTGAAATGGTCCAAATCGGACATAAGGGTTCTGCCCTACGGCCCTTTAAATTTACCATGTTATTTTAATAGGAGAAATATTTTATTTGGTTTCTTTACTGTGTGATGATTAAATACAGCTGTTAAATATAAGGATCAAATTTAACTGCAGACTGTTACTATTAGTTGTTTGTGAATACAGTAGACTCCCTCTTAACCGTCCATCTCGGGACCAGGCCTCGGCCGGTTAATGATTAATGATTAGGTTAAACCAATGTACATTTAAAAATTCCAACCTACAATTTCATATGGCCTAAATGCAATTATGGCTTGAAAAACCAACTATAAATATATTACTCTATATAATTTATAGCTAAGTAACATCCGACACCGATGAAATCAGTGACCCAAAAAATCTAATAATAAGTCGTTTCCTATATTATCTATTGGATAGCAGGTCCAAACACATCCACTTCCAGTGGTATACACTTAAGTCCAGGACAGTACATTTTAGGTTTGAGAACATCATGATATAATGTGGAATTGAATGATACATTAGATAAGAAAACAAAGATTCCCACAAAACATGGCCGGTTAAAGCAATGTTGAGATAAAAAATGGCCAGTTAAAAAGACGATGTGTTTGTGCCAGAGTAGGCCCGTTAAAGTGGCGACCGGTTTAAAGGTGGCCGGTTAAGAGGGAGTCTACTGTACAGTAGTTTTATGTGAAATTGTTGTTTTGTTTATTATAATGTGTTTTTACGTGAATGAAATGCCACGTTTACAGAGAGGAGGTGCAAATCTTGGACGACGCACCATTTAAACATATAATAGCCCGTTGCAGCAAACCTGCGTAGTAAAAAATTATTAGAGTATTGCAGACTTGTGGCGAGTAAGCGCAGCGAACAACGTAAATCTGACGACGAGTAAGCGTAGCGAACGAGCTCACTTGAATTACCTATAAAACATTTGCTATTATTGATTTAAAAAATAGTCGCTCCCCTCAATATTGCAAGCAGACAACTGCATTGTATACCTAGTTATTACCACATCAATAAAAAACAAACCATTTAACCTAACATAATCAACATTAACAAAAACAAAACACACAACTTAATCATAATGACAAAATAACAAACGTAGAATATAAGAACAATTAGACCTACCTATGTATCTTACTTGAATGTGGACTTTCCTGGGCTTAGGATGGTTCCTTATGTTAATGGATTTTAGTTGAGGTTAATGTTAGTTTGTTAGAATAAATTTTGTCATGCTACGTGAAATTTTGTATTTTTCACAGTCATTTTCAATCCTATTCAATTGATATATCGATGTATATTTTCATTCAATAGTAGTGTAGGCGCTGTATGAAACTGTACCCACAACAACAATACCGGTATTAAGGTAAGAAATAGGCCTACGAACAATCAAACCTAAAAATCTAACCGTAAGCCTCCTTCACTTTTATGGAGAGCAATATTTTTAACAAACTAACTGGCTGGGTAGCTGAGTGGTTATAGTGCTCGCCATTGAATCTAAAGGTTGCCGGTTCGATCCTGGGAAAAGTTAGTAGCTTTTTTAAGGTTTGATTCTGGACCCAGTTGCCATTTGTCATTGGGCCATCAATTAATGATGCTTTCTAACAACTGGTCAAGGTTAGATAGTAACTTAACAAGACTGGGGTTTGGACAGTTCCCAGTCAAAACGCTAAGAAATGCCTCTGGCGTAGTTACACCAAAAATAAAAAAATAAATAAAACAAATCAATTGTTTTTGGAAACATTTAAAAGGCATATTCCCTCAATACAATTTGGTAAAAAATACTTTACTGATTGGTTTTAGCAGCATATTTGTGTGACGATGCTATATTATGAAGTCTGCATCTCTTGACAATAAAAACTACAAATAAAAACTTAGGTAACATGGTTTGTTTTCTGTTTTCCTTTAATGTAATTAGGCTACATTACTTAAAATTAATAGGCTACTTGATTTGGTTATTTTCGGTTACTTGTGCACAGTATAGGGCCTATTAGTTTTATGTCGCAGGACATTTTTAGAAAAGTGAATCAGTGTACCTAATGAAATCGTAACTGTATCAGTGATTGCATTACCTATCCATAAAATAGCAATATTATCGCAAATTTTGAAATTTTAACCATTGATAAAAACTATGGAGTAGGATAATGAACTATTACCGATCTATCTAGGCCTGTCTCTATTTATCCACTCAAAACATACTATCTTCTTAGGCCTCAAGTCCTTCACATAACACCCAAAACAAGTTGTCTTCCGTATTAAGTTACTGTACTTGACCCTTGAACCGGGACTTTTGGTTAATTTGAAAAGCAAAATATGTTACATTAAATTAATTGTTGCAGATAATTGGTTTGGTTGACTATTAGCAGATTCACAATTGTCAATTAGGCCTAGCGCTTCTGAGTTACTTAAAAAAGTGAATTAATTAGCGTGACAGTATGAAAATTACAGGAATGATACAAACATAGCCTTTACGGTATTCTTCTGTAATTCATGATTTATCTGCTTTTTAAGGTGTACTCACTAAAATCCAAAATGTAATGAATACACATTGATACACAACATGCACTTAATGAAACTGAAATTGACCCTAAAAGGCTTAGCCTACCGGTACCAAAAGTTGTTAACGTCAATAAATAAAACAATCTAGTACTTACTGTTCAAATTTTACTTCATAATACACTTTTTTTAAGAAAGGACATTAATTAGCTGTGTATACAATGTAGTTGGTTTTCGTTACTCAAATTAAATTTAATTAGAGCCGTCATTTAATATTTGTCATAACCTCTCTACATCCAACTTTGTTTATGTTTATGCGACTACTTCACTTCACCTTCACCCCATCACCCCGCTCCCGGACCTGGACTGGACCAATCAGAACGTCTCAGTCTTGATTGTTAAGACTCGCAAAGACGTTGCTAAAAAAGTAAACACAGCACCGACCACAAAAAATGTCTCCAATGCATTTCTTATGGGAAAAATGAAAAAGTCACATTTTAAGATTATTTTATTAATATCCAACCAACTACTTTCAAAAACGCATCAGCACTTAACAGTTGCATAAAGAATCTTCAACTGAAATTTGAGGCCAATCTGTTACTTCTATCGAGCGTAATCGTGGAGCAAAGAATAGCTATATGAGGGTCTTAGTCACTCTAGGTCTATTCTTCGAATAGACAATAAAGGTAACACTCCCTTATTTTCCGAGCCGTTGTTGTCCCCACATATATACAACGCGATTGGCAGATGATCCGATCCCGGGTGTGGCAATACCTCAAAATCCTTTACCCATTTTAACCAGCCGATTGATACCGCCGCCAGGTCTATTACGGAATTCCCTACATTGTTTACAAACGTAAACTCCCCTTCCTTATCGCTGTCAGATCTTCCATTCAAAACAACCATGCCAACATTATTCATTAGTTCTAAAATATTGCGGCCCTTCTCATTTAAAACAGCATCTTTAGATTTCCTTTCATTACTAAAATTATAATTGAGATTTTCCACTAATCCTTCCGCAAGTCCCTGTTTGTTAGCAATCCGTCCGTTTAAATCCCCTATTATAATTAAATTTTCAACAATGTTTTTTTCACAAAATGACCGAAAATTTTTGAAATCATTTCCCCAATTGAAATTCAAATATAGTGGCAAAACAAAAACACTTTCCATTTTACAGTTGAAATCTATTTGTACTAGTGTGTAACCTTCAATATCAACGAAAAAACATCCTTTAAATGCATTTGCTTTTTGATTGATCAACGAGATAAGACCTCCAGAATATCTTCCCAGACCAGCAGCCCTGGTTGCTGAACTAAAATGACACTTGAAACCTTGCAATTTACTTAAAACTATCTCTATATCGCTAGCTGGAGAAAAAGTTTCTAATAAAAATATGACATCATAGGAGGATATTAATTTTAAAAAACCTACATCATTTAACTTAGACTTAATACCACAAACATTATATGAAAGTATAGCTATCTTACAGTCCGTATATCTTTCCTTCGGTCCTGCCGTTGTCGTTGTCCGTTGAGTAGGCCTGTCCGATGGGAGTCTGGCGAAGCCCCCTCAGCGTCCGCCCCGCCCTGCCGCCGCGCTGTTGGCTGCCGCTGTGCTCGCGTAGGTGTCGTACGTGGCCCTGGTATCCGACGTCTCCGAAGGTGCTAGTTCTCGCACCCTGGGTGCTGGTCCCCGTTCTTTCAGCTGTGCCAAAAACTCATTGAAGTCATGATGAAGAAGCTGCTGCAGTTTGGTACCTCCGTCCTCTCCTCCTCCTCGTAGCTTCCATCGACCCAGGTGAATTTCACTCCCTCAACAGTAAGATGGTCATGGTACAGTGGCATACGACGCCTGCCTGCCACTTTTTCGATTTCGGAACGTAGAGCTATTAGAAATGCACGATTTGCCCTGACTTCCCGTGTTTAGTCCCGTTGCACTGAAAATCCCGTCCCTTTTAGGAGCTTAAGTCGTGACATGATGTACTCAATGTCTGAATCTACCGGAAAATGGGCTATTTTAAAAATTTCTTAAAATTGTGTTAAAAATCCAAAAATTCCATAAAATTGGGGGGTTGTATTTTAAAATGTTAAGTTGGCCCCGCCATTAAAATTGCAGGAAATAAAAAAAAAATTATATGCATATTTGGAAGCATCATAATAAAATAAAGGGGTCTCCCGTAAGAAGTACAATCAACTCCTGATTATCCGGGGTAATAATTGGTTGAAGGGTCCCGGATAACCCAAATCTACAGTTAAAACAAAGAGTTCAATAACAGTCCGTGGGTTTCCGATCGGGTAAATTATATATTCACTATTTTTTACTGAACAAACCTCATTGGAATAAGTAAACATATCTGCTAGTTGAATAAACAAGGAACAATATAAAAGGGTCTAAAAGGTGGGCATGAAACCTAGGTCAGGTGTTCTATTGTTTGGCATCGGGCAGCTGGGCTGGATGAGGAGGAGGATAGGGTGAGGGGGGAGAGGGTCCAGCGCTGGGTGAGGGGGAGAGGGTCTCTCTGTATTATTTAAGAGAAGAACTTGCGTACAAAAACATATGATGGTTCATCTTTTTGTCTAATTGGTAAAAATTGAAGAACAACCAATATTTTAAAGTGTATGCTAAGCAATAAATTAGGTCAATAAATTTATAACTTTGTCAAATAAAATTTAACATCACTTTATCAAAAATTTTTTGAAATTCAAAACAAATGCATTTTGTAATGTTAGTGTAATAAAACACAAAATTACTAGGGATTACTGAACAGCACACGAATCAGAACGATAAACACACACTGAACTGGAAAAGAAATGGAACCTGTTTTGAGCACATCCCGGAGGGTGACCAGCAGTCAAGGTCATTACCCCGCCATTGCGCCCCACCCCCATACCATCCCACCCTGCTTTGCCTCGCCATCGCTCTGACTCGTTCCTCCTTGACCACATGACTACGACAGGGGCGCACCGACGGGGGGGGACGAACGGGACTGGTCCCCCCCAGAAGGCTTAAAACGGCTTGTTTTAATAAATGAGGTATTATTTCGTAGTGTTAGATAGTTTATTTAAAATATTGGTAAAGTTTGAACCTATGAAAATTAAGCGAATAAACTGCGAGCTAAAGAGACACTCGCAGAATTGCAGAGTAACGTAAAGTTGGTGAGCGCCCACTAGAGCAGGAGCACGTGTATGTTGCTTGCTGTCATCCCATTGGGCATCCCAAGGTCATCACTCCGCCAACTCCCTCCCCTTCATTCCTCCCTACCCGCCCCCTCACAGATCCGCCATTCGCCACGTCCACGTCAGTTCTTCTGTGTAATGTAGGTGATAAGGTTGTAAAATGCAGTTAAGGCTCCGGTGTAACTGAGTCCGAACAACAATGCCGAATGCCGCATCGCGGCCGTAGCGCTAGGCGAGTTTTATGGATGCAGAGGACGGGAATCGTGTTTTAAAATGAACTAATTAAGATAGAGATTGGCTCTTATTTTTTCTAAAAGTACAAGGGCGGATCTTGTCTTCTGTGTTTTTAGAATTTTTAAATACCATTTCTAATTTCAGTTATAAGTGCCTAAAATCGTCTGTTTTTCTATAGAGGCAAGTTTTATAGATGCAGAGGTTTACGGGGATCGTGTTTTAAAACCAACCTATTGAGATAGAGATTGCCTCTTAACTTTTTCTAAAAGTAATAAAAACTGATCCCGTCGGCTATCTTTTTAGCATTTTTAAATACAATTTCCAATTTCAGCTGTGACTGTCCAAAATCACCTTTTATTCTAGATTTTTAACTGAAGTTTTCCATTAGTTTTCATAAAAGTACTGTACCAAAGTGAGATTACCAAAGTGTAACAAAGGAAATTTAGCGCCGTTATTCTGCTTTAATATGACATTTTAGTCATAGCTCTAGGGTGAATTAAGCCTACATAATAGGATTCTAAAAAACCCCTTGCAATTGCATCGAGAAAACAGATAATTTTAGACAATTAAAGATGAAAATAGAAATTTTATTTAAAAATTCTAAAAAGATACCCGACGAGATCCGTCCTTTTACTGTTAGAAAAAGTTAAGATTCAATCTCTATCTCAATTGGTTGGTTTTAAAACACGATCCCCGTAAACCTCTGCATCTATAAAACTTGCCACTAGAGAAAAACAGATGATTTTATACAGTATAACTGAAATCAGAAATGGTATTTAAAAATTCTAAAAAACACAGAAGACAAGATCCACCTTTGTACTTTTAGAAAAATTAAGAGCCAATCTCTATCTTAATTATTTTTTCATTTTGAAACACGATTCCCGTAAACCTCTGCATCCGTAAACTCGCCTAGCGCTAAGGCCGCGGCCGCGAAGCGGCATTCGGGCTCGAGTAGACCGGAACCTAGCTTCTTTTTATTGTAATGACATTTTGTTTGCAAAAGTATTTTACAAAAATTTATTGTATTTGAATAGTTTCTTAGTAGTACTTGAAAACAGACAAGGATTCAGGATATTAATAGGAAAGCGACCCCCCACCCGACAAACGCGGGTCGCACCCCCTCTCACACCGTGCGGACGACGCACGGCCCACACCTCCTAATATCTGAACTGTCCCCCCCCAAAGCAAAATCCTGGGTGCGCCACTGGACTACGATCATGCCACCAAATAATTTACGGATACCAAATGCAAGTTCAGTGTTATATTGTTTTTTCCATCGATAAATCAAATAATAATTAAGAGATTTCTTCTAAAGTAATTTTAACATAGGCTATAACATCGATAAATGATGGTATTGTTGTCTAAACTGAGAAAATAAATAAAGTTGAAATTGACTTTTATGACCCCGGTTAATTCGCAACCCGGTTTACCCATCCCCGGATAATCGGGAGTTGACTGTATATAGAATAAAGAACTGTCAGAAACAGAATAAAAAAGTTAGCTATTGGATCACTTTAAGAAACACATCCAGTATAATTCTGATTCTCGTGAAGGGTAAAGTCGGTAAACCAAAAGTTGATAAATTCTAGCATACTTTTAGTGCTATGCAGATGACCATATGTGTGATTCAGTTGGCAACAATGTTTCAGAGACGGCAACACACTGATCAGCTCCAGTGACGACTCAACGTGCAGAGTTTACGCAGTCAGCCCTCCGGATCGATAACAGTGCGACTGCTGGATTAACGGACATTCAAATTTCCTTTTTGGAACCAAATGTGTCAATCAAAATTGCTTTTATAGTCAAATATTTTTAATAACAAATTTTTATATTGGTGTAAATCATATTGTGTGGTTTTTTTAAATCTATTCTATTATCTTTGAAAAAAAGATTCAAAGATTTGAAAATTAAGTACTTTAATTTTATTCAGTGCAGACTTTATTTTTTTTTACTTCAAGTACTCTATTCTTAAACATAATGTTTGTTGACACATATCAATTAAGTGTTTGTGTATATTTTGTTAAGTTTGGAATCCTAAGTACAGTGGAAGCTCTCTTTACTGACCTCAGATCAACCACCTGTCGGACCAACCAACCATTTACCAGGAGTATACAAACTTCGACTGTGTGAGCTGATTGTGTTGCAAAACTTTTAATATTTGTCTCTTGTTTTATTGATCTCACACATATTTCTGGTATTTTTTGGTTTTACCATTTTTTCGTTATCCGACTATGCTCCGGTCTCATAGAGGACAATCAAGAGAGCTTCTACTGTATTTATCTTTAGAAAAAAATATAGTATGCTTATTCTTTTCTTTATGTGCAGTCATTAATAATATAAACCTTTAGTTATTCTAAAGCACCAGGGGACTGAGCATTTGCTCGATAAACTTGTAAAATTATAAAATTTACCCATCCAATTACTACTTGTTTGTGGCCATATATGCTGGAATTACGAGCCCAAAAAGACTAGTTTTCATTTTCAAGACAAGCTCGTTCGTTACCCTCATTTCCCCCCATGACGAGTTTGTTTGCTTTGCTCAATCGCCAGACGGATGGTGCTGCTCTCGGGTGTAAATTTGTTGAAACATATGTTGAAAATACAAAACTCAAACTCAAAATTTCTTTATTTCCCCAAAAAAGTAATTGCAAAACTAATACAAATGGTGAGCTAGCCTAGATATAACTTTAAAAACTAAATAAAAACTTTAATAAACTAAATAAAACGAAAAATTCCAATTGAAGAAATATTAGATAGAAACAGATTGTGTTAGTTGCCTGGTGGAACTGAGAGATAAGGACTGACTAAAAATAAGACTATTGTGTCAGACTATTCAGACTTGTTTTCAAATATGAGCTGCAGACAAGCCATATCTGGCTTTTGCAGCTAGTAGCAATAATAATTTGTATATGTAATCTGTTATTAGTGAATAAATAAATAATAAAAAATAAAAAATAAAAATACAAATAACAACACGGTCGGCAAAATTATTGTCACTTAGGATAAAAATCCTGTGCACAAGAATGAGTCTATAATTTTTTTTAGCTTCTTTACAAACAAAACATAAAAACCAGTGAAAGATGGGCGGTCTGCCCCCATTCCCCTTCCCCACTCACTATTCATCGCACCCATTCTCACTCAAAAACACACAGTTGCTAGTCATTGTCTGTAAATAGAATTCAAAATTCTGTCAGTACCTTCTCTCTCCACCTCCTTGAGCCAGTTCAAAACGTGTGTTTGTTAATAACCCGGGACGCGACAAGGTCTGACAGGGACAAGGTCTGACAGGGACAAAGTCTGACGGTTTTTGTGGCAGGTTTTGTCCGAGACGGCCCGCCGCCTAATGACGCGGAATGGAATGTGTCAGACTTTGTCCTTGTCTGACCTTGTCCCCGGCGGGCCAAACTGATAACTGGCAGACTTTGTCCGGACCGGTCCGGACAAAACCTGACACTTTTTCTGACACAAGGCCCGGCGATTTTGTGCGTTGCCCTCTCAACTAATAAAGTCCTCAAGGAAATCCAATAAAGTGGATGGTGATATTCTTAAAGAAAATTAAATTTCTTAGTTATTTCCACCATGCATTTTTTTAAATACTCAATATTGGCAGCTAAAACTTGCCTAAAAAATAAAATAAATGTGATCACCCACGTTTTCAATTTATTTCTTGTAGATCACATTCGTTTACTATTGCACCATAAATCTTTTTAAAAATAGAGCTCTTATTTTTACATCTACACGGATGAAGCTTTCCAACAACTTACTAATTATTAAAATTTCTTGTAGATCACATTTGTTTACTGTTGCACCATAAATCTTTTAAAAAAAATAGAGCTCTTATTTGCACATCTACACGGACGAAGCTTTCCTACAACTTATATTATTATTATATCTTATACTCTAAAACAAGCTCCGTTTGTCCGGGCAAACTTTTTTTTCGCTTCAAGGATTTTTTATTTTTTGATTGAATATGGGGGTTTTGGCCACCAGAAATCGATTGGAGCTGGTCCCATGTCTGGGAAAAATCCGGTTTTCGTTCTAGAGCCCTTCAAAGTTTCCATGTTATCCTTATGGAGATTTTTAAATTGAACAAAAATCAGCTGATAACTGTAGATATAAACCAATGAGTTACATCTTTAACCTGTAGTTTAGGAAAATTATACCAAAGTGCAGCACCCTTCGGCCTGGCGAGTGAGCGAAGCGAACGAGCTCGTCTTTAAAATCGAAGAGGGCGAGTGAGCGGAGCGAACAAGCTTTGTATGAGAACGAAAATAATAATATTACCGAGCGTAAGCTCGGTCCCCCTGGTACTATACTCTAAAACAAGCTCCGTTTGTCCGGGCAAATTTTTTTCTCTCCAAGGATTTTTTATTTTTTGATTGAATATGGGGGTTTCGGCCACCAGAAATCGATTGGAGCTGGTCCCATAGCTGAGAAAAATCCGGTTTTCGCGCTAGGGCCCTTCAAAGTTTCCATGTTATCCTTATGGAGATTTTATTAATTGAACAAAAATCAGCTGATAACTGTAGATATAAACCAATGTGTTACATCTTTAACCTGTAGTTCTAGAAAATTATACCAAAGTGCAGCACCCTTCGGCTTGGCGAGTGAGCGAAGCGAACGAGCTCGTCTTTAAAATTGAAGAGGGCGAGTGAGCGCAGCGAACGAGCTTTGTGTGAGAACGAAAGTAATAATTTTACCGAGCTTAAGCTCGGTCCCCCTGTTACTCTACTCTAAAACAAGCTCTGTTTGTACGGGCAAATTTTTTTTTCGCTCCAAGGATTCTTTATTTTTTGGTTGGTTATGGGAGTTTTGACTACCAGGAATCGATTGGCGTAGATCCCATAGCTGGGAAAAATCCGGTTTTCGCGCTAGAGCTCTTCAAAGTTCCCATGTTATCCTTATGGAGATTTTATTAAATGAACAAAAATCAGCTGATAACTGATAACTGCACCAATGTGATCCATCTTTGACCTGTAGTTTAAGAAAATTATACCAAAGTGTAGCACCCTTCGGCTAGGCGAGTGAGCGAAGCGAACGAGCTCGTCTTTAAAATGGAAGAGGGCGAGTGAGCGGAGCGAACGAGCTTTGTGTGAGAACGAAATTAATAATTTTACCGAGCTTATGCTCGGTCCCCCTGGTACTTAATTTTTAAAAACAGTCCAGTAAAACTGTAGATTTAGTTGTTCAAAGTGAAATAAAAAAATAACTCCAATCCAGTATTTTCTCACCGATATAAATTTGAACAGTCATTTTGAACTGATGTGTTAAAAATACATCAATTGTGAAAAGAGTATTTACTGAATACTGTGTGAAAATTACACGTTTCTTAGTTTTACGTTTTTATTTAGTTCTGAGTCTCTAAAGTCAGCCATGTCACCGATAATAGCGGCGAGCGCATCTCCACCCGAAGCCGCGACGTTGGGTTATAGTTGTCTAGCCGGTCTTTCGTATGACTTATCGCTATCGTGTGATTTATTTTGAGTTAGTCTTTCACTAACTAAAAATAAATCACACAATACATATAGTCCAAAAATACTTTCTATTTTTTTTTTACTGTATGTATCAATAACAAACATAACCTAACCACCGCAGCGCACTGTTAACTTGGGTGAGTGCGTGTAGCAGGCCTGGTGTCTAGGCTGCGGGCGAAGATGCGTTCGCCGCGATCATCGGTGACATGGCTGACTGTAATAAAGCATAAATAAAAAACCTTAGAAATTATAAACATGGTATTTTCACACAATGTGTAAAGGCAGTCTTGAATGTCTCAATACAACTATAACTTTTGAGACTGTAAAATTTCTCACACAATTGTGACATAAAGTTGTCTTGTAAAGCAAGTTAATATAGTCTTCTTTCAATTTATGTTCTTTTAAAAGATAATAACATAAAAATGTGTTCGAAAACGTGTGTTTTTACTTTTGCACCATAAATCTTTAAAAAGTCAAACTTTCCTATTTATTTGCATTTTTACACGGAAGAAGATTTCCATTGACCCATTAAAAATCGGTCCTATAGACTTAGCTCTAGATTTGTAGTAGTAGATTTAGTTGTACAAATTTTAGTAAAAATATCTCTAATTCATTATTTTCTCACAACCATAAATTCTGAGGTTGCTCAGCTTTTATTGAAATAAACTTTAATTGGTGGATTAATTGACTGATATTCAGAAAGAGAATGAAATTGCCTACAAACTCATGTTAAGCATTTCTTTAGGCATATACTCAATATATTCAGACAAAAGATGCCTCCAAATAGAAAATTTGAAAATCCCCGTTTTCAATGTATGTTTTATGGAAAACACAATTTGTATATAACTGAATTATATAATAGTAGGGCTATATAGATATACTCGCCTACGGCTCGATGGGGGCTCCGCCCCCATGCCCCCTGTTTGGGTTCCTTTAATTCGATAATAATTTAAGAAGTCCCTCTGCCCACCTAGGGGTTGCCCCGATTTCATAAAAAATACCAAAGCTCTAAATTGGTCTTATGGCCTGGCGGCTATAGATCCCTAAAATTTTAAATGTTCTACATAAAATTATCTTTATGTTAAAAATATATTTCTTTAAATATATGGTGTCTTCCGTGTTACCGCCCATTTGAAAGTTGAAGCTAAGAGTGGAACAATAAAAGAGAATAGAATAATTCAATCCACGAATGCAATTAGAAAATTCCATTCAAAACTAAATAAAAACTTTGTAACGGGGCAGACCCCCCTCCTTGAGAAATTCCTAACATATGCAAGAGTCGTTGATGCGGTGGGCGGAGTCTTAAAAATTTCGTAAGAGAGACACCAAATAGAATATAATATATTTAAAAACAGTGCAATTTTTTATGAAATCAAAATTTTCAAAGTACACTCTTTAAAGGGAGAAAGGGTCGAGATGTGGCAAAATGTCATATGAACAAAATTGTAAAGCGTCAAAAATTGAATGTTACACCAGTAAAAATATATTGATATAATTATGCATTTACCACATTAAAATAAATTGTAAATACTATACAAGAAAAATGTTAGTAATTTCGTGTTTTCTCAGTTATTTAACTAATCTTTGATTGAAATTGGTCGATGGTTGCTCCTTTAGTAAGACCTAGATAAGGTAATAATATACACTTAATTTGAGGCATCCATGTGCCATAACAGTAAACGAAATGTATTCAAATAGATCAATTTTTGTGAGAGAAATTTGATTTTGTGAAAGTACTCTCCTTCTTTAGGGTGAAGGGGGTGAGATATGCCAAAATTTCTTAGGACAAAACTTATAGAGCGTCTATTAGAATATAGTAATCTCAAAACATATATCTATATAGCAGCATATTTACCAAGTTAAAGTGAATTACAAACACTTTGCATGAAAAAATGTTAATAATTTTGAGTTTTTACAATTTTTTTACTAAACTTCGATTGAAATTGGAAAAAGCTTCTACTATAGAAAAGACTTGTTAAGCTCATAATATAAACAGAAATGTATGCATATATGTTACATAATATTAAATAAAAATATCAAAGTAGCGCAATTTTTTCGAAAAACTTTAGAAATTTTGAAAGTACGTCGCTTTTTAAGGACAAAGGGGTGAGATACAGCACAATAATTTCACAGGACCAAACTTGTAGAGCGTCTATAACAGAATATAATTAAGGCAAAACATTAAAGTGAATTAAAAACACTTTACATGAAAAAATGTTAAGAATTTAGTGTTTTTACAATTTTCTTGGACTAAACTTTGATTAAAATTGGCTAATATCGACTACTATAGAGAGGAATGGTTGAGGTCAGTATATAAACAGAATTTTAGGCATCAATGTGCCATAATAGTGAATAAAAATATCAAAATAGCGCGATTTTCGAGAAAAATTTTAGAAATTTTGAAAGTCCGCCCCTTTTTAAGGGTGAAGGGGGAGAGATACGTCAAAATTTCAAAGGACCAAACTTATAGAGCATCTAAAATAGAATACAATATTGATAAAACATGTATCGATATAGCAGTATATTTACCGGGTAAAAGTAAATTAAAAACACTATACATGAAAAAATGTTAAGGATTTAGTTTGTTTACGTTTTTTCTGGACTAAACTTAGGTTGAAATTGTTCAATGAATGCTACTATAGTTAGATCTATATTAGGGCATAAAATGTACAAAATGTCACTCATCGATGTGCCATAATAGTAAATGAAAAATATTTAAATAGTGCAATTTTTGTTGACGAATTATGAAATTTTGGAAGTACGCCCCTTTTTAAGGGTGAAGGGCATGAGATACGGTAAAATGTTATAGGACCTAACTTGTAGAGCGTTTAATTCCCAACTAACGATTTTTCCTCAGATTCAAGGTAGGACCTCTCGTTCAAAAGTTATAGCAAAAATAGTAAAACCTTACATTTTCGTGTTATCGGTTTCCACCCTTCGTTATTTTTTTGGGGGGGTTGAAATGAAAAATTGTCGGATTTCAGACTTTTCCCGGGGGTATCAGATATTAAGCCACCCGCATGCCAAAAATCAAGTTTCCAGCTCACCCGGAAGTAGTCTAGAATTTGTATAGATGAGTGAGTCAGTGAGTGAGTGAGTTCCACATGGGGCTGTATATTTATAGGACTCGCCTACGGCTCGATGGGGGCTCCGCCCCCATGCCCCCTACGATGGTTCCCCCGAAGTGTTAGTAGACGATAACGAATCGATGCCGAAAGGAAATCGCCGTTAGTAGTTTAGAGGAAGTTAAAAAAATACGTTTAAATAACGAATAGTCAAGTAACAAATGTTGAAATAGAGCAATTGTTGTGAAAGACTTTCAATATCGTGAAAGTACGCTCCTTTTCAAGGGTGAAGGGGGCGAGATACTGCCAAATCGCAAAGGACTGAAGTTGTAGAGCGTCTAAAATAGAACAAATTATTCGCAAAGTATAAATCAATATGGCAGTAAAATTTTCAGTATAAAGTAATTTACAAACACTTTACATGAAAAATGTCAATAATTTCGTGTTTTTTTCAATTGTTTTGGTTCTAAAATTTAATTGGAATTGATCAATGGCTTCTTAAGTAGTAAGAACTAGTTGGGTCAATAATATATACTGAGTTTGAGGCATCTGTGCGCCATAATAGTAAATAAAAAACATTAAAATAGCAAATTGTTTGTGGAAGAATGTATAAGTTTGAAATTACACCCCTTTTAATGGTAAAGGGGGCGAGATACTCCAAAGTGTCACAATACCAAACTTGTAGAGCGTCTATAGTAGAATATAGTAATGGTGAAACATATATCAATATAGCAGTATATTTACCAAGTTTAAGTGAATTACGACCACTTTACATGAAAAAATGTTGAGGATTTTGTGTTTTTACAATTTATTTTTTTGGGCTAAAATTCGATTGAAATTGGCAAAAATCTTTTTTTGTACAGATAGAACCTGCTGAGGTCATAATATAAATAGAAATTCATGCATACATATTACATAATAGTAAATAAAAATATCAAAATAGCACAATTTTTGGGAAAAATTTTAGAAATTCTGAAAGTACACTCCTTTTTAAGGGTGAAGGGGGTGAGATACGGCAAAATCGCATACGATCGAACTTGTAGAGCGTCTAAAATAAAATATAATACTGGCAAAAAATATCAATTTTGCAGTACATTTGAAAGATTATATCAATTAACAAACAGTATACTTGACATTTTTTTAAAGAATTTTGTGTTGTACGACCATTTAGGACTAAACTTAGATTGAAATCGGCCAATGAATACTACTATAGTTAGACCTATATTAGGGCACAACATGTGCAAAATTTCACTCATCAATGTGCCATAATAGTAAATGAAAAATATTAAAATAGTGCAAATTTGTTTACGAGTTTTGAAATTTTGGAAATACGCCGCTTTTTAAAGGTGAAGGGGTTGAGATACGGTAAAATGTCACAGGACCAAACTTGTAGAGCATCTAAAATAGAATACAATACTGGAAAAACATAAATCGATATAGGAGTACATTTAACATGTAAAAGTAAATTAATTACAAACAGTATAAATGAATAAATGTTAAGGATTTCGAGTTTTACGATTTTTGGACTAAACTTAGGTTGAAATTGGCTAATGAATGCTACTATAGTTAGACCTATATTAGGGCATAATATGTACAAAATTTCACGCATCTATGTGCCATATAATAGTAAATTAAAAATATTAAAATAATGCAATATTTTGATGAGTTTTAAAATTTTGGAAATACGCCGCTTTTTAAGGGTGAAGGGGATGAAATACGGTAAAATGTCACAGAACCAATCTTGTAGAGCATCTAAAATAGAATACAATATTACTAAAACATGTATCGATATAGCAGTATATTTACCAGTTAAAAGTAAATTACAAACACTATACATGAAAAAATGATAAGGTTTTCGTTTGTTTACGATTTTTTTGGACTAAACTTAGGTTGAAATTGATCAATGAATGCTACTAGAGTTAGACCTATATTAGTGCATAATATGTACAAAATTTCACTCATCAATGTGCCATAATACTAAACGAAAAATATTAAAATAGTCCAATTTTTGTTGACGAATTTTGAAATTTTGGAAGTACGCCCCTTTTTAAGGGCGAAGGGGATGAGATACGGTAAAATGTCACAGGACCTAACTTGTAGAGCGTTTAATTCCCAACTAACGATTTTCCCTCAGATTTGAGGTAGGACCTCTTGTTCAAAAGTTACAGTGAAAATAGTAAAACCTTACATTTCGGGGTTACCGGTTTCCACCCTTCGTTATTTTTTTGGGGGGGTTGAAATGAAAAATTGTCAGATTTCAGACTTTTCCCGGGGGTACCAGATCTTAAGCCACCCGCATGCCAAAAATCACGTTTCCAGCTCACTCGGAAGTGGTCTAGAATTTGTATAGATGAGTCAGTGAGTGAGTCAGTTCCACATGGGGCTGTATATATTATTGACTCGCCTACGGCTCGATGGGGGCTCCGCCCCCATGCCCCCTTAGAGGTGTCCCTAAATTCGTAAATTTATAAAAAGTCAAGTATGAAATTGGTTAGTTCCACGGAAGAACTGAACAGCCAAGACAGTAACAAAACCCTTTATACACACAATTCACAATCGATAGTTAAAAAAGCTTTAAAAATCTCCTATGAATCGGTTTTAATAACTCTTCGTAGTTATAATTTGTTAAAATACTTTGAGTGTGATATAATAATTATTTATTCTCTGGGTGTTATGCTGAATGGAGGGTCCAATCCCTAAATTGTTGCCCCAATTCCGTAATTTCTGTAAAAACTTGATGCAGTGAACGGGCTTGTTGAGGGTTATTAACTCCAATGTGTTCGCTGAATTAGTTTGTAAATAAAAAAGTCGAGTGTTAAACAGGTTAGCTTTACCAAAGAAGTGCACAGCCAAGACAGTAACAAAAGGCTAATGCACACTTCTTTTCAAATTTGTCAAAAATTGTTGCAATAAATCAGTGAAAACAATAAAATAACATTAAAACGAAATAATATAAAATCTGATAAACGAGATAGAAATCACAAAAGACTCCAAAGTTTTAAAAAGATTTCCTAAAATCCGAGGAGGAACTTACTATAAGTATGTAAATTGGTAACACCAGCCCAGACAATAGCTGAATTCATATTTTTAATAGTCTCTTAAAAGGAGGTAAGGTCCCCAATTTCAAGTTTTCGGTAACTATTCTGGTTTACGAGATCCCAAAGGTCTCTTGAGTTTATCATCCTGTAATAAATCTGTATGGAGAGCTAATGTGTAGAGATACGGCAACATGTTTTGAAAACTGTAAGCCATTAATAAAATATTTCATATGGTCATATAGTCATATAGTAAAATAGTCATATTCAGCAACATTTTTTGATAGGACCAATCGTTTTGTCAGTAGAATGGAAAAACTGAAAACGCGATTGCACCAAAATTAGTCTGGAGATTTTCGCAAATTGGTGCGATGTACGACAAAAAGTCACAGGACCAAAATCGTAGATCATCCAATTCAGTACCGTAGTAGTCTCAAATCTATGAAAGGAGTAACCGTTTAGCCGCTAGAGCTGAAATACTAAAATTACGATTTCTCTAGTTGGCCAAAAGCCACTACTTATTTATCACAAAATGGGGAAAAAGTGAGAAATGTATTTTGAGAGTAACGGAAAGAGATACGGCAAAGTATGTTAGAATCAAAATTGTAGATATTAAAAAGACCTATAAAAGTTGTCATTTAAACATATTTGTAGGACAAACCATTTAGTCGCTAGAGCCCTAATCTAAATATAAAATTTCACAAAAACCAGTTTGGAGGGTTAACGGTGCGATGTACGACAAAAAGTCAAAGGACCAAAATTGTAGATCATCCAACTCCCTATCGTAATATTGCTCTCAGATTTCAGATAAGACTAACCATTAGGCCGCTACAGCTGAAATACTAAAATTACGATTTCTCTAGTGGACCAGAACCGGTATTTTCCCACTACTTAGGTTCACAAAATCCGGAAAAAGTGAAAAATTAATTTTGTGAGTAAACGAGTAGAGATACGGCAAAATGCATAAGGGGCAAAATTGTAAATATTAAAATGATCTATCGACATAAACCTTAAGAAAATGTTTATAACCATCCGTTTAGTCAATAGAGCCCGAAAACCGGAATCGGCATTTCATTAAAAACGCTCTGGAGGCTTAACGGTGCGAGATATGATAAAAAGTCAAAGGACCGAAATTGTTGAAAATTAAATTCCCTATCGTAGTATTGTTCTCAGATTTTAGATAGGACCAAGCGTTTGGCCGCTAGAGCCAAAAAACTAAAATTACAATTTCAGATATCCGCCATTTTGATTTTTTTTAGCAGGTTAAAAATACGAATTTGCAAGTTTAAGATTTTATACTTAACATTGACCATTCAGGCTAGACGTATGCCAAATTTCAAGTCTCTATCTTAAATAGTTACGTCAGAAATTCGTATCCCATATAAGTGAGTGAGTCAGTTACACATGGGGCTGTATATATTATGGACTCGCCTACGGCTCGATGGGGGCTCCGCCCCCATGCCCCCTTAGGGGTTGCCCTAAATTTGTAGAATAATAATCAAGCTATAATGATGCATAAACTAAAGAAATTGAAAGTAACACTTAAACCAAATCTAGCATCGCCAACCACGATATTAAAAGAATCGGATAATAAAAACTAATAAAAATCGAAGTTTTAAAAAGCTAAGTTATTAATTTACTTGAAACTCCACTAAAATGTGTGATGCTAACTATTCCACGTTACCAACTACTTAGTCTGAAACGTCAACGAGTTAACATGCGTCACATTAAAATTGCAATGGGTCAAAATTATTCCAAATTAAGTATTTTTAAATGAGATTTTCGTACATTTTAAAAATAATGTAATATGCCCATTAGAGTAAAACAATAATGCTAAAAAATAGAAAACAACCGATAATAAGTGTGAAATTACTACTGTATTAAAATAATAAAAAATCAAGCTATGCTAGTTAATAAACTTAAGAAATTAAAAATACAATTTGAACTAAATATAGTATCGCCAACCACGATATTAAAAGAAACGGCTGATACAAACTAATTAAAAAAAACTTGTAAATTTCAGGATATAGAAGAAAAACGTTTAAATTACTGAAATAGCAAATAACATTCAAATCAATAAGCGAAAACAAGAATTAAATAACATAAAAACAAAATCATGGGAAATAATAAAAACGGGGTAGATCCGCAAAAAACCCCTACTATTACAAACTACTAATTATAAGAATATAAAATATAGACCTGTGAAATAATAATTTATTCATAAAAACCTGTTAGTTTTGTTCAATAGCCGTTTAAAAATTCTTAAAAACATATTTTAAGAGTGTATTAAAATAAAATATAAAACACTGAATATAAATAATGCAGAAAGATAATAATTAACTGTCTATTAAGTATCGTACTAAGTAATAGAAGTATATAACGTTAAGATCACGGCACAAGCTACACAGAAAATTCATTGAATGCGAAATTCGGCTGAGGGGTTCACATGAGGTGAATTTGAATAAGTAATCTAAAATAAATTGAAATGAAACGAGAACCTAACATTTAAATCTGTTCTTTTTGTTCAACACTTATTTAAACATTCTCAAAAACCAATTTTAAGTGTGAAAAAATCTAATATAAGACACTGAATATAAATCAAACAGAAAGATAATAATTAACTGTCTATTAGGTATTGTAAAAAGTAATTAAAGTATGTTATGTTAAGACACGGCTCAAGCTTCACAGAAAATCCATTCAATGCGAAATTCGACAGAAAGAATAATTCCGTGTGAATTTGAATAAGTAATCTAAAATAAATTGAAACAAAACGAGAACCTAACATTTAAATCTGTTAATTCTGCTCAACAGTTATTTAAAAATCCCCTAAGACATATTTGTGATGTGTGTAAAAATATAAAAGAAACGAGCTTTCAATGCAGCACAATCTCATAGCTATTTTGAAGTCAAGTGGATAATGGTTTGTTAAATATGAGGGATGCTAACGTTGCCAACAGCAAGAAAGCAGGTGTAGTTAAAAGATGTGATTTAAATACAAGCGAGAACCAAGCGACTATTCACCCGCCATGGGAATTTAATCCATAGTAGGAGAAGAAAATTCACCTTTGGTAAACATTCAAGATAGCGCATATGCTGCATTAGCGACAAATTTGGCATTATCACTGTGTATATCATAACGAGTATAACCCTGGGTCCCTGGTGAAATGACCCGCTCTCAATGCAGCATAACACCGTAATTCATATTTACTTAGAGTATATCTATCGAAGGATACAATGCTCATATCAAAAACAGGTGTAGTTGAAAGAGATCATTTAAACACGAGCGAGAACTAAACCTGAAGAGTGATCTACGATACCACGCGGTGATATACGCTGATACGGCTGAACTACGTTACCGACCAATCTATATTTTTTTACCTTTTTTATAGTTTAAAAGTAAAAAAGTTGTAGTTTTATGATTTTTCCCAAATTGAAACATCTCAAAGAATGTCCATGCCAAATTTCAAGTCTCTATCTTAAACGGTCGCTTCAGGAAATTAAGATCAGTCAGATGAGTCAGTCAGTCAGTGAGTCAGTTACACATGGGGCTGTATATGTTATAGACTCGCCTACGGCTCGATGGGGGCTCCGCCCCCATGCCCCCTTTTGGGGGTTGCCCCGAATTCGTTAATCGTTCTAAGTCTTAAGAACTGAACAGGCTATTTGAGACCTCCATCCCAACTTTTTCTTTAGCTTCGCTGATAGGACCTCTCGTTCAAAAGTTACAGCGTATTTATAAAAGCCTTACATGGTATAGATTTTACCATTAAAAAACATTTTTTGAAGGGGTTAAAACTTGAAAATTCAATGTTTGGGAATTTTCCCTATGTATTGACCATACAAACTACGTGTGTACCGAATTTCAAGTTTCTAGCTACATCCGGACTAAAATTACGATTTCTCAATTGTTCCAGAACCATCAATTTCCCACTACTTATGTTCTAAATTTCGGAAAAGGTGAAAAATGTATTTTGTGAGTAAACGAGAAGGGATACGGTAAAATATGTAGGGATAAAAATTTTAGATATTTCAAAGATATATCAAAATTGTTATGTGAAAATTTTTGTAGAATAAACCGTTTAGTCACTAGAGCCCGAAAACCGAAAATGGTGTTTCATTAAAAACGCTCTGGAGGCTTAACGGTGCGAGATGTGATAAAAAGTCACAAGACCAAAATTGTAGATAATTAAATTCCCTATCGTGGTATTGCTCTCAGATTTTAGATAGGACGAAGCGTTTGGCCGCTAGAGCCAAAAAACTAAAATTACAATTTCGGAAGTCCGCCATTTTTTTAATAGGTTAAAACTACAAATTTACAAGTTTAAGATATTACACTTAGCATTGACCATTCAGGCTAGACGTATGCCAAATTTCAAGTCTCTAAGAGATACATTTGGTAGCTAAAGTTGAAATACTAAAATTACGATTTCTCTAGTGTCCCAGAACCGGTGTTTTCCCACTACTTATGTTCACAAAATCCGGAAAAATTGAAAAATGAATTTTGTGAGTAAACGAGTAGAGATACGGCAAAATATATAGGAGGCAAAATTGTAGATATTAAAAAGATCTATCGAAATAAACCTTTAAAAAAACTTTTACGACCATCGGTTTAGTCACTAGAGCTCGAAAACCGAAAACGGCATTTCATTAAAAACGCTCTGGAGGCTTAACGGTGCGAGATACGATAAAAAGTCAAAGGAGCAAAATTGTAGAAAATTAAATTCCCTATCGTAGTATTGTTCTCAGATTTTAGATAGGACGAAGCGTTTGGCCGCTAGAGCCATAAAAGTAAAATTACAATTTCGGAAATCCGCCATTTTGAATTTATTTTAGTTGGTTAAAACTAAAAATTTGCAAGTTTAAGATTTTACACTTAGCATTGGACGTTCCGGCTAGACGTATGTCAAATTTAAAGTCTCTAGCTTTAATGGTTACGTCAGAAATTCGTATCCCATATAAGTGAGTGAGTCAGTTACACATGGGGCTGTATATATTATATACTCGCCTACGGCTCGATGGGGGCTCCGCCCCCATGCCCCCTTAGGGGGTTGCCCTGAATTCGTTAATTTTTCTAAGTCTTAAGAACTGAACAGGCTAGTTGAGGCCTCCACCCCAACTCTATACTTATCTTCTCTGACTTAGTTTAATAGTTCAGGAAATCTAAAGCATTTAAGATATTCTCTTGATATTTAAAGTTCAAATTGATACTTTTGTTTTATATTTTATATTTAATGCTCAGGGTATGTGTGTGTAGCTAAATTACATTCATCTAAGTGTCATAACAATAAATAAAAAAATATTAAAATAACTCAATTTTTGTGAAAGAATATTGAAAATACGCCCCTTTTGGGGCGAAGAGAGTGAAATGCTACAAAATCTCAAGGCCCACCTTATAGAGATATCTAAAAAGAATATAATGCTGAAAAAAATATATCGGTATGGCCATATCTTTACCGGGTTCAACAAAATCACCAAAAACTGTACATATAAAGGTTAATAATTTAGTTTTTTTTCAGTTTGTTTACTAATCTTGGATTGAAATCGGCAAATGGCTGCTACTATAGTAAGAAATAGTGTGTATAGTAGTGTATATTCATAGTATACACAAAATTTGAGGCATGCATGTGTCATAAAAGTAAACGATAAATATTGAAATAGAGCAATTTTGGTGAAAGAATTACGATATTGTGAAAGTACGCCCCTCTTTACGAGTGAAGAAGGTGAGATACGGCAAAATTGCATAGGACCGAACTTGTAGAGCGGCAAAAATAGAATATAATACTAACAAAACAAATATCAATATTGAAGTATATTTGGCAGATTAAATTAATTTACAACACTTTACACGAAAAAATGTTAAGAATTTTGTGTTTTAAAAAGAATTTTAGACTTAATTATAATTGAAATTGGTCAATGGCTGCCGCTATGGTAAGATCTATTTGAGGTCATAATATGTACTAAAGTTCAAGCATCCGTGTGCAATATTAGTAAATAAAAAATATTAAAATAGCGAGATTTTGGTGAAAAAATTGGAAATGTTGAAAGTAAGCCCCTTTTTAAGGGTGAAGGGAGTGAGATACGGCAAAATTTCACAGGACTAAACTTGTAGAGTGTCTAATTCCTGACCATGAATTATACCTCAGATTCGAGATAGAACCTCTCGTTCAAAAGTTACAGCGTATTTAGAAAATACCTTACATGGTGTAGATTTTACCATACAAAATTTTAGGGGGTTAAAAATTTGGTGAAAACGCGATTGCACCAAAATTAGTCTGGAGATTTTCGCAAATTGGTGCGATGTACGACAAAAAGTCACAGGACCAAAATCGTAGATCATCCAATTCAGTACCGTAGTAGTCTCAAATCTATGAAAGGAGTAACCGTTTAGCCGCTAGAGCTGAAATACTAAAATTACGATTTCTCTAGTTGGCCAAAAGCCACTACTTATTTATCACAAAATGGGGAAAAAGTGAGAAATGTATTTTGAGAGTAACGGAAAGAGATACGGCAAAGTATGTTAGAATCAAAATTGTAGATATTAAAAAGACCTATAAAAGTTGTCATTTAAACATATTTGTAGGACAAACCATTTAGTCGCTAGAGCCCTAATCTAAATATAAAATTTCACAAAAACCAGTTTGGAGGGTTAACGGTGCGATGTACGACAAAAAGTCAAAGGACCAAAATTGTAGATCATCCAACTCCCTATCGTAATATTGCTCTCAGATTTCAGATAAGACTAACCATTAGGCCGCTACAGCTGAAATACTAAAATTACGATTTCTCTAGTGGACCAGAACCGGTATTTTCCCACTACTTATGTTCAAAAATCCGGAAAAAGTGAAAAATGTATTTTGTGAGTAAACGAGAGGAGATACGGTGAAATATGTAAAGATAAAAATTTTAGATATTTAACAGATCTATCAAAATTGTTATGTAAAAGTTTTTGTAGAACAAACCGTTTAGTCACTAGAGCCCGAAAACCGAAAACGGGGTTTCATTAAAAACGCTCTGGAGGCTTAACGGTGCGAGATGTGATAAAAAGTCACAGGACCAAAGTTGTAGATAATTAAATTCCCTATCGTAGTATTGTTCTCAGATTTTAGATAGGACGAAGCGTTTGGCCGCTAGAGCCAAAAAACTAAAATTAAAATTTCGGAAGTCCGCCATTTTGAATTTTTTTTAGTAGGTTAAAACAACAAATTTGCAAGTTTAAGATTTTATCCTTAGCATTGACCATTCAGGCTAGACGTATGCCAAATTTCAAGTCTCTAGCTTAAATAGTTACGTCAGAACTTCGTATCCCATATAAGTGAGTGAGTGAGTTACACATGGGGCCGTATATATTATAGATATATATATATATATAGACTCGCCTACGGCTCGATGGGGGCTCCGCCCCCATGCCCCCTTGGGAGTTGCCCCCTAGTTTGAATTAATAAAAAGTCAAGTTTGAAATAGTTTAGTTCCACACAAGATCTGAACAGCCAAGACAGTAACAAAACCATCTAATACTCTAAATTCACAATCAATAGTAAAAAAAAAGTTTTAATAATCTCCTATTAGTAGGTTTTAATACCCCCTCCTTAGTAAATAGTTTTAAAAAATGGAGCTGTGAAATAAATATTATTTATGTAAATATTCTAGGTGTTATGCTTGATGGAGGGTCCAACCCAATAATTGGTTGCCCCAATTCTGTAAATTACTGTCAAAACCTCATACAATGAACAGGCTAGTTGAGTTCTCAACTCCAACGACAGTAACAGAAGCCGCCAATACACACTACTCACAATAAATAATAATAAGCTTTGAAATTTGCCCACGGCTCATGGTTTCAACCAATGGTAGTAAAAAAAAAAAAAAATTGTGAAATAATAGCCAAAAAAGGATTATTGGTTAAATTAAAATATACTGAGTTACAATAATTGATAAGCATAGAATAGTTTTCCATTACAACAATAATAGGGTTAATCGAGACTTTAGGTGAGAGCACTGCATTAATTTGCCCACGGCTCATGGTTTAATCCCACTCCCTAGTTCCCCTTAATTCGTTAAAAAATATAATGGAGTTGTGAAATATTAATGAACTATGTAAATAGTCATGCTCAAAAGTTGTTGTGTAAAAATTTGGAGATACGATTATGATTGCACATGATTGAGATAATAGCTGTATTCTGAAAAGATAAAAGTGGAATAAAATTATAAGTTTATATAGAGGATCGTTGTATGTAATAGAAGAAAAAAGGGACAAAATCAAGATATTTGAAATTCCAAAAAAATATTGTATAGGCTAAGATGCTTCAGTTCCGCCACGGGGTGGCCAAGAAACGCAGGAATCATATATGTACCATATAGAGAAACGATAACAATTTTATCATTCAAAATCAGCAATTATTAATTTAACAATTTTAAATGTTATATATATAAGTTCAGAAAATTAATAAAAATAGAGCCCTAGTAGTATGTAATAGATCACAGGGTATTAGGTACTATAATCATGAAGTCTTAAAGTCTTTATATAGTCTTAAAATGAAGAAAGTTGCAACTTAAGAATTATAAAATCGGCGGACATTATGCATTTTCAACTAATGGTAGTAAAAAAAAACCAATTGTGAAATAATAGCCATAAAAGGATTATTGGTTAAATTAAAATATACTGAAAGAGTTACAATAATTGATAAGCATAGAATAGTTTTCCATTACAACAATAATAGGGTTAATCGAGACTTTAGGTGAGAGCACTGCATTGAGGAAGTTTGACGGACAAAGTGGCTGTGAGGAAAATTACTATTGAGTTTAATTCAATTGGTTATTATAATATTTCTCATCCTGATGGGTGATTAGATATGTAGATGGTCTTAAAAAAACGTCGGAAGTAGGTAAACGTTAGAGAAGGTAAGAATGGAAAGTTCAATAGTTCTATAACTTAATATGTTCAATCGTTTCCTAAACTAAAATCTAAGCCTGATTGGACAGCAGCATATAGGTCAAAGACCGGATGTTAAACATGTTGGGACACGTTCAACTCTTCAAAGTAAAACTGCACCAGAACTATCAACTGAAGCGCTATATTCAATCTGGGGATTCATATAGAGAGAAAGCATACAAATAGTAGAAAAATAAGTTATAATTACTGTATTAGGTAATTTTTAGTGCGAAAACCTACAAGAAATTTTCCAGCATGAGAAAAATTAAGGTCTAGAAAATGTAATGAGACCTAAAATAATTTTTGCAATTAATATAGATATCAAAGCGGACATCGCCTGATTGTAAAGATACACGCTATCGATTCAGAAAAACTTCATTTTCAATAAAATCACAGCATTCAGAGGGAAAACCATAAGCAAACAACTATGCGACGAATTGAAAATAATTATCGGGAAGGGGTGTATTAAAAGATATCATTTAAATACAAGCGAGAACTAAGCGACTATAATGGCACTCCAAGCGACATCTTTAAGAACCAACGTACTTCCTTACCGACGCCTCGTCTTTTTATCATTTTTTTATTTGAAAGTTGAAAATTTGTAGCTTTTGGGCATTAACACTGCATAAATCAAAGCGAATACTACCCTGGTGAAATAAACCACTATCGATTCAACGCAACACCGTCGTTTAGACACAAGACGTTCATGTTTATATAGATTACAATATTTGTATCAAACACGGGTGTAGTTGAAAGAGATCATTTAAACACGAGCGAGAACTAAACCTGCAAAGTGATCTTCGATACCACGCGGTGATATACGCTGATACTGCTGAACTACGTTACCGACAAATCTATATTTTTTAAAATTTTTTTATAGTTTAAAATTTAAAAAGTTGAGGTTTTATGATTTTCCCTAAATTGAAACATCTCAAAGGATGTCCATGCCAAATTTCAAGTCTCTAGCTTAAACGGTCGCTTCAGGAATTTAAGATCATCAGTGAGTCAGTCAGTCAGTCAGTTACACATGGGGCTGTATATATTATAGACTCGCCTACGGCTCGATGGGGGCTCCGCCCCCATGCCCCCTTACAAGGTTGCCCCGAATTTGTTAATTGCTCTAAGTCTTAAGTATCAAACATTCTAGTTGGCGCTCCACCCTTACGCTATACTTGTCTTCGCTGACTTATTTTAATAGTTTAGGAAGTCAATAGCATTTAAGATATTCTCTCGACATTTAAAGTTTAAATTGATACTTTTGTTTTTTATTTTATATAAAATGCTCAGGGTATATGTGTGTAGCTAAATTTCATTCATCTGAAGTGTCATAACAGCAAATGAAAAATGTTGGAATAAAGCAATTTTCGTGAAAGACATTCGATATTTTTAAAGTACGCCCATTTTAAGGGTGAAGGGGGTGACGTAGGCAAAATTGCATATGACCGAACTTGTAGAGCGACCTAAATACTGGCCAAACATATATCGATATACCACTAATGTTCACCAAGTTTGACCTATTACAAAAGCTACTCATAAAAATGTTAGAAATTCCGTGTTTCTACAATTTTTATGGACTAAACTTAAATTGAAATTGATTTATGGCTGCTGCCATAGTAAGACCTAGCCAAGGTTACAATATGTACTGAATTTCAGGCATCTACGTGCCATCAAAGTAAATTAAATTACTTTAAATAACGAATTTTTGCGAAAGAATTTTGATATTTTGAAAGTACGCAGCTCTCTACGGGCGAAGGGGGTGAGATACGGCAAAATCGCATAGGACCAAACTTGTAGAGCGTCTAAAATGAAATATAACACTGGCAAAACATATATCAATTTTGCAGTGCATTTGTCAGAATAAAGTAATTCACAAATACTTTACAGAAAAAACTTTTAAGAATTAAATGTTTTTCAATTTTTTAGACTAAACTTTGATTGAAATTTAAAAAAAACTACTACTATAGAAAGAACCTGTTTAGCTCATAATATAAAAAGAAATTCATGCAAATATGTTACATAATATTAAATAAAAATATCAAAGTGGCGCAATTTTTTCGAAAAACTTTAGAAATTTTGAAAGTACACCCCTTTTCAACAGTTAAAGGGGTGAGATATGACTAAATTTCACAGGACCAAACTCGTAGATCATCTAAAATAGAATATAATACTGGTAAAACATGTATCGATATAGCAGTATATTTACCAGGTAAAAGTAAATTACAAACACTATACATGAAAAAAATTTATGGATTTCGTTTGTTTACGTTTTTTTGGACTAAACTTAGGTTGAAATTGTTCAATGAATGCTACTACAGTTAGATCTATATTAGGGCATAACATGTACAAAATTTCACTCATTGATATGCCTTAATAGTAAATGAAAAACATAAAAATAATGCAATTTTTGTTGACGAATTTTGAAATTTTGGAAGTAAGCCCCTTTTTAAGGGCGAAGGGGATGAGATACGGTAAAATGTCATAGGACCTAACTTGTAGAGCGTCTATAATTGTATATAGTAATGGCAAATTATATATCGAAATAGCAATATATTTACCAGGTTAAAGTGAATTACTAACACATTACATGAAAAAATGTAAATAATTTTGTGATTTTATCATTTTTTGGGACTAATCTTCGATTGAAATAGGCAATTAGCTACTACTATAGAAAGAACCTGTTGAGGTCATAATATAAATAGAAATTCATGCATATATATTACATAATAGTAAATAAAAATATCAAAATAGCACTATTTTTGCGTAAAATTTTAGAAATTTTGAAAGTACGCCCCTTTTTAAGGGTGAAGGAGGTGAGATACGGAAAAATGTCATAGGACCAAACTTGTAGAAAATTTGATTCCCAACTAACGATTTGCTCTCAGATTTGAGCTACGACCTCTCGTTCAAAAGTTACAGCGAAAATAGTAAAACCTTACAAATTAGGGTTACCGGTTTCCACCCTTCGTTATTTTTTTGAGGGGGTTGAAATGAAAAATTGTCTGTTTTCAGACTTTTCCCGCGGGTATCAGATCTTAAGCCACCCGCATGCCAAAAATCACGTTTCCAGCTATCTCGGAAGTGGTTTAGAATTAGTGTAGATGAGTGAGTCAGTGAGTGAGTGAGTGAGTGAGTTCCACATGGGGCTGTATATATTTAGGATTCAAGTACAAAACTTGTCGTCATTTTTCTCAGATTGTGTGCATCGTGTGAGAAATCAATATAATGGTGATATCGGTGCATGCTTGTTCAAAGTTATTTTTAAAATTCGATTGAATTAGACTTTTATGTATAGGATAAACGAGCGACAAAAATACCGGTACTGATATTCACCAAAACATGGTGCACGATGTATCTATTCATCTGGTATTAGGTATGTGGTTAATTAAAAGGTATAAAATACAAATTCAATCTTGAATGTATAAATAAAACTATAACTTTTGACACTATAAAATTTCTCACACATTTGTGGCATAAAGTTGTCTGGTAGAGCAATAAAATGCCGTATAATCGCTATAAAGGTTCTAAATTTTATATGATTCAACAAGCTATTAGACACCATCTATGAAGATATGAGCATTAGGCTGTTTTATTGCTTAATTATGTGAACTAAATTAACATTTATTAAAATGACTACAACTTATGAATATTGGTTTATAAGTTATAAACCATCAAATACTCATGCGGTAAATAAGAATCAATACTTTTAATTCCAAACTGTGAAGATATTTGCAGGTAGCCTATGTCGACGCGCCGCCCACCATTCGCTATTCGTTCGAGGAATTTGGAAAACCCAACTTTTGCTTTTAGAGTTTTTTTTAAGTTCAAATTTTAAGTTCAAGAGGAAGTTAAAGGACGTGAAAACAGTATATATTTTGTGCGCGACGAATGGGTGTGGGGTGTCGTCACACGTCTGTTTTGAAGTGCCATTTGAAGACAATCCGGATGTAGGCGAGACATTTAAGTCAAAACCCCACACTTAATATTGCGTCTGTTGTTAATAGAATAGAATACAATACAATAGAATTTTTTTTATTATCTCTATAAAAAATATAAAAAACTAGCAAACAGCCCGTAAAAAATGACGAGTAATTTTCATGATGATTATTCATGAATTTGATGTTCACGTTTGAAAATGGTCACAGAATTTATTAATAGTATTAAAACTAAACCTTTTCCATTTCTTTAGCAATTTGAATGGCTATCTATATATTAATACGCAAGCATGTTTCGTTTCCTCCTTATTTTCACAGCTTGTGAGCAACGTAAAAGAAACCCTCGCATATCGTTTGAAAGGTAATGTCTTGTAGATGAGCAGAATGTATTTTAATTCACATCGAGCCCCGAGGCTACGCCCTCAGGCTTTGAAAATTATTTCAATGTTAATCTTATGGGAGAAGGAATTGATTGATCATAAAACAGCTGTTGTAATAAAAAAATGTAGCCTATTTTTTTATAAATTGTTTAAAACTAATTAGCTCAAGATCTACTAAATATTTGGTCGAATTTCGACCAGTGGGCGATTCCCTAGTCTTCTATTATAAGCAAGCATGTTTCTTTTCCTCCTTTCTTCTCAGCTCATGTGCATTGTAGGAGAAATCCGCGCATACTGTTAAAAAGGAATCATGTGTAGTCCAGTTATAGTCCTGTAGGTGAGCAGAATCCTATTCTAATTCACGTTGGACTCCAGGGCTACGCCCCACAGGCTTTCAAAGTTTTAATGTTAATTAATCTTTTGGAGGAAGCAAATGCTAAAAAACAGGAAGAACAGATGTCTCAGTTATAATTTTTTTTTTAACTTCTTGGGTCCAGATCAACAAAAAATTTGGTCTAATTTCGATCA
Source organism: Neoaliturus tenellus (assembly GCA_030545055.2). Classification (NCBI taxonomy): domain Eukaryota; kingdom Metazoa; phylum Arthropoda; class Insecta; order Hemiptera; family Cicadellidae; genus Neoaliturus; species Neoaliturus tenellus. The sequence goes on along the minus strand of CM061536.1, from coordinate 21,349,170 downwards.
GGGCGATATCTAGTATATCATTAATAGTTTATAAGTTTAAATAATTTATAATACTTACTATAATATGGTTTTACAATATATAGGCCTATGACACTTTACAAAAAAAGATAGGTAGGGCCTAATGATTTAAGGTTTTTCCACCGTATTTTCATTTATTCCATTCCAGTTGTATGGCCAATTAACTTTTTGGTATAATTTCGCTGACTCATGGTCCATTTAATTTGCCAGAATTTTGAATTTGTATGTTATTTGTTAAACACTCGATATTTAACAATCTGATTAAGTGTGTCTTTAACCTCTGGCATTTTTGCCTCCTTCCGTTCTTGTTTAATTTTGTTAGATCCACGCAGAGCCTAAAGTTAGGTTTTGGTATAACCACCATAGCTGAGCACTATTCTGTGGGCTCTTCCACAGTGTTCATGCATCTAATTAATTGAACCTTGCTTTCAAGTTCTGACTTGAATTTTTCACACAATGGTATAGAAGTACATTCCTAGGTGCACTAAGTGTTACTGCATTGTCCTCTAAGTCAATCGTATAATAGGTTTTTTTCTTCACTAAAACACTATTCAAAATGTTTTTTATCTGTTTTTTGTTTCCACTTTATTTCCAACTCCTTTTCTTATTTGTGTTATTTCTTATTGTATATTTCAAGACTTATTTCTTCCAGTTCATAGATCCATTTTCACATTTTTGTAATCCATGGTATATATCAGTGGGATCAATAAACCAACTGTTAAACATGTAGAATCATAAGCCTACACGACCTTACAAAAATGAAAAATAAGAATATAAGGACGTTATATGACTTAGTTATAACAAAAATTAATGGATTAAAATACGGTGGGGAGAATTTTACAATCAAACTATGTTTATATTTTTCAAAACAGTAAGCTTATTAGTTGATAGTTATAAAAACAATGTGTAAACAAATAATAAATAACTCATAAGTTTATTTATTTATTTATTTATTTATTTATAAATTCAAGACATTACAAATATTGGCCTCGATAAGTTAACTACTTATCATCGAGGTCCAAATCTAACAAAAATTTAACAACAATTTAATACAAATTTTCTTAAAACTAGTGTGGTGTGGCAAAAGGCTGGCCTCTCAATACTACATAACAAAATGGCAAAATGCAAATTACATGTGTCTCTTAAAACACCCGCCCAGCATCAATGCAAAATTTTTTAAGTTTTAGAGTGGTAGCACTGCTCTCCCCACCAAATCGGAGAAAGCTCGTCGTGCCACCGCTACCAGCTGTTTCTTGAATGAAGACTGACAGAAAGAACATAACATGAAATTGAAAAATTACTAAAATTACCGAAAAACTGGGATTAAAACTATCATATTGGAAACCTTAAATAAATACTGATCCTATCCATATTGAATGTTCGTTGTGTATATGTGTGTAACATGTAATAACTGTGGTTGTTTAACAATGTAAATGTAATCTAAGTGGTGTAACAATACTAACCCAAAGTCTGTGAAGATTCTAACTAACAAACTCGGTTTATGTGGAGACAGTTGTAATTATGTGATATTGAATTTAATTGAATTTATTGTGATATTGTGATATTGATATTTAAAAACATAAATTCAATCATCTATATGAAATAAACTCTCTTTATAGTATAACAACAAAAATTTTATTAAAGCATCAGCTGTTAAATATTAATTTTACTGCTTTAAAAACCACTGCAACATTACGTGTCCTGTCATTTGTATCTGTCAATTATCATAGAATTAATTGAAAAGTTGTCGAGTTTGTTTACAAAAACACTTTGTAAAGAAGCAGTGGTGCCAATTTTCAATGTAAGATATGGATCACCTGGAGCAGTAAACAAATCGACAAAACCACGTCTTAGATTGGTCTAAATAAGGTCTAATTTTCATTTTGCGGCTTTATAATGCATTTTCCGAGGGATACCATATTTTTCCTATCATCTAGGGGTCATAAGAAATCCATTGACACCAAAACGGCCTCGATCTGTTCAGTAGTTCTCTCTCTAGACCCTTAAATGCACTCTTTTATTATATAAGAAGATAACAGTAAATCTTGATTTAAAAAAAATTAAATTGTTTAAATAATACCTTTTAGTTACAGTAATAATACCTTTTAAACCAATACACATAGCTTATTTGGTATCATTGGAAAGCTTTTTTAAGGAGAACTGTTATTTTAAAAGTAATTAAATCCGTTCATCTAAGGCTTTGACCTACAGGCTTTCAAAATTCTATAATGTTATTCTTATAGAGGTTTATTATTTAATCATATGTTTAGAAAAATAAACTATGCTTTACGAGTTACTAATATCGTCATAGTATCCTAATATTTACAAATTTGTTTTTACTTGGGTTTCAAAATGAGCACTAAAGTAGGCAGAGGAAGTAATTGTTTGTATACACACTTGTATTTTTCGTGTAATATTAATTTGTTTAATTTCAATTTACAGATTATAATGAAATAAGATTTTTCCTGGCATAGAGACCTGTATTTATATTATTTCTATCCCAGAACTAGGTTATTTGCAAAGTTTGAAGAAAATCCTTAAAGCCGTTTATGAGGTCCGTGTGCAGACAGACATACATAGACCTACATACAAATATAAATTACTCGTATTGGATAAAAGATATATATGAATCTAAACTAAAGGAGTTTTTGGCTTCTAGGGGCCTCAAAATAAAAAATAAAAAAAGTAACATGATCCCGGGCTACCGTGATATCGTGTTTCCAATAGCGAATTCGCTAAAATCTTTGAGAACTGATCAAAAGAATAAAAATACAACACGATGTACTATTTGCAATCATTGTTTTATTAAATCATAGGTTATAAGAAATACATCTCATATAAAGCAGCCTGTATTTACAGAAATAAAATACCGGCGGCGGGCGGTTCGACGCGGCGCGCATCGGCGACGTGTGGGAGGCAAATGTGTCAGGTTTTGTCTTTGTCAGACCTTGTCCCCGGCGGGCCAAACTGAAAACTGGCAGACTTTGTCCGGACCGGTCCAGACAAAACCTCAGGAATGTGGATTGGAATGTGTCATATCTTGTCCTTGTCCGACCTTGTCTTTGTCAGACCTTGTCCCAACCGAGCCAGACAAAAGTGTCAGGTTTTGTCCCTGTCTGACTTTGGTAGCTTCCCTAATAACCATGTTGCTTTCAAAGTTACGTAGGTCGTGCGGTAAGTTGCTGTATATTATGTGAGCAACGTAGAAGCTATTTATTGTTGAATGCGTTTTGATAAGTCTTTGTATGCAGATTCCAAAGTCTAGCGCATGCCTTGTTCTGTGGTCATGGGCGTTCCTGCCTAGGGCTGCTATGATTATAGCTTTTTGTGTGATGAGTAATGGTTGTAATGTTGTAGTGTAGGCGCAACCCCAGGCAATGATTCCCCTTCAAGGAGCGATTTAACATATGCAAAATAAGTTAATTACAACTTGTATACTGGATAACTATGCCGTGGGTTATTATACTCTTTGTTAATGCAAAGAAATTAAAATCGCATTTTCAATCTGACCATCATAAATGGCGAAAAACCCCAGACACGAAGAAGCTGAATACTAATTCCACCTGGGGGCCACGAAACTGAACAGCATTGTGTGAATGTTAATGGACTTAGTTCCAACAATCATCGGTATTTAACAACACAACACAGGTAGAAAATTAAAATGCCCATTGGAAGAAAAACCCAAAGGGTAAAGGATACCCCCATAGGAAAATTGAAGTAGTACACTACTCCATGCCCACCCCTTTAGGATGTCATAAGACATAAGATCTTTATTTCCGTAAAATATTCAATGGAATACATTGGATTCGTCAAAATTGTGTTCTTTATTATAGGCTATTAGATCTAAGCTATACCCCGTTCAAAATAAATGTGCGGTCAAAAGGCAAAATTCTATTTCCCACCATAAGGGAAATCCCCTCACTGCCTTTCCGAATTCCCCTATTTTCCTCAAAATCATATGTTATTTTAATTTCGCCCTTGAAATTCTGAGTAGAAAATAGCGCTGATAAACATGTTACTTCACCTCGTCGCCGTTGCAAGCGCTTCTTTTTACATATCAAACGTCAAAATAAGAATATTTGTTTACGAAAAAGCAAAACATTGGCATAAATTGACATAAGATATTAAACAGCTGTAAAAATTTTTAGTGATTACGATTGGTTGGATTGTTAGCAGTGGGAGGAACGGTAGAAAATGGGGGAATTGAAATCTGCATTTCGACCGCACATTTTTTTTGAACGGGGTATAATACAGTTGGTACATTCAAAAGTTATCTGAGGTCCAATTACAGTTCAAGAACTCTTCAACATCATAAAAAGCTTTTCGCAATAAGAAACGAGTTACAACAGTCTTAAATTGTCATTATCTGCAAGGTACAGATTCATACCCTCGGAAAGTGTTAATTAATCTGTAAAGGCAATAATAGTGGAATTGTGGTATAAAAACAACATTGCAGTCTAACAGTTCTCAGCGTGTATTTAAAATAAATGTTTACAATTAACAACAACATTAAAGAATGATCATAACTTGCGCATAGAAGTTCTTCTTCACAAAAAAATATGCTATAAATGCTCACTTTTAAGGAGTTTTGGTTTATTATAAAATTCAAGGAACAAATATACTATATACAAAGCAGCTATTTTTCTTTCTTTAGAAGTGTATACAACAACATTAAAACTTTTTATATACAAACAAAACTCTAATATTGAAGTTTACTAAATACAGGGAGGGCCAAAAAGAACTGACATATTTTAATAAAAAAAATTTATCAATAAACATATGACCACAGTTGTGGGGAAAGGCTCAGCAAACATTAAATAAAATTTAGCTCACTATCTTGAGTTATCTCTATTTTTTGTGAAATATTATTTGCAGTTCTCCATTTAACAGTATTTAAATAAGAATCGATTAAGTTCTTTGTTGATAATTTATTTAAATTGATTCATATCATTTCATCAGGGCTACGGCTACTTCTCAGTTACTCAAAGTGTAGCTTCAGATTATTACTGAATTTAAATTAAGGTTTCTAAAGTACTGAAGTCTCAGTTAAAGGAATCCAAACCTTAAGTCCAATGGATTTTTTCTGGTCCTAGGAATATTGTGAATTCAAAGATTAGGAACCTGAACCACATATGAGAGTGTTTTTATATCTGTATATACCAATAAACCGTGTGTAAAAATTGATATTAAAATATGTCTTGCACCTGTCTGTACTTTTGCTGCAAATAATGCTTGTGTAGCCACTACTTGTTTATCATTTTGCCATATATTAAGTATAAATAAAAATTCCCATTAGTGAATAAAATGGAGACAATTAATTACTTCTAATACGTCTTTAATTTCATTATGAAAAAATCAGGGTCAATAATGCCCTTGGTGTAGGAGCTTAAAAATACAAAACTGATCAACAAAATAATAGATGGGAAGGGTAAACTCATAATAAAGTCTTATAATAAACTAAACAGAGAGGTAAAAAATAAATGAGACATTTTAACAACAATTTTTATGAAAACAACCTTATAGATCTGGTACGGTAACATTTCAAGGGTGTCTCACAAATTTCACAAATAAAATAACTGACTTTTCCAGACTATTTTTCCAAAAAATTTCAATAAAAAACTACCCGTATATTTGTAAAATTATTCCCTAGAATAATATGTAAGTTTGTAAAATACCATAAAGTTCTTGTTTTTTGTTGTAAAAACAGTTTTTTTTTTACCGAAGACCTAGAAGTTCCTAACTATCTCACTACTTTTCCCAACCTCACGAAATTCCCGACATTTTCAGGATTTCTCAACTTTTCCCAACCGGTGGATACCCTGCGTTTATATTTTCATGTTCAGGTAAAAAAACCCAAGAAATCTCAAGTGGTACTAAATAAAATTTGATAATAAAATTTTAGCTCATACCACATCTTTACTGCTTTTCATGGGCATTGTATCTCCATAACAATTACAATGGCCACGTTCACAAGCACCCACCACAACTGGGGTTATGTTTTTTTACCTATGACGTCACAAATCCTGGTGATTTCATTTTGCTGTCGTCTTACGAATTCATTGGACTTTAAAGGTTGATGTGTACGCATCTGTTACTAACCGCAAAAATATTTAATAAAGTTCCTCTACCAAGAATTGTAAACTTGACCAATTATTACAAGATTTACATTACTTGAGTATTTTTTTTTTATTCCCATAAAAAGCTTTTATTACTAGATTTTGAATTATTGTTCAAACAGTTGTTTAAGTACTAAGTGACAGCTATAGGTTAAGTACCTAAAGCCCTAGACAGGTTTATTGGCGGGTGCCGCGATCAGCTTTTCCATTTATGATGGGAGTTTTTAAACGGAACAGCTGATCGTGGCACCCGCCCATAAGACTGTCCAGGGCTATAGTTTTGTACCTAGTGGTATAATAAAACCTATAAGTATAAAACTGGTTATACCAACTTTTTTTGGTAATTTGTTGTTGTTTACATTCACAACAATTCATCAGAGCGATGGCTATTTCTAAGTAAAACGCAATGGCCAACCAACAAGAAGCACGGTCCTGAGTCCCATGAGTTATTGTTGTTATTGTCAACAACATTGGGATTAAAAAAATATTATAAATGTTATTCACCTTCCAAAGTGAATAAGAGAGAATAGATTTTAGAGAGAGTAAGAGGAGACAGAATTTTATTTTTTGGGACCTGCAGAGCATTGAATTTTTTGACAAATTACAATGTTGCCATACTGTTAAAGTTATGTGTAAATAACAACTGATGTTAAAATGTGTCAGTTCTTATGGACCTATCTGTGTTTATTCTGGTGACACAGTCACATGAAGCTTGGCCAGACACACGATCCAGAACTTGACAGTTGCAGCATCTCAATTAATTATGCTACAATTTTTGTTTCTGTTCGGTAATTAAACAAAGTTACCTTAAATCTACAATAACCTAAATAAAGTGAAAGTTTAATGAAGTAAATACCACTGAAATGACTGTGATGTAGCTTTTATAAAAGCTGTTATGCTTTAGAACCATTTAAAAATTGTATAGTGGTTAAAATATAATGGTATCACAAATATTCCGTTTAACATGTTGAAGTTTTAAAAATATCATTAGAATAAGCCTAGAGTTTAACTAAACTAACTAAACACATCCAAAGAAAAATAAAAGTTTAAAACACAAAAATTAATACAAAATATAAAAAAGTGGAATAACTACTTTAAACAACATTTTCAGATAGGAAATAACAAAACAAATTAGTGGTAGATGCAAACCAAGTTTACAAAAGTTATGGTTTCTAATTGGTCAATTTTTTGGTTCTGTGGTCAAATTTTCACCCCGAAATGAGTATAAATAGAGCGAACCTTAGCTTAAATAGAGCTAAAAACAACTGAAAAATGTGCTGGCTGAAGCTTTTCCAATGAGGCATTACCTGAGCAACTGACAAAAAACCCGCTTTACATAACCCATCTTTCAACCACTTGAAAGTCAAAGAAGTAGCTGTACTCATCAAAATTAAAAACAAAGCAGGAAATTGTTTAATCACAAATCGCTAGAAATATGATACATATATCTCTAAATGATACATATCTATTTTTATCTACGACCAATGCAATAAGCACCAAAAATGATGTAACGAGTAACCTCAAAAGAAGTACATGGTTAAACGAAATAACTACAGGTGCATAATAATAACTTAACGATACAGGTTCTAAACCAATGGGAGCTCAACGTTTGAAAAAGTAATGTCATTATTAGAAATCACGTCTTTGCACTGATTGTTCCATTACGATTAATGTTTTATGTGCCAAACCAATAGAGTGTGATATAATGTGGATGAGAGTGACAATTGAGCAAGCGGCATCGGGCAATGCCACTTTTTGGATGGGTGACCACCTAACTTATACATGGTCAACATGTTTAAGCCTATTACTTTATTTTTACGATGCTTTACCAAATGTAAGTTGGCTGTTTATACAGTGGTGTGTGCAGATTGTATTCAACCATCAAGCCACTAGTGAGATAATTAAAATATCTGACTCGTGGCATAATTCAATTGTTTTATGAACAACAATTATGTCTACAAAATTAACCATGACCTATTATTCTGAATGTCTCTAAGGAGGTCTCCGTACATTGCGTTTAATACAAGAATTTAATGGTCTTTGTATGCTGAGTTGTTAGTAGTAATCTTGGCCTCAAAGACTTGAATACGTCGGAAGGTTAAGTTTTTGTTCTTATGATTTTAGTGTATAGTTTCATTACCTACCATTTTTAACCAGTCTTTCATTTGAAATCTAGTTTGCGGCATTAGTTTCATTTTACAAAGCCCTTTAAAATGGTGTACTATTTGAAACTAGGTGCTATAAAAAAAAAGTTGCCTCAAGCCACCTCTATTTGGGAACGGTTCCACCAGTTCTATCGACCACTTCTTAGAGCATCATTATTTAATAGCCCAATAACAAATAGTAACTGGGTCCAGTATCGAACCTTTAAAAAACTATTGAGATATAGTTTTTCACAGTATCAAACCGGCACTCTTTGAATTCAAATGCGAGCACTATAACCACTCAGCTACCCAGGCTTTTTTATATGGGGGGAACTGTTATATGCCAGGACTTTTTTGCAAAACAACAGTGATGACCACCAGCAACCAATAACAGCACATTATGTGCACTTTACCCCTGATAACTCCTTACCCGATAGGTTTTAGAACCTACAAATGCCAGAAATATTTTATAAGTTGAGAAAAAGGTTGTTTCAATATTGAAACACAATTAATACGTTAACCAAGCTTAAATTAAATTTTTATCTTTCAATGACAGAAAAGTGTGATTGACTAACATAAAAAAATAGACTGATCTGATAGGATATTTGAAATGCATGCTCCACACTGCATTTAATCTTTTCTCAGTAGCTCAGCGATCCAGTTATTTTCTACCAGAGAGATTCAACACAAGAACAATCACAAATTATTATGAAACTTAACTAAGTTCTTCCACCTAGTTATGGTGGGTTCCTTCTCCCAACACAATAAATAATTTTAAACTATCCGCTACTTTAAACATCACGAGACGAGTAGTGATCACAGACGGCATGTTGCAAGGCTGCGCGGTGGTATGTCGTCCGCACGGTGCAGTGTCATTTGATCGGCAGAGGCTACCTGGAAGGCAAATATCATTTTTAGCACCAAAAGAAATGAATGCTAGATGAAACAAAAGGTAAGATTAAAACAAATATCCTAAAGTTTTAAATTACGTCCATTCACGTCTACACCGGCTTCCCATCTTTTCTGTCAATTTGCAGTTACTTTTTGTGACATTGACTAAGGAATAGCAGCAAAACGTAATTTCTTATGTAATGCTTGAGTTCATCTACATCGCTTTGAAAGCAGAAGCTGTACTCAAGAAATTTGTTAACAACTTTAAAACCGTATTTCGACAGGGAGAAATACCATGGCAACCTATGTTAAAGGGTGCAAGAAACATGTGTTGAGTAACATTTAAGGACTCATTATTATTTTTTAATTTTCTACCACAAAAGCACGATGATACTTGCCACTGATGATCCATGGTAACTAACCTCAAAATTGCATTAACCAAATCATAATTTGCTGTAACAGTCAAGTCTGTAAGTGTTTAACATCTAAGTAATCATCGCAAAAAGAGTAGTTTTTTTGGCTCACCTGGTACTTTCATTCATTCAAAACAAGTCACCTTGATACAATGAGACATATGTCTCATCAGCAGGACGATACATAAATAGGCCAAGGTCAGCTCGCGGCTTGATCACCGAGTTGCATATTCCATAGGTTGTCGAGGTGGTTGACTGACCTGGCCGTGTAGTCGATGGCGTCAGGCCCCGCCTTGAGGTAGGCATAGAAGCCGAACGCCAGGCTGGCCGTGAGGATGAGCAGCTTGTAGTGGGGGATGTGCACCGGTGGCCGCCACGCCCGCAGCCGCCTCCACGTAGAGTCGCCCCGCGCCCTCCGTCGCACTAGCGCCCGCCGCTCACAATCCTCCTGCTTGCGTTTCTCCGCCCTGTCACAAGAAAATCACTTATACACTTCCCATGTCGACCAGAATTTCAGTGTCACAGAATTTCTCTAAACGCTTTCAATTGAAAATATTTACATAGCTTTTGAAAAGAGGTGGGGTGTTTTATTCATAACATCTGAAAAGCGCTGGACTTTCCAAGGATATGGAGGCGAGCGAATGGGTAAATAAATCATATAAAATAAATTTACAACTCAAATTGGAGAAATTCAATCAATCAATCAATAAACTCTTTATTCACAAAGTACAGTTTTGTACAGAGAATGTTGTCAAAAATAAAAAAGATCATAAAATAAAAATAAAGCTCCTGTACATTTAACAAATCCAAGCCTTACAAATTAACATACACACTTGCTCTAACACATTACGCATGAGTTACAATTGACTGTAACTCATATGTACACATAAGTTTTGAACTAACAATTGAGAAAACCAATATTTGCAATTAAGTCTGCAGTTTCAACATCAATGAAATGCCAATCTTTATCGGATCTTAGCACTTTTCATATCAACGGTAAGCTCCGAAATATCGGATATTAGCATTTTTCATGAAAAATCCGTGATCTGAAATATTGTACCATAGCAGAGAAAGGTTTAATGACTTTTGATACCCAAACTTTGGATTTATTTGCCTGAACTATGGATAATACATGCATTGCTTATCAGATTATTAAAGTGATTGCTGACGACTTATTGTTGAAGTCCGGTCAAATCGAGTCATTTGCTAATATGAACAATGTACTTACATTGATTTATTTAGTACTTTATATTTCAAAATTGCAATATACTGGATTACAATATTAAGTTTTTAACTGGCCCCAGTTAAGGCAAATTAACTGTGAGCAAAATTGTAAGTACAACTAAAAAATGAAACATGCGTGATATTTATGTTGTTTCAACATCAACTTTTCTCTACACATAGGCCAGAATGTCACTGATACTCACTCTAGTCTGCATCGCTCCTTCACTTCAGACTCTATACTCTCTGGAGGGAACTTGTCATATAAATCTGTCGCTTGCTTAAGCAGCTTCTCAAACGGCAAATCATCCGATAGCTGTAAAATTTGCATTTGCATTTTCATGTCTTGTCAATATAAATTTCATTTTATTTTCTTAAGAAGTCATTATCACAAGTGAAAGTCATTAAAATAAAGTATGGTAGCTAAAAATTAGACTTTTTCCAATTGTATTCAGGTAAAAACACCAGCGCTTGACCTGCATCTCTAATGTTCAAATAAATAATTTCAACAGGGTTGCAATACCTTATCTGTAGTTAATCCATAATTTGTCAAAGATGATCAATTTACGACAAGGCTTCACTTTTCAATATTCCCCTTTTTCAAATCTTCATAGATGTGTATTCTGTTTTATATTTATGATAATGAAGTGTGAGAAAATTTTTGAGAACAGGTCAGAATGTTTTGAATGGAGTCACATTTTCAGACGGGAAGACGTCGTCAATTATGAAACATTAAAAGTCACAAAAAAAAAAAAAACACTTTCAGTTGAAGTAGAGGACTCACATAGTCAGTCTAACTGTAGGCCTACAAATTTAAAATTTCATATTTGTTAGTTTGTGTTATGACAAATATGTGTGTCATATGAATTAAATTATTTATCATTGATGACGTCTTCTCGACTGATAATGTGACTTCTTTCAACCCATGATGAGCTACTTGTGAGTGGAGCAATAATAGCATTGAAAACTGGGTTGAAGTGTAAACTCAACCAACCGAAAAACTGGAGACAAAGATAATTTAAAACCATTCTACCCGTTCAAAAATTGCAAAACTAATCATCTAGTTTTGCACTACAGTAGTTAGTTTCTACTGTAGCTGATACAGTACCTACAGTAGACCCTCTCTTAACCGGCTCTGGATCAACCAACACTGGATGAACTACCTAGCCCTGTTACAAAATAGAGATCGGTTTATCCTGAATACTTAAGTTATTCAGTTTAACCAATCAGGTGCACTTTTGTTATGAATCACATGGGAGGGGATCGTCTTATCCTCAGTTAATCGGTACCTTTTCCACTTGTTTGTCTCATTTATGTATGGGCTATTTTTACAACAGATTATTTTTGTGTTTTATAATACTAAGATATTTATACATTTTGACGTATATTACATGTTTATGTAGTCGGTCTCGTCAACCGACCATTTACGTTATTCAACATAGTCTCGGTTCTATAAGAGTTAGTTAACAGAGGGTCTAGTATAGTTGATTTAGTACGGAACCAAGGTACTGTGAAATTCTATTATTTCGTCAACTATTTGTTCCAAGAGACAAAAAACCATGAATAAACTATTTTGTTACCATTATCGTATGTCTAAATGATCGGAGTTGCACTCACGTTGGACAGCAGGCAGTGGACGGTGGCCATATCACAGTCGACGGCGAACAACTCGTCCTGTCTGTAGACCACTATGGCGGCCACCAAGTAGAGGGGCAGGAGTGGGGGGGAGGCGAGGAAGTAGTCGTACAGTCTGACCACGTCCCGGTACCGGTTCAGGCTGTGACTGTACCACGTGAGGAACCATGGCAGGCAGAACATGGTGCCCACACACGACCTGTCGGAGGGATTAGCGTTGTGAATCAAAGTAAAATGAGTTTTACCCATTCCACACTTATTTTCTAGACTACCTATCCTATTATCATCCAGTTGCATTAAAACTTTGAGAACCAAATAATTTCCTATAAATAGAGAGCAGCGGTTGAGTGCTGCGTTCTCATAGCGAACTCACTAACGGCTTACAACTTTCCCCGCTAGGAGAGGACACTATACCAAAACCTAATTTTTGTGTCTAGGCTACCGGTGTTTGATCTGAGATGGCCAAGGCGTAGGCACCTCGGCCAGGATGTCTACGTCAGCGTAGGTTCGAATTCGCACACGACCAAGCCTGACCAGGTGGTGCAACTCTTAAAGGGTCAGCCAATCTGTGGCAACGTTGGTGAGATATATACTATATATATGTATATAGGTTTGGCATGTAATAAACGTAAAATAAGCAGTGGCAGGCCTGCGAGGAAGTTGACGGGATTGGTTGATTCTTTGAGAGTCGCACCTTGGTCAACACTGTTTTTGCTACTTTTCACTTATGTTTACTGTGCCACGACTTTGAAATATGGAAAATAACCATATTTTTACTTGGCGGAAGTGAACGACCTGATTTTGTCCTATTTGAATCTGTCTAGACAGGCAGTCATTTGATCTATCGCTACTGAGGGACTTGTTTTAGACTTGTGAAAGTTACTAGTATCACATTGAGCAATAAAATACTTGACCTAACTGCCCAAGTAAAATATCTAAAATATCTAAATATCGGACCTAACTGTAAGAAGCATCCATAAAATAAACAATTACAGAAATATTTATTCTTCAAAATATTTCTTATACTTACAATCACAAAAAAAAAAAATTGATTGCAAAAGGGGTTGACACCAGAATTTTCATAGACTAATAAAGTTTCAAAAACATTGCTAAAATCAATAGAAACAAGGAAAATGGTACTGCTTTCTCTTGAGAGAAAACCAAGTTTTGGATTTAATAAAATAAAACTATCCAATCTACTAAGCCCACCTGTCCAGGAAGTCGCACAGCGCTGGGTGCAGTCTGTGTATTAGAGGGAAGATGAAGTTGAGCAAGTACGAGGTGCGATCCATGGTAGGCTCCATACAGTCCTTGAGGTGATCCGTGGACAGCCGCTCCATAATCTGGAAGGCAGCGTCTTCGCCCACCACCAGCAGGAATGTCACCGCCACGTCATGGTAGCCCTGGTGCCAAGTGAAAATGTATTATAAACTAATTTTATCTGCCAGAATTACATTGGGAAGGGAATCAGTTTTACCATCCTTCTAAACTTTGTGTAACTAAACTGTCTTTGAATATACTTGAATTTTTGCTTATTAAATACAGATTAATATAACTGTATTAATAAGGCAGCGTCGGTCAGTAGCAGAGTTTCATTGTCTGCCGTCTGGTATCAGTATGTGTAATTCAAACAATTGTTATTGCAGCATTGCTTTCAGGCATGTAACGCCTGATTGAATGAATTCTTTTTTTCAGTCTACAAGGTTAACCTTTTGACAAGAAAGGTATTTTTACCTTAACCATACTTATAGCCATTCAAGAATTGCCAATATCAAAATGTAATACAGACGTTACAGTGCGGTCTAGGGTATTTATTTTTCATAAGCCGGTATTTTATAAAAATGAGATTAAATGCCTCTGTAACAAATTTAAAATTAAAATAACATGCTATTCAGCCTGCTGATAGGCATTATTCATATAATAATTATTACAAGGAGAGCGGGGTACATGCCCGCTAATAGCAGTAAAGGGCATGGCCTTTTAGTGCTGTGAATTGCTACTCCCGCCACCTGCTGTGCTAGCTATAAACTTGACAACGGTCCTTGCACTGTTTTATCACGCTCTTTTATACATTAATTTTTTTAGTACAGCAATTTATGTTTGTAAAGTGAAAAATTATGGAAACACTGGCAGAAGAAGGAAATGATATAATCAGAGATAAAGATATTTCACATTTACTTTTGATGCTGCTTATTACTGTTCCTAGTTATTACCTCGGATGGATTCTTATTTGGTGCAAATAAGAAGAAACTCACTACTCTTTTGGTTCTTTTCTTTTTACTTGAAGGTTAAAATAAGGCTATTGCTTTAGACGTACGAGATTTGGATGTTCAGGAAGTCCATAGACGTGAAAGGGTTACTTACCTGGTAATACCGCAGGTGGGGATACTTGGAGATGACGCGGAGTATAAGGATAGTCAGCTGATCTTGCAGTGCCACTCGCCGGTTGTACGGAATACCGGGTGGAAACCGTTTCAGCGACCGATTCACATCCAATACCACCTTTGGGCAAACCGGGTGTAAAGACCTTTTACAACCATGAAATATAGATGATAAAAGATGACTGGTCATTTATTTCGCAGTTAATACCAATTGACTACTTAGTATAGTGTCGATTAAACACTTTTTGCAGTAAAATTTACATATGTATACTATTTCAACATGTCAAATTTGTGCTGTGACAAATAATTAAAGGAACCAACACTCAGTCTGACCTAATATTTTCTTACTTAACAACGGGAATAAAAATGTTTGGATCCAGAATTAAATAACAAATAATATAAACAAAACTAAACATATGGACAGCTGATTTCCATTGAAAATACACTACAGAAAGTAATACTTAAACTGAAAAGCTGTCTAGCAATAAGATACAATAATATTGTTACGGAAAAATAACTGAAACCTGATTAAGTGGTGAAAAATTACCACTGAGTAAAAGAGTTTCCTCTTAGCAAAACACCAAAAAGACACTTGATACAGGGTGGGGCAGCATAATTTCCTTTTTTGTAATGCACGCCATTCGGTCGGTAGATGTCGTAGCGGAGCGCTAGTGGTCTCTTTCGAGGGGCGGGGCTATAAAGTTTTGCCTAGGCATAGCTCAGTCGCCATTATGCGTTGGAATAGTGAAGAATGTGCGTTTGCCGTTGAGGCCTACTTTTCAAGCGGGCGTTCTGTGATCACAACCCAGAGTGCCTTTCGTAATCGCTTTAACTTAGCCCCGTTGGCCCCTGTTCCGGACAGCAAATCTATTGTTATGAGAGTCACTACTTTTAGACAAACTTCAAATGAGACAAAACAAAGAACCGGAGTTCCTCGGCCCGTTAGATCTCCTGAGAACCTTGAGGCAGTCAGAGCTTCGATCACCACGGCGTTCTCCGCGCAAACATGCGTCTGCCCTAGGACTGTCATCATTCTGTGAGGAGAATTCTCCATGAAGATCTACATTTCCATCCATACAACATGGCGATTTGGACATTTTGTTCCAACATGACGCTGCAACGGCACATACCACAAGAGCATCGATGGCTGTTTTTAGGGAACAATTGCCAGGACGCCTCATCCCAATCAGGAGAGATTTGCACTGGCCAGCCCAATCTCCAGATTTAACCCCTTGTGATTTTTTTTTTGGGATTTTTTAAATCCCGTATTTCTGTGAATGGTCCAAGGGTCTTACAAGCTCTAAAGAACAACATCCAGGAAGAAATTGCCAACATAACGCCTGCTATGCTTGAGAGTATACTGAAAAACACCAGAAATCGGTATAATCAATGTATCGATAATGGGGGGCGTAATCTAAGAGAGTTGATCTCCAAAACGAAGTAAAACAAAACTTTAGGTGTGTGCCCACATTGTAAAACCAAAATAAAAATTTTCTGAATCATACAATGTGTTTTATTAAATTTTAAAAAAAGGAAATTATGTTGCCCCACCCTGTATTTGTGTTACAGTGGAAGGTCTCTTAACTGACCTCGAATCAACCACCTGTCGAATTAACTGACCAATTGCAAGGAATGTACAATCTTCCATCAGGCGAGCTATGGTTATTTAATGCAAGATGTTGCGATAATGGTCTAAAAATAAATGTTTTAACAGGTTGAACAAAGTCAAATAAGTAGTAAGTCAAATTCAATCAGTTACCCTAAATATTTTGTGCCACACATTTTTTACTAAGCTGACTTTGCTATGACAGTTTCTTATAGGTACCATAACTCTATGTCAACTTTATTAACTAATTTATTGCGTTAAGAATAATTGATTGTGTTGCAACAATTTTTAACATTTGTCACCTTTTTTATTGAGTTTAACACATATTCAGGTATTATTTATTTTAACCGACCTTTTTCGTTATCTGACCATAGTCCGGTCCCGTAGGGGTCGGTTAAGAGAGCTTCTACTTTTAAATGAATACGGTACTTAACACATCAATGATAGTAATAGTAAAATTGTTGAAATCAAAGAAATACTCAAATTTATTTAATGAAGAACAGTGGTATACACAAAACTTATCAATCATCTTATAGGTTCCAAGACTATCTAATGTAAGTGACTGACAGAATATTGACAACTGACCTGTTGATACTCTGGGTGGGCTCTCAACGTCTCCAAGGGTGGGGCCGCTTCTGCCTTCTGAGGGTCGAGAGATAACAATCTCGGCCACACCTGCCTGCGTATATCATCTAACAAATATATGGACCGAGATTAGAAGAGGTCAAACGATCAATAGGCTTGCTATTTCTACACTGATTAACGGAAAAAGCAGAATACCTATTTGGCAAAAAATAGCTGAAAAATTATACCTACTACAATAATTTCTCATTTATGCCTAAATTAAATGGGGAGTTAGTTAACTGATATGCTAAAATTTTGACGTGCTAATTTTGAGAGTAGTTAGAATAGTGTTTAGTCATGCCACAATTTTACATAAGTTTGAAAAATGCTTGAAATCATCATGGTTCAATAGGACAACTGGTAAAGATTTATATAGGCTTAATTCATTTAGGAATGATTTATGAAGCATACATATTTAGCTTGACACAAATGCAAGTACAGTACACTCCCTCTTACATACAACCATAACCATACAGTGGCCGCATAACGCATTGGCCAGTTAAACCATTAACAACGTTAAATTAGGCTATAGTTCTCCATAGCTGATGGAATAAGATGGAAAATAACACTAAATACTATATGGAATTTATAACCTACTCTCTCATCCTAAACTTATTTTTCAGAGTACCGTAACAAAAACAAATCACATCTCAACATATAGGCCTACCGATAAGACTAAACTGGCCTAAACAAAAAAGTGGTATTGTGATCCACTGGGAAGAAGATAAACAAATGCATTTGCTTCTAATGGCATTTACTTCCATCCAGGGAAGTTCGCTTAGATTATTCTCTATAACTGACAACAATATAAACTGAAATTTATTTGAAAGATTGATAAAAAACAACCTTTTTCTGTAAAAAAAAGACCGGTTGCAGCAAAGTTATGTTAAAAATGGCCAGTTAAAAGGGAGTTGGTTTTTTGACAAGGTAGACCGGTTAAAGCGGAGGCCGGTTAAGAAGGAGTCTACGGTACTATGAGAGTAAGGAAACTGATTTACTCTACCAATTGGGCTATTCTACCCTATATGAGTTAACTAAAGGTGTTAAATTTTATTATAACCTAATGTTTGCAATTGACCTAACCTAATGTCTGATAATGTCCTAATGTATTATAACCTAATGTCTGACCTTTGACTGTTTGACATTTTTTGAAACAATAAAATGTGAATTGTATAATAATATTCACATAAAATCATCTAGTACAGATCCCTAATCGTAATAATTATCAATGTGATAGTTTTGACATGATATGGAGGCACCCTGATAAAACATTATCATGTAGCAAGTGTCACATGTGTTGAATGCTGGTAGCTAACCTATTGCACCACACAGATGTTCTTTGTTTGTACTGTAAAATGCTGTTCCTCACATGAAATGTCAACCGTTTCGGCTTATACATACTTTCATGTTTATTGACATTTGAAGGGTTTTATATAGGCCTAAATATTGAACTGGGTAAACAGTTTTTGATAGAATCTTGCATACATGCGAGATGCGAACTATATTTATAGATTATAAAGAGACATATACAATCCTCAGAGTTATGAGTTAAACTCAAAATATAAAACATGTTCGTAAAAACAAATTTAAATAGGAATGATAAAATATGACTATGGGGATCGAATGATGTCAAAATTTAATTGCTATAGACTTACTGCTAAACTTACCACAAACCAATCCACCCTCGGAGAGGGCAAAACTCTTCAAAGTTTCTAAGGACGGTGAAGAATTCTCAGAAATGACATTCTCAATTTCTTTAACTTTCCTTTTCAGTTCAGGAGAATCAGGCACTTGAAAAACCAAAGGATGGATTAGTTACGGTAATCTATATTTGTGATAAAGGGTTTTAGTTTTAAGTACAATAAATTAATCTAAGACTATAGGCCTGTAATCTTTGAAAACTAATTTAAACAGACTGAAATTATCATACAGCCTACTCTGAAACAAATACGGATTTAGGATTACCGTAACATTTTTTCTGTCCTTAGATTTATGGTTTATGGTAGGCCTTTACCTAGGGTTTTTGTTATGATGGATCAATTGGAGCTGATCCCATGACTGGAAAAAATCCGGTTTCCATCCTACAGCCATTTAAAGTGCCCAAATTATCCCTATGGACATTTAAAGTACATAGATATTAATCATACAAAAATCAGCTGATAGCCTAACTTTAAGAATAAAACTGTATGTTATATTTTCATTCTAAGGTTTGTTAAATTTAAACTAGAATGCAGCACCCTTTGACCCTGCAAGTGGACAGAGCGAACTAGCTCGTCTTAAGTACTATAGCCTCTGAGGTTAATAAGTTTTACGAGAAAATGATTAATAAAAAAAATTACAGATAGACCTAGGGCATATGTTGAAAATATTCCATATTTGAATGAGGTTAATAAGTGTGGTTGACACAATAGTAACCAGTCAAAAAAATTGTTCTTGACACAGTTTGGATCTACGTTTAAACGTGCCTACTGGGCAAGAATTAACCTATGTATTTACATGGTTAAAATTGAACATCAAAAAATTTTACAGGAAATTCGCTTAGGATGCAGGTTTGCTGTTGCAGGAGTAACGTATTTTGCGTAGATCGTATTAGACAAAGTAAGGGGATGAGCTACTACAGTACAGTGGTAAATGGCACTGATAAAAGTCACTGGAAGAACGCGGATTCAAACCCACGATGTCACAGCCATGGTTCCTAAGTCCAGCGCGCTAATCACTACCGTACGCCACAGACTCACACTTCATCAGTTCAATTCTTAGCTTTACTTTTGTAACCTAGGCCCCTACGAATTAATAGGGACTACCCTTTATAAACTTTTGACGCATACAGGCTAATCCCCAAACTTGTTATGCTCGTTTCATTTTAGGCTTAGGCCTATTGTTAACGACTTTTGGTCCAGATCTCCGGTGAGGTTATGAAATAATCGTTTGAATTTTAAATCTCAAGTCCACCCAAGATAACGAGAAACGTCGTGGAGTTTCTCAAAGTATTGGGTTAACAATTTTTGGTGTCAATGTTTAAGTCTTGTATAAATACTGCAATACTTATTTTTCTGACAAGAGTATGTCTTGAAAAATCTTCACTCTTCTGATGATCACCATAAACCTAAAGGTGGGTTGTTTAAAACTTGTCTATACCCCATGATGATTCTAAGTTTTTCACGTGGATGGGTAGAAATAACTTAAAGTATTTTGAATTTAACTATTACAGTACGGTACAGCAAAAGTCAGACTCATAAAGTAATAAGTATAGCCTAGCCGTTGGCCTACACGGCTAGCACCAGTTAATAAAACTCTCTGACTCATCTAATAGGGGGTACAGTTTCATACAGTGCCCACTACTATAAAATTAACAAAATGCCATAGGCCTACTAGGGTTGACCGGGGTAATTGTGAATGGGTTTTCGTGTTTTGACAAAAAACCCTTTTTTTAAGTACTTTTCATTACAAATATCATATTATAGTATATATATTTTTAATTCTACATTATTCAGGATACATTATACAAATTTTCAGGAAATTCCTCTGATAAACAAAATTGTTACAAGCCATTCACAATTCCCCGGCACGGTATTGCAAATCTTATCAATTCTGGGGTAAATGTGAATGCCATCAGAAAAAATTATTTAGAACACACCAAAAGTGAAATGGGGCAAATCAAAATAAAGCCCAACTAATTCTCTTCACATTTACCCCACTTTCAAAATTATAGTCACACAAAAGCATTCACAATTCCCCCTAGTTTAATGCAGGTTCGAGATTTCTTAAAATTGCGAAAAAATGCAAGGTAAAAAAACATTAACCAAAACTGTATTAATAACATAAAAACGATATATTGCCATAACAACTTATGAAAAATATGAAAAGTGTCAAAATTTAGTTCATTTTCACTAAAAAAATTCAAGAGAACTTTGTAAATTAACGAAATGAAACCTAGCCTAACCTAGCGAAGTGAAACAGTATTACTGCTCACTGTCTCTCATAGCTCCATTGAATACATAAAGTAATTTTGCGGTTTTTGTAAGTTGTTATGGGATAGGGGAGTACAGCAACAATGTCAAAAATAGTAAAAGTAAACAAATCGTTTTCCTTGCACACAATTTCAGTTTTTTCGTTATTGGCACAACGGAAACATTGCACTGTTATGTCACCATCATCAGAGTCAGTTAACTCTTTACAATTAACAAAATCTAACTCAGTTCCTGCAAAAAAAAGTGCACTGCTTTATTTTGTATTGAATTAGGGCAATTGTGAACAGCATTCACAATTACCCCTTTTTGTAATTCACAATTACCCCACAATTTAAAAATTATGGGGTAATTGTGAATTGGCAATAAATCCTAGAATTTTTATTGCAGTTGATAAAGAAACCTCTCACGCTTTAGAGCACTTCTCTAGAAGTACTTTAAAAAATTTCTAAAAAAAATAAATAATAAATTTATTTTTTTAATTAATTATTTTTGTTGAGTGGCCGAGGTGATACACCAAAAAAAATGTAAGGGTTTTTTCATGCTAATGGTAAAAAGACTAATTCTTTGAAAATTAATAACAACTTTTAATCGTGTACTAAGAAAAGACCAAAAAACATGTTTTAAGTTGGTTTTTAATAATATTAATGTTAGTTTCTATGTTATAAGCGGCGTTCACAATTGCCCCAATTCACAATTACCCCGGTCAACCCTATACAAGAAAAAAATTCCCTGAGTATCTTATTTTAATGTGGTTTACTCTCACATTTAAAATTTCCTGGGCAAAGGTTGGTTCTTCATATTAATGAAGAATAGTTTATAGGTTATGATTGTTGGATTAGAATAAAATTTTTTAAAGCTAAATAATTGTATTTGACTGTAATTTTCGATCCAACACAATAGATCAATCTATATACGGTATCAATCGCATCAATCAATATTTTCATTTAGTATTAGTGTAGGCACTAGGTATATGAAACTGTAACTCCTAATATGAACCACCATAACAGATTTTTAGTTAATGACCTGTTTTTACATCTGCAATTTTTCATGTCTTTCAGAATAATTTACGGTACAGTTTAACTTACTTGACAGATTTTTGACACAAACCCTAAGACTACAATTTTCTTCCATTTGTAGGGGACTTTAAAGTAAAAATTTAATAGGGTCTAGAGCAGATCTGTTTAACTTGGTATGAATGTTGGCAATTCACAATCAAATGCTTGGCGAAACTTCGTTATCCGACTCCACCGTTATTATCGATGTAGAAATTGCGATATTGCGATAATATTGCTATTCTATCGACGATACAATTACCACATGATACGATTATGATTTTATCAACTAATTAAGTTTTGTTGTAATTTTAGACTAAATATAGGCCTATATTGACAATAAAACATATATTTTGCAAACAAGTAACTGAAAATAACAAAAACAAATACAAATTTCAGCTAATGTAACCTGTAATATTATCAAAGAACAACACAAAATTTAAACTAACCAAGTTTATTGTGTACGTGTATCTTAATTGTGAGAAGAAGCAGAATTCGTTAGGACCTAATATGGCGTCACACAAGTGCTGCCAAATATGAATCAGAAAGGTATTTTTTGTAATTGTAATGAAGGAATAGCCTATGCGTTTTAAATGTTTCCAAACACCATTGAATTTTGTTGTTATAAACATCGCTGTCAATAAAAGTGAGGGAGGTTTACGGTTAGATTGTTAGGTTAGATTATTATTATGATACATTTCTTATCCTAATATCGTTGTTGATTCGACTGTTTTCATCGCACAATTTTGATCGCAATATCGCAATTCCCAAATAGATAATAACGGTGGAGTCAGATAACGAAGTTTCGCCAAATGCTTTTTTTCATGAGTGTGCATAGTTTTGTTTAGGCTTAGTTTTGACGTAAGATAGCCTGTAAAAATTCATATTGTAATGGCTTAGTAAAATCATTTGAACCATACAGTAGCCTAAATTATGACCATGTAGACTTTGAGTGGAAGATGACTAAAAGGAGGGCCAAGCCTTGTAAATCATTCTGATGGCCAGGGTGTTGTGATCATGAATTTTGACAACTACAATTTATCAAGATTATTCATTCTGATGATTAGTATGTAGGCCTTCTAAAAGTATAGCTTGACAAAAGTTACCTGTATCAAAAGATAAATCTGTTGCCTCAAACTGGGTAAGTTCAGAGGTAAGTGTTGTCACACTCTTACTATCTAAACCTTCAATAGGCTTAGATTCCTCTACTGGAGTATCCATATTGATAGTTTAGCTTTCTATTGTTTTGTGATAAACAATATTGAATCTCCTCGGATCGGTAACATCCAACTAGCCCATCTCATCCTATTGGCAAACTGTCATTAAATAACATTCGTTTCTCATAACCACTGAAGTGAAACAAATATCAGTGTGTAACCAACTCCATTGCATTTGAAATTTAGCAGTTATTCATTCATTCCTACTGAGGCAACTCTCTCACTAACAACCAGAACTAACTTATCTAACCAACTAGAAAACGTTACCACAACACAACACCAAACACCACTTTAGTAAACGAAAACAGACGACGATGGACGATTGACATCCTGACAGGACAGCTACCAGCTGGAACACAGAGTATGGACAATCTTAATAGGCCTATAGACGTATTATGTCGGCAATCTTACATCCACTGATCCCAACAAAATTTTGACAAATTTGATTTGTCCGAAACCCGATAACAGATGTTGCTGCGGAAGTACCCCATCATGTAGCTTTAAGACATGGAGAGAAGTTAGTCCAACGAAAGTAGTTAGCATTGTCAACAGCTCTAGACCGTCGAGAGCCCGGCCGGGCCCCAAGTCTACACTCATTCTGGGCCCGTGGGGGGTATGGAATACCCCCATTCCCCACCCCTAGTGAAGAGGAGGGTCCACCCCGTAAAAACTCGTGTTTTTTGGCACCGGTATCCCAGAGGTGTAACCAATTTCAAAAGAACCCCAAAAAGCATACCAATTGAGGCTGTTTATGGCCAGTCAGATTCAGGAAATGGTATTTCCTTATTAAGAAGTATCATTATGGGTACTACGATTGTTTTTCCGGTGGTCTACATAATTTGCAACTTATTACACTAGAATTCAGGCAGTGCAAACGAAAACACAGCTCCAGATACAGAAATTGTTTTTTGTAACTAAGTTTTTTCATCTGCATGATACTTAAAATATACACTGCGTAATTCCATTCCTAAGAAGTTAATATTTCTAAAGAGCTCAAAACTTAAACAAAATAAATAAATGATTCTCCTTTTGTCCCGGGCCTTGAGTTTCAGACTTGGATGTCAGGCCGGGCCCCAAGTCGGCACTCATCCTGGGCCTTCTGGGGGTCTCTAATACCCCCCAGCAAAGAGGGGCTCTGGGGATGTCCTTCCCCAGAAAATTAAATATAAATATAACTTCAAATTAACGGTTTTTGGCATTTCAGAGGTGTAACCACGTTGAAAAGAACCCCACAATCAAACCAATCGAGGCTGTCTAGATAGAGTTTTATTTATTTATTAAGTCATGTACAATAATTGCATATTGTGTTGACTATGACTGACTATGACTAACATAAATATGCCTTAAAAGATAGAGCCACCAGTTTATTAAACCCAAATACATTGTGGCAAAGTGCATTTTATTTATTAAAAGACTATTAATTTAAGTGTTTGCATGGGGATGGTTTATAAACTCTACCACACTATAAAACGCATTAGTTATCAAATATTCTCTAAGTTTTTTTCTGAAATAGTCTTTTATCACTGATAGTTTTAATATCATCAGGAAGATTATTAAAAAGTTTAGCTCCTGCATATAACTTGGCAATTTATGATAAATTTCAAGTCTATGAAAATCAGATCTATATAAATTTTTACTCCTTGTATCATAATTATGAAAATTTGTGCCAAATTTTGAGTTGCATTTTGTTATGAAATAATTAATTGTTTGATAAATATAAAGACTTGCTAATGTTAAAATTTCTAAATTACGAAAAGCTGATCGGCACGATTCTCTTCTGCCTATCTTTGCCAAGATTCTTAAAGATTTCTTTTGAAGAATAAATACTCATATAGGGTTGATCGGATTCACAAAATATAGTAAACTTCCTCTAATCCGGCATGTCCGGGACTTTACGTGTGCCGGATTACAGGATGAATATCAGGAAAAATGTCAATTAAACAAAAAATGACTATAAAACACTTACTTTATTATAAAAACAGCTTTCAAAGAATAAAACCATTGAATAACATACTCCACTGTAATGAAAAATACAGTACAGTGATTATTAAACATAAAAGAGTACAGTAGACGCCCGATTATTGGAGTACTGTTCTGTGAACAGGTGCACAGGACGGACGGAAGGAAGTTCATTGTCCCCCGACCACTAACTCAAAGACAGAGTTATAAAAATAGACCCTCCCCCCACACCTTTCGTCTCTCCCTTTCCTTATTTTAAATATGAGTCATTGGATCATTGAACATTGGACTTAGCACTGTATGCTGAAAACCAGTGTTTTGGATTAGGCCATGATCACAGAATTCAATTTTTAAGATGTGCCGGAAAGCGATTTATAGAATTAGCCGATGTCGGCCGAAGACGACTCATCTCCCCTCCACGCATGCCAATACGAATTACGCTTTGTACGACACAGTGTCGCTCCGCGGCGACTTCCGATCCAAAACAAATTCGAATGCTTCGGATTATCGAGCGTGCCGGACCATAGGATGCCGGATTAGATGAAGTTTACTGTAGTATTTCATGATTAAGAAATACCACAATCGGTAAACACACATTATTGTTTTTTTTTTCCGGCCTGTGCAATTCGCAACTTATTACACAATTGTTAACTTATCCTCGTTTACAGTTATGCTAAATAACTGACAGGCACCAGTCATAACGCACCTGCTCAGGTGCTCAGTTTGAGGCATGGGGGGGGGGGGGGGGGGGTACCGCTATCCGCTCACTTCTCCAGGAGGGGAAGATAGGCCAGCTTTTTATTCTATAACATTCTTATAATAGATACTTGTTGGCCGCCGCCAAATACCTACAGTCAGTGCAAACACAGCCAGATAAATTGTTTTTTTTTTGTTTTTTTTTTTAACTAAGAATTCTCATTTGGATTTACACGATATTTAGACAATATATAATTACTGTGTATTTCTATGAAGTTGATATTTCTACAGAACCTAAAACTAACCCTAAAATATTTCCTGCCGAGGTGTTCCCACACTGACAAATTTGCCAAAACACCAAAGGGCTTAATTAACATACCCAATCGTGACCAAATCCCCCCCTCCTTAACATAAAATCTAGCTATGGCTTTGCTTCTAATGGGGGTGTCAGTACGACACACAGAGGCGGATTTGGAAATTTGCCGCCCCTGGGCTATTAAAAAAGTGCCGCCCCCTCCTCCCGCCACAATTTCCTAATTTATATCCACAATTATTGCCCTAATTCCTATGTTATCTCGACGGGAGGGGACATAAAAAGCTGAAAATAGTGATTCTACGGAACTTAAAATTAAAAAACTTAAAATGAAAGATTTTGCGTTGCAGTGCAAAAACTACCAAAGTGTGGCTCAAGGCTCAAAGCATGGCTATTAGTGTTTGACTGGTTCTTTGACCAATCTGAGACACAGTTCACAAAAGCTTTATTTCAATAAGAAGTACACAATAACAAGTGCCGTTGCGAACAGTCAAAAACTAAATAGCCTTTGTGCGCGTGCGTAGTTCACGGCCGGTGGAATAGAACGAAATACTATGTGACCTTCGTTCCCAGTCTCAGTAGATTTTTTGAGGTTTGTTAGACACGTCTGAGTGTAGCAATAATAAATTGCCATATTGATTTTAATTTTATTCTAGATACTACAGTATTTAAAATGAAGTATTAGATAAAGTGCAATAACTAAATTACGGCTATTTTTGTGTTTTCCTGTTAAAGTTTGAAGTAAAAATAGTGTCAATAGCAGTATCAATTTAATTATCACTGCCACATAACCTAATATAACCTCAAATCACCCATCCCGAATGCACTGGTGCAGCTCGCCGGTGGCGGATGTATATATGGGGGGGAGAGAGGGGGCGGCGAGGTGGCGGATGGTTCCTTTGCGCCGACGACGCGTGGATCGCAACCATGACAAATCAACGTAGAGCTGAGTTCTCCCAGCTACTCTTAAAAGCTCTTTAATGACCCTTGCCCTAAGATATTATGATCTCACTTAGAAAATAGTCACTCTCGGTTCTCAAATTTTTCTGTACAACTCTTCCAAAAAATTTCCACCTCCAATAATTTGAGTTTCTTAATTTGCAGCCTAAAAAATGCCGTTTTTTTTTTTTTCAAAATTGCCGCCCTCCGAATTCTGCCGCCCTGGGCTATAGCCCATATGTAAATACACCCCTGACGACACACATTATCACCAACCATACAAACTGAACTTGCTCCTAGGACGATTTCTAAGGTCGGAACAGCTTCTTGATAGCTGACCCGACCGTAGCGGTAGGTGATATGGATCATCCTCGGAAGCAGTGGACTGTTCTCGATCGTTTCTGCACTAGAGTGGGAAAATGTAATTTTTGGAAGTACAAATGGGGAATGACACAAGACCAGTCATGCAACTGCGGAGCGGAATAATATATAACTATGGAGCACATTGTCGTTGAGTGCCCATTAAATGCTTCCCCTGAAGGATTGATCGGACTGCATAGTGCGAGTAAGCTGGGCTGCAATGGCTTAGAACCTTACATTTAGCTCTTTAAGGAGAGATCAATATTTTTATTTTAGAGATTAATTTTTACATACACTGACTCAGGTTACATTCACCACAGAATTTATATTCTTATAACTTATCAATAAATAATATTTTTTTTAATAAGAAGGGCAAATAGATTTTTTTATAGATTTTAAAAAGGCTTTTGACATGGTCAACCACGAAATTCTCTTAAGTAAATTAGAGAAGTCTGGCATTAGAGGAGTGGCGTTGAACTGGTTCAAAAGCTTTATTATGGGGAGAAAACAGCAAGTTAAAATAGATAGCATCCTAAGTGATCCACTAATAGTTCAAACAGGAGTTCCTCAAGGATCAATGACCTCAGGAACACTGTTTCTCATTTTCATCAACAACCTGTTGAATCTTGAATTTCAGGGAAATATAATTGCTTTTGCTGACGATATTGCCCTTTTTTACTCCCACAAAGATTTAAATGTACTTGGGCAAGCAATTAATGAGGACCTTGTTTTGCTCAGGAAATGGTGTTTACTGAATAAAATGCAAGTAAATGTAAATAAAACCAAATTTATAAACTTTGATCTGACTGGATTTGACATTCCCTTTCCATTAACTTTTCATTCAATAACCTGTAATTTCCAGAACTGTACATGCCAGCCGTTAGAAAAAGTTAAAACAATTAAATATTTAGGGGTACAGCTTGATGAAAAACTTTCTTTTGAGCCACACATTTTAGATTTACACTCCAAACTTAGATCCCAAATTAGAAAGTTTTATTTTTTAAGAAATTTTTGTGATTCTTCCCTTTTACGGACACTTTATTTTGCACTTATAAATTCTCGACTACAATATGCCTTGCCATGCTGGGGGGGTGCATATAAATCACTAATGGGAAGATGAAGAACAACTCAAAATTTCTTTTTGCGCATAATTTTATTTAAACCAAGAAGGACAAGTTCTTTTCCATTGTATCAAGAGCTAAAAATTTTACCTATTCAGCATTTGTTTGTTTTTAAAGTTTTAAGATTGTTTTTTATCAGAAGTGGAAATGGAGTAATCTGGAGGGCATGTCATCTATACAATACCAGAAGTAATACAAATAATTTTTTTAAACTTCCAAAAGTTAATAAAACAGTATTTAGACACTCTTTAGACTATTTAGGCCCAAAATATTTTAATCAACTTCCACTTTATATTAAGAACATAAATTCTGTCAAGGTTTTTTGCAACAAAGTAGTAAATTGGTTGTTCTCAAAAGAAGATGTATACTCTCTGAACTATATCCTAAGCTAAGAAATGTTCCTGTACTGCTAATTTATTCTTATTTTATTGTTATTCATGTTACTATTTATTACTGTTATTTAGTGATTATTTATTTATCTATCGTTTTTTTATTCGTTGTTATTTATTTATTATTTATTAATTCATAGTTGTTATTCATCTGTAGTTATTACTTTATTGTTTTTTGTAAATTTTTATAATTGCTAAATTAAGTTAGTAATCTGTCCAGATGTTGCAGTTGGCGGATTTCAATTGTTATTTAAATAATGCTAGACTTTAAATTCACTGTTTCTTACTAGTTATATACTTTTTCATTTCACTGGTCACACTACTAGATGAAGTGGCCAGTTAGATGGCCAATTGCTTTGATCAAATGTAGCTTTTGCATATGATTGTATTCATGAGAAATAAATTCATTTATTCATATTCATTTATTCAAATATTATTTAGTTTATTAATTAATTACGAGGATAAATAACCGCCTTTTGAACATTGTGAAAATTGTAAAGAATAACCCTTTTTGAAACATAATTTTTTTATTGCACTGACATGTTTCGACTTAAAGTAATTTTCAAAGTGCTATGAATGACTTTGAAAATGACAAAGTCGAAAAATGTCAGTGCAATAAAAATATTAATGTTTCAAAAAGGGTACCCATGGTTATTCTTTACAATTTTCACAATAATTACAGTAGCCCTTATCTGCGAATTCTATTCAATATATATACATATATATGAAAATTAACGAATTGGCTTCTGGGGACCTCAAAATGATAAAGTAACATGGTCACGGACTTAGGTCCTACCATGACTACTACTGTAATGGCATATTCCCTATAGGGAAATTCGTTAAAAAATTCAATATAAACACTGCCGCTGCCAGACATCTGTCTTGCTGCGTCACTACGTCGCATGGTGCCCACTTGCAGACAGTCTGCACGGAACAACCTGTCAGTTCTTGTCTCTCCGAGTATTTCACTTTGTCCTGTGTCCCCAAGAAAAATAATTTTGTACGATACCAAGTAATGTACCATTATTTTTTATAAAATAAAATGTTTCAATTCTTAAGACAGTTCAATTTATCCTATTTTAAATATATTGTGAGTTACAACTATTGTTTCTTTAGCTCGTGAAAATGCGCCTCTAAGGGGCTGGCGCCCTGTGCGGGCGCATGCCTATTAGTCCAGACCTGCATAAACCGTATGGGTTGGAGTATCTAGGTTTGCCGCCATATGGGTGTTGTAAGCAAATATCAGTCAAACCCTACCTAGTGAATGTTACATACCAAATTATACCCATACAATTTTATGGGTATCAATCAATCAACATACATACAATATAGTTGTATGTATATTGATGTTATATCAATAAATAAGCAAGATACAGTGTTTTGTTGATTTCCCATAAAATGGACATAGGAAATCTATTTTTGGCTTTTCTCCATAATATGTTTAGCCAAGTTAAAAATTCAGGATACTGAAATGTTTGTTTTTTTTATCTCTTTTAGATGATTTTAGTTAAAATTGTTAATTTTGCAAATTGAGGTTCAAAAATGCCAGAAACCCATTTTTTACTGCTTTGAAACCAAATTTCATAAAAATCAGAGGTCACTGTCAAAAGTTATCAGTCCTACAGACACATATATATAATATATACATGGAAATGAACGAATGGTGTTTTTAGCTTCTGGAGACCTCAAAATGAAAAAGTAACATGGCCCCAGAAAGAAAATTTGTTAAAACTACAGGCAAGATATTTGATCATTTTTTAATAAAAATTAAAAAATATAGTAAGAGTTGATCATCACAGTTTTTCTGATATTAACCTCCGTTTATTGGAATACATTCTAGACTACTCCATGCAATATTGTTATTCCTTTTATACAAAAGGAATATCACGAGTACGTGGAGATTATTTTGGGTTGGGAAAGGTTAGTGGATGCAACAAAAATGCTTTAAGTAAATAAACCACATTTTATTAATAATACTGAATAAACTAGTGACTATATGGCGATCATTGTAAAGTTTATGTACACAACCACTAAGACAGTACAAACATTTTGGCACTCTTACAGAAAAGAGTTTATTGAGCATTTCGTACCAGTAAAAATGATTAGTAATGCACACTAAAGTTATTTAGGAACGTATCGCAAGTATATGTTTAACGTATGTTGGTATAAATGTGCATATTTAAGACCAATTGAGTATTTATTCTATATATGAAAACTGAAAACAGGAATGAATGTGAAAGTTATTTGATCATCTTATAGCTAAAAAACTTACTCAATGAGATTAACAACTTACTACTTAACGATTTGTGCGCTGTGTGTGAACAACAAATTACTGTAAGTAACAAAAAAACCCTTAACATTAATTACAAATAAGAGACCAGACAGCTTGATAAACATTAGACTAACCAACCACGTAAGTCTATACTATATCACAAATGTTGAAGATGAAACACTGAGGTGTAGGTAGTTGATCAGTTTTTTCCTGTTGAACCAAAACCGCCAGAGCCTCGAGTAGTTTGGTTCAGTTCCTAAAACAATTTTAAGATATTTAGGTATTGCCATGAATCGAAGGCTCACACTTAACATCATCAAAATGATCATAGAGAATAGGAAAATAGCCTTTTCCTCCACCTACTATCTGAAGCCGTATTTTACTCCTTGGAATAGAGTACTAAAGTACTAGTTTTTATCCCATGTGACTTGAATACTTAATTTTTCTACCTAGGGAAAACTCAACTTTTTTGTACCACGGGGCTAAATTTAGTTGCATAAGAATATCATTAAAAGAGAGATTAAAAAGAATATGAGCCACAGTCAGCTGTTACTTGTATTTGTTTCGTTACTCTTTGTTTACTAATAGCAGCTGTAGCTGCTACTCACTGCTGACCATTCTAATCAGTGTACGTACGTGTTTGTTTACATTTTGCTTGGGTAGGCTATTAACCTAAGAAGTCCAAAACATAAGTGTAAAACTTTTGACTAGGCTTAAATTCTATTTTGTTTTTTCGTGTTCTTTAAAAATGATATAACTTGTGTGTTTTTTATGTTGATGTGACTAATCCAGCTTGACGGAGCAAGGGATCATATGAAGGTAAAGTTCAATTATATATGGTAGGCCTAAATGTTATTCGTGTAGGTGGAGGAAAAATGTTGTGTGCATAAAGGGACTGAAGTACTTTTCTCCCTCAGGAAAATTGTCGCCGAGCGTTTCCGCCGAGGTTTCCGAGGATAAGTGTCGTTGATGTGTTAAGCCGCTGCCGCGACGATGGCCGGCGGCTCGGTTTAACTGTTCTCTGTCACGGTAGTGAATCGATATTTGGGCAATAAACAATTTTGTAAAGAAAAAGGCTAATTTAAATTATAACATATTCATTTCAATGTCTTAGCGGTCTTGTTTAATGTGTATCCGATTGGTTAATTGTAAAATTTCTCATTTTTATAATTTAGGCCAACCTGACAAATAAATTGTGTAGTGTTAAATTTATTTATGTTGTTTCGCTCCAAAAAAGATGCGCGGGGGGTTACACTGTCTCCTGATAGGTGCTGTATATTTCTTCAATTTAATTGTTTGTGCTTTGTTTTTTACTGCTTTCACAGTTTTCTGTTTAAGCTCTGTGCATTTATTAGTGTTTTATTTAATTTTTGTGACTGACTTTTCTGTTTTCAGGTTTGGCTATATGGATTTCTCCAGGTTTGTCCGGTGTGTTTTTACGAACTTTGTTATATTCTAGGCATTTCTTCCACCTGAAGACGGGATCAGATTCCAGACCCCGAAACGTCGTGAATTTTGTTTACTAATCAGTGGTGGAAAATGTCCGCAACAATTTACTAAACATTAACATGAACTAAGCATCACCAACAATGAACTTTAAATTGAAGATCTGAATTCCTTTGAAATAATACTGTAAAAATTGTTCAAAAATGAAAAATTTTTAGCACAGAAAAATCAGTACATATGATGCTCAGGTCATTCAATTGTCACTTTCAACAAAAAACTCATTTGATAAAATGAACCAAGCACTACAGCTTTACATTATGTTTACAAGATATATATTATATCCCTCAATTTTATGAAATTCTAGGGTTTTCCCTGACTTTTGGTGATAAGGAACTTTGCCAAAAATCTTTTACCAAATCCCTGCCTTCCACAAAGTCAGGAACCGCAACTTTGCACTTTAAGTTACCTCTACTTCCTGCAGTTCCGGGTAGTAGATTCGTTCGCAGATCAACTGTGCAATACGGTCGCCAGGCTGAATTGTGAACGGTTCGTCTGAATGGTTGAACAGTATCACTTTTACGTCTCCTCGGTAGTCCTCATCGATCACCCCAGCTGCAAAATATATTAAATGTCTGGCTTTAGTTTGGCAACTGGTTTTAATGAAATTCGAAATTAAAATGAAATAGATTAATTTTGGGTTTACAACATGTTTACATTGAAAAGTTCTTTACAGGTGAAACTGAAGATCAGACGCGGGTTCGGTTTTAGGTTCAATAACAACAGAATTTTAAAGAACACTGTTGTTGTTATTCGTGGATAAGGTGACCCCGGCCGAACCGTTGAGCATGTCTGCCACTAATGGGCATTTTGTGCAAGCCCCCGGAGGGATGGGATATTGAAGGAAGAGAAAGGTTGAGACAAGGGACTGTCCACTCATGTTCAAGATTCAAGATTTTTTATTTGTCATTAGGCATACAAAATTGATGCATTGGACATAGTCAAATTGTAAAACAAAAATTAGTGCAATCTAAATTACAATCAGTAGACCCAGAGGTGTGACAGTGTGTGCATTATCAAAATGTGAAATATAAGTTAGCTAAAACAATTTTAAACTCTGAGAATCTTAACATTTAAACATAACAAAATCTAAAACTAAATAACAATATTAAACTATACAACATTTGAGATAACAATCAATAAATACAAAATCAGAAGAATTAACATTGAAGACCACAACTACTCAACTTTTATTGATGTTCCAATAATATTGATAGTATTGATGTTCCAGTTAGGGGTTTACATGCAGTTCGCATTAACCCCCCACTGTCTTGAAAATGAATGGATTATGAAGGAAGGGAAATTGTCATAGTGGACAGCCAAAAGACTTACCACAGTGTTATGACAACTTCATTTGCTGTACCCAATGTTGACTTTGCAACTAGTATAAACCAGTTTTAAAGTTGTCATGGGACAAGAATACTGTTATTTAATTGGCTACTTTAAAATTACCTTTTTCAATGTTCTCTCCATTCAAGTTATTAGTTTTAAGGCTTCGAGGGCAGCGACCCTCAGCGGCAAAGGATTTCCCCAAAGCATCTCTTGACATCCCTCTGAAGTAGCTGCTAATTCCAGCTACCACAGCACTGATCGGCACCACTGTGCGTATGGCCAATCATCTGTTTCCATCTCGACTACATACTCTTGGATATAATTGGGGTACACAGTGTAACCTAACAATAAAGCTTGTGCGGAAATCCCTAGTAAAAAAAAATAAATCCCCGATATTTATAAATCTGCGATAGCTTTGCAGACATCTTATCTATTGTCCATCTTAGTCCATACCGCTGTGCGGCATGTTTCTTGTAATCAATGATAAATCAGCAAAATTATGGATCATCAGAGAGTATATGATGTTTTTCACATATCCCCGCAGGAAAAACTTGTATGAAGTCGGTTCTGGGTATCTATTTGGCCACCTAAACTTATCTGCCTTTTATGATGTTTTTTAGATCAGAATAGAAAATTTTAAGTTATTTATTTACCTAGAATTAAGAAACACCTATTTTCTAAGGCAGCCTAACAAAACTAATTGAGCCGACGAATTCAGAGGTTTATATTTTCTTACCTTTAAGAGTCTGCAGTACCTGCCACTTTGGATTTTTAGTCCCATAAAACTAAATTTGAAATTCTGTTACGCCCATAATATAGGTTGAAAAAGATTCATATTTATATCATTTTAAAGGAAATTTTACTATCTAGGACACTGGAATAAAAATCACGATTAGGCCTTTGGAGCGATTGATGAGTTTGAACTACTGAAAATATGTCTATTTTCAAACAAAAAAAGTTAGAATACTTTGTTTTTTATTAATCAAACAATCAATAAGTTTAATACAAAACTTTTATAGGGCCCTAGGTTCCTTTAAAATGACATAAAGATGCATTTTTTTACCAATATTAAAGGCCAATATTAAAGTTTTATTTTAACTTAGTTGAAATGATGGAAAATTATTATTGAATTTTACTATTATACAAACTGAGTTTCTGTTTTGGTGTCCTGTTTTCTTGGGTTAGTATACAAATTCTAGGTCAAATTTTCCTCTCTTTAAATGATAATTATTACACTTTTATAAACTTTTTGTCATCGTCAACAAGATTAAATTAATTTAACTAAGAAAAAACTAAGAAAATTATAAATACCCAGGACCTTGGTATTTATGTTTATCATCCACAGAAGTAAAAAACCAGTGGGATCATATGAAAATTTTTAAAACAAAAAGTTATTATCATTTAAGTATCCTTACAGTTTAGTAAAATTGCAAAAATAAGTTAAGTTACAACTCAATCTTCTTTAAATTAATTATAAATTATAAATACCCAGTGCTTACTCAGGCCTGGAATAAATACGCGATTTATAAATACATACCCACAGGATATTGACTCGGCCCACATCACTTGCTCCATCGAAATTTTTGAGTATCCGAACTGGCCATCCGCCACATTAGTTCTGACAAATGGGAGTGCACTTTACTCCAAATATAATCTATACTTATTTAATACGCTAAGGGTTTTTTGTCTTGAGAACTCCTCCTACAATTTTCAACCGATTTTCAAGCTTTTGGTGTTGTTGAATAGGACTTGGTCTGTAGTTGTTTCCGCCA